>JAPWDM010000046.1:1891471-2491471 GCA_035578155.1 Brachynemurus nebulosus | reverse complement strand
ATTATTATTAGTTAAGTTATTTAATTATTATTTTAAAGTACATATAATAATGTACAAATTGTGTTCCAACTACAGGTAATTTTTTCTAAAATTTTCAAAAACTTTAATTTTATTCCGTTATAATAACTTTACCCAAACATTCATTCACTTGGGTGAGTGCACCACATGAGTGTATTGGTTTGTTGATTCATATTTGAAGTTGTGTCAATCAGTTGTGTAAAGTGAGTGAGTGAGTGATTCAATTCATAAGGCCAACTGAGCCAATAGTATCAAGCGAGTGAGTGATTCAATTCATTGAATCGATTCACCACAGTGAGTGGATTCAAAAGATTCAACTCACTACAAAGAATGATTATTCCCATAACTAATACGTCGGATTACAGCGCCCATAATCAATACAATATGCCTAGACTAAATAAGAAAATACTCGGATTACTGAAGGACGAGCTAAATGGACGAATTTTCACAAAGTTTGTGGGCTTAAGGTCAAAAATTTATAGTTGCCAAGTGGACGGCGAGGATCACACGAAGGAAGCTAAAGGTGTAAAGAACTCTGTGGTTAAGAAAATGATAACATTCAACGATTACGTAGACTGTCTAAAATACAATACAATCATAAACCGGCAACAAAACCTGATACAATCGAGGAAACATAACGTGTATAGTGTGACTCAGAACACGGTGACGCTCAGTCCGTACGATACGAAATGACATATTGTGGAGAGGGAAACGGATACTTAGCATGGGGACATTACTCATTAAAATACTGAATATCATCAACAACGTCAAAATTAGTACGCAAGTGGAAATGGCATCATCATCATCGTCGGTACTGGAAACGGCTACAAATATTTTGAAGTGAACTGGATAAACTACGTAAACGGATTGATACCTACGAAAGAAACAATTGATGCTATTGTAAAAATGCAAAATTTGAAATTGTCTGAACCGGAATCAATGGACTGGGTTAAAATGGATATTTCAGTTGGTGAATTTTTCGAACGTGAACCGATGCTGCTGAACGAACTGACTTTGGAAACATTCCTTCAAATCTACAAGTGGATCAGTTTAAATGTGCTGAAAAGTTATGGTGCGAAAATCATACAACGCGCCTGGATTTGGTTACCAGCCGATTATCGAGCCATGTTTCAAGAATGTGAACCATGTTTTGAACATTATAATCGACCATGGCAACAAGATCATATTGATGGACCACCTGGTTGGAAAATACGCTATGAAATGTGCAAGAATGGCGTGAAAATGGAGGAAAACTTCCAACCGCCTGTTGGTGAACCATTGACATTTGCAACACGGTTTTCACACGTTGAAGATATATTTCTGACTCATTTTTATTTGTATACAAAAGTCAGAAATTTCGATATGTTACTATACTTAACAAAACAACTATTGAAATATGATATTTGGGTACAACATTTGTATGCATATATGATACCCGAATATGCACAACGAATTTGTCAAGTATGGGATCAGTTACTTGAAAATAGGAAACAATTACGTTCCGGTGTTATTGAATATATAAACAAATCATACAATTTTTAACATTTATTTATTTATTGTAAAAAATATTTCATATACATTTATTGTAAAAATATTTCATATACATACATTTATTGTAAAAAATATTACATACACAATTATTGTGAAAATATTTTTTATTCATACTTATATTTTAAAAATAAAAAACAATAAGTATTTACATATATGTGTTATTTATTTGAAAAAAACCTTTTTATCTTACAGATTATCAAAAAATTAGATTGTTTAAACAATATCAGATTCTTGAATCCAGCTGTTGTTATCCGACGGGAAACCAAGCCACTTGACCAATACTTTCCCATCACGTCTCTTCAGAATTCGTTCCACGAGGTACACATCAGGACATTTAACTTTCTGTAGTTCATACTCGTAAAAGCTGCCTCGGATAGGCCTTTGATTGATATCTTCAAGTAGATATGTGACCGGATTTGTATGTTGAACTTTGACGATTTTAAAAATTTCCGTAGACCCATTTGGTGTGTAGCCTTTTTCAAAGATTGATTTAAATTTGCTAATTCGAACAAAGTCGTTAACTTTATACTTGGCTGCACCAGCAATTTTTATATTACTGTATATATTAGATAATAAATATGCCTCATTATCAGCAGTGACATCTCGTGGAGCCATTTTGATTGTACGATGCCTTGTTCTACTATATTCATCAACTAAATCGTTAATTAATTGCAACCATTTATAATTACCGTTCAGAGAAAAAGCACACCAAAGTTTATTCTTAATGGTACGATTAAAACGTTCAACGATTGAAGCTTTTAACGTACTATACGTAGATTAATGATTAATATTATGTTTTTCCATTAACGCCTTAAAGTTACTATTAAAAAATTCTTGGCCGTCGTCTGTTTGAAGGTGAGTCGGTGTGCGCTTGCTTTGTTTGAATATTGATTCCATGGCAGCAGTAACAAGCGCTCCAGATTTATCTTTTACCGGTACAGCCAAGCATACTTCGAAAATGTGTCAGTAGCTGTCAGTAGGTACCTATATGCATGATTTTCTTTCGCATAAGCACCCACTTTAACAAGATCAGCCTACCATAAATCATCGATACCCTTAGTTATAACACGACGCTTTTTGAAATTTTTACGAGCCGGTTTGTGTAATTCGCTTACAACTTGTTCTTTAACTTTACTCATCTTGAACTGTTGGCATGGTATTTACAGTGAGTTCCTTATATAGGTTCGATATAAATTGTATTTTATTTTCTAATTCCTTAAATTTAACATGAAATTCTTCTTTAAATACTGCATTTGCAATAGTTTCCATTACCATTTTCAACTCATTATCCATGTTCTCTAAATGAATAAGTTTTGTGGTCATAATTGATTCAAATTGTTTATGTGAATTTTCAAGTGTTGTCATACCGTCCGAAATTTTAGCAAGGGCTTCATTAAGAAAAGCCAAGTTAACAGTATCAGCTTTATGTTTAGGTGTGCGAACGTTTGTCAGACGTTTACCTTTCATATCGTAATCACCATTCGTTGTTAAATGAATGGAAGCGGCCTTTCCGCCACTGCTGAATCGACCGAATTTGTCAACGCTCATGTTTGAAATGACCATCTAATCAGGTTGATCAACTGTATTTATTCTACTACATCAGCCTCACGCAATTCCTCTAAAATGGCTTGTAACTCATTTTGATGATTGGTATGTCCAGCCAGCTGGGATGCAACAAATAATCTTAGCCTATCGATAAGTTCGCCTGTATCATTCCAATAACGATAATCAATCGTTTGATTAGCATTATAATGCATTAAACCGGAACCGGTTGGTTGTCGTTTGGGTGTTGACGTGTACCTTGGTGAAGATGGAAAAAGTTTTTTTATAATTATTCTATACTTATAACTTTGATTTGAATTAACTGGTGCATTAATATTATAACTTGTTTTATGCGCATTAGTACTTTTTAAAATGGTCTTATAAGTATCTAAATCCGACTCTGTGTATACATTATGATTTGCATATTTTTTAAACATTAACTCAAAGAGACCTTCAGTGCCGGGGTAAACGATGTTGTTAATTAGTTATTCAATTAACACCAATCATCCATTTATTTATTCGCTCATCTATACGTGATCCATAGGTACGATCAAGGGTTCTTTTAGCTCTACGTGTGGTTGCTAACGTGACATATTTTTCAGCGAGTGCACCAACATAGGGTTTTGCTGTAGGTTGACTACTTTGTTCTATCACATAAGGTGTTGGTGTAGGTTGACTTGTTGTAGGTTGACTACTTTGTTCCATAAGCGTTGATCTAAATATCTCAGTATCATCATTATCATCATTACTAAGAAAACGTGACTTTATATCGACATCAGAATCGGTTGAAAGACGTGCTTTTTTAATTTTAGGTTTTTCATCTTTAAGCAAGAAACTTTTTATTGTTTCATTTCTTATTTCAGCAGCTAGTTCCTTAAGTGGCTCCGTTATTGGCTTAAATGATTCTTGTAAGTCTTTCTCTCGTTTAAACTGACTATCTTTTAGCGCACGGTATTTGGCGCGTATCGATTTTGTAGCATTGATGATTTTTCGTTTTAGCTCTCGTTCGTTATCCATAGTGTGTGCGTGCTTATGCTATTACAGTTTACTAGCAAATGTGCAATGTGAACGTGCACACAGTCATCTTATAGCTTTTCCGAAGCAAACTGATGAACTGAACAGGGATTTCGGTTCGACCGCACACTATTTCGGTTCGACCGGACACTATTTCGGTTCGACCGCACATACTGCACTTGGAAACGCAATGTAATTGCCTATATTCAGGAGTAAATATTTTAATGTTGGTAATGAATAGCTATGCGGTCACTTGACAGTGAACTATGTAAATGATACTTGTGGTTTGACCCGGTCGTTTTTAATCATCCGAATGTCGCGATTCGACTCGGGTTCACCTACGACAAACGACTATGGACTGTATACTTTTCCAAATGGCGCTAAGTTACGGATTCGTAAAATAAGTTAAAAATAGACTTACCGATTAATTCGGGAACGCCGTCCTTGTTCACTGTAGTACACAAAAGGGAAATACGGGAAAAGGGGTGGTCGATGGATAGAGATTACCACGTGTGCACTTGCGATCCCAATTTTATGGAATTTAATCGAAAGTCTATATTTTTCTTAACACAAATAATAAAATTATTATATGATGAATAATAATATTCGTTTTATTTGTTCACACTACGAAATTTAAACCGAAACAAAAACTAACAACAATTTTTAAATGATTTATGTAATGTCCGACCTTTCTAGGCAAAACCTTTTGAACGATTGTGATATTTTCAGACCAAAATTCGAAGCAAGAACAAACATGTTTTCTTTTAAAAAATACCATTCCTTTTATGAACGTTAGTGCCAACTGAACCTGCAGGAGGTCAGCACTAAGCAAAATAAGAAATCAAATTAAAGATTTCTTCTTTCCTTGATTTAATTATAAATTTATTCAGTGGCGCAACCATTTCCCCCCGACATTGGAAAAATGGTTTTCCAATCAAATAAATTTCAAAATACCAAACACTAAACCCAAAGAAACATTATATAAATTCAATTAATATCAATTTACATTAATAATTTTAATCAGAATGAGTCTGAGGCATGATTTTAAAAAACGAAAGTTCAAACATATACCTAAGTAATTTTGCAAAGATGCATATTTTTCTCAAGCCTCAAATAGGTAATAACTTAACTGAAGAAAATTCTCAAACAAAATAAAAATTTATGAAACAAATTTTTCTTTAACGACACGAAAATTAAAATAATATTATTCTACGATACGAAAAATTTTAATATCGAAAATTTTAACAAAGATTTTATTGTGTCGGCAAAGGACACAGTTTAACGACGGGTCGTTTATAGACCTTGCCCTTTGTTCGAACGGTAGCTACTCGAGCAACTCCGTCCGAACCAGGGAAAACCTCTTCAATTACTCCCAATGGCCATTGCAATGGGGGTATATTTTCGACAATTATTACAACCACCATTCCTGGTTTAACTGTTAACGCAGGAGTATTCCATTTTTGTCTCATTTGAAGGCTAGACAAATATTCTATGTGCCAACGCTTCCAATAAGATTGGACCAATTGATCCAACAGAGTTTTACGACGTAAAAGATGTGTAGGTTGTCAATGTCACGTCACGTCAATGGATGGCAGTGACTGCAATGGCGTCAGTGTTAAGAAATGCGCTGGGCATAAAACTTCAGGATCACCTGGGTCCGAATTTGACACATATAATGGCCTAGAGTTCAACAAGGCTTCTACTTGCGTAAGAACGGTACTGAACTCTTCATACGACAGAATTTGCTCCCCTATAACTTTAGAGAGCAATGTTTTGCAACTTTTAATGTTGCTTTCATGTAAGCCTCCGAAATGAGGCGCTCTTGGAGGATTCAGTTTCCAAGTTATTTTATGACGCAACAACTCCTGTTTTAAAGAATCACTATAATCTGAGGATTCGATTAATTTGTAAAGTTCCCTCAATTCAGATTTTGCGCCTAGGTAATTTGAGCCACAATCCGAGTAAAAATGAGAACACGGACCGCGTCTTGCTAAAAAACGTTTTAATGTATTCATAAGACAATCTGTGGATAAATCCGACGATAGTTCCAAATGCACTGCTTTGGTGCAAAGACAAATAAATAGGCAGACGTACGCCTTTTGTGAACGCACGCCTCGATGCCGCGACATTGTGATACGAAATGGGCCACAATAATCCGTTGCGGTGTGTAAAAATGCCTTTGTAAGGTTTGCGCGTGGAGTCGGTAAATCCCCCATCAAAGGAAAAACCGCTTGAGGGCGATGCCTAAAACAAAAATTGCATGAATGTATGCGTTTGCGAACAATATTACGTGCCGACAAAATCCAATATTTTTGCCTTAATAGAGATAACAAAAGTGACGGTCCTGTATGCAAATTTTGCTGATGATAATAATCCACTAATAGATTTACAAAATGATCGTGTTGAGGCAATAAAATCGGATGTTGGTGGTCATATTCTATATTCGCATTCGACAAACGACCGCCAACACGTAAAATTCCATTTTTCATAAATGGTCTTAGTTTGCGAAGATAAGGCGAACAATTATTACCTTTATCTAATAATTGTATCTCATTACTGAAATGCACGAATTGCACGGCCTTCAATAAGTAATGTTCAGCTACATCAATACCAGCCGGTTCCATGGAATTCCTTAAAGGCACAATTTTTAAAAATCTTAATACATAAACTACCGAGAAAACAAGCTTTTTCCAAGACGAAAATCTGTGAATCATTTCGTAAATTGGAGAAACAACCCCTCTGGTTACCGGCAACGACACTGTCTTTTCTTCCGGGCACGAGACATTGAACTCCTCAATTTTCTTAATCGGCCACTGTGATTCTTCCAGCGAAAGCCATGAGGGACCTGTTAACCAATCAGATTTCGATAAGAATTCAGACGGAAGCATTCCTCTCGACAAACAATCACAAGGATTGAATTGACCTGGAATATGCCACCAGTGTTCAACGGCTATATTCGATTGAATCTTGGCCACTCGATTTGCGACAAAAGTTTTCCACCGGTGAGGCGACGACTTTACCCAGTTTAAAACCACCGTGGAATCCGATAATGCGACAATTCTAGTTATGTTCACTTTGTTGCTGTATGTATTTAAAACGAAACGAAGCAATTTAGATAGCAACAGAGCTGCACACAACTCTAATCTTGGAATCGACAACGATTTCAAAGGGGCTACCTTTGATTTGGCACACACTAATGAACAATTCACTCCATTGTCATTGTGTGTTCGAAAATATATGAGAGCTCCATAGCCTTTCTCACTACTATCGCACATCCCAATTATTGATACAGACATATTTTTAAAAACTAGTAGATGTCTGGGTATTTTAAAATTCGACAATTATTTTAACTCCGTATGAAATGCCAACCACATTTTCTCAAGCGACCGAGAAGGAGACTGATCCCAGTCGATTTTCAGTTTCCAAAATTCTCTCAACAATAATTTGGCGAACATCAAGACCGGTGCAATAAAACCTATGACGTCGAAAATTTGAGCGATAACTGAGAGTACATTTCGTTTTGTACACCGGTTATCAAATTCTCCTAATTTAAACGAAAAAGAATCCTGAGCTGCGGACCACTCCAAACCTAAAACTTTGAAGTTACTATCGAAATTTAGGGATTCTGTTATTTTCTCTGAATCGGGAATCTGACGCATCACGTCCGCCGAATTACTAACCCATTTTACTAAATCAAAAGCTCCTGCCTTGAACAACGCTACTAATTCATTGTACGCCTTTACAGCCATTTCCTCATTTTCGACCGAACATACAAAATCATTGACATAAAAATTGTTAGATGCCAATAAAGCAGCAAAAGGAAATCGATGTTTTTCGTCTTGTGCTAATTGTTGAACAGTTCTTAACGCTAAGAATGGGGATGACTTTACACCAAAACAAACAGTGTTGATTTGATAAATTGATAGTGGCATTTCTGGTGAAAATCTCCATAATAGGCGTTGATATTTTCGATGCTCTTCTAGGATTAGTATTTGCCAGTACATCTGCCTAATATCTGCAGTTAAAGCGACGGGGAATAAACGAAAATTCAACAACAAACTAAGTAAATCTGTTTGCAGCTTGGGACCACAGTATAGCAAATCATTTAACGAAACTAAATTATCAGTTTTCATTCCAGCGTCAAACACCACTCTCAATGGGGTAGACGTTGAACCTGGTTTAAAAACACCATGATGTGCGATAAAATATGATTTATCCTTTATATTGTCATTTGGAACTAGAGACATATGATTTTGATCGAGATAATCTTGCATCACCTCATTATAAGCGACACGAAATGAAGGGGAAGCTTCTAATTTTTTCTCTAACGACAAGAAACGACGACGAGCTACTTCATAAGAATTTCCTAATTGATCAGGATTTGTATGAAATGGCAAGGGTACCATATAACGACCAGTAATTTCATCGCGACTATAACTAGCAGAAAATATTTTTTCACATTCTGCATCTTCCTCATTCAGAAATGCAGGAGATGGCACATCCTCCAAAGACGAAAATTGATGAACTAAATCTTCTAATGAGTGAAAGGTACAAAAAGCATTTGTTAATGCACAATTTTCGACGGTTGGCACACTTCCCATTATGATATATCCTAAACTAGTCTGAATGGCGACAGGACTATTAGTATTACCCTTTACCTTGCCTGAACGTAACAACGAACCTAAAACATTCGCACCTAAGATACCATCAATTTCTCCAGGTTGATGGTACGTATCATCGGCCAACGGTAAATCACTCAAATGTTCTAAATTCTCAGTATCGATTGGAGATGACGGCAGGTTTTCAGTAATTTTATCTATTATGAAGACTTCAATCGAGTATTTTTGGTTGTTATCGAAACGAGACGAAAAAATCAATTTCGCCCAACTATGAATAGGCTTCGAACAAGAGCCTATTCCCTGAACCGATAAATGCGTCTTCGATGTTGATAAACCAAGACGTTTACCACAACTAGTCGATAAGAAATTCGATTGTGAGCCACCATCTAATAAAAATCGAACCCGCTGAATTCTACCGAAATTATCCGTAACATGTACAACCACTGTGGATAACAAAACTGTCATATGTTGCGGCGAAACGAAAAATTTTTCAGGTTTAATCGAAAAAAGACTATGTAAACTTGTCGAAGTATTAGTGTCATTAGTAGTTGGATTAGCTTCACCCGAATTATTCGTTGGGGGTTCAATATTTTCCGTTGATACTGATGATTTCTCAAAATGTAACAGCGAATGATGGCGAAAACGACATTTACGACAATTATTTTTCGACTGACATTGGGCGACTCGATGATTTGATTTCAAACACAGTATGCACAAAGATTTAGATTTTATAAAGTTAAATCTTTCATTGGGTGACAATTTTAGAAATTTCGAACAATTAACCAAAAGATGCGAATTTCCACATTTTACGCAATTATTTTTAGTTGGATTTGAATTTTTATTGATAGTGAAACTATGCGTAACCTTTGGTTTACTCAAATTAGAGGGTTTGCCCCGATTTAGTAATTTCGTTTGATCTTGTACAAATTGAACAATCTCTTGATACTTAGGTAATGAAGACTTACCACATCGAAGCATCTCGAAAGCTTTAGCAGTATCCGCAGGTAGCTTTGATAATGCTAAAAACGAAATAATGAAATCCGATAAGTCCTCTAAACCTAATCTTTGAATAGCAGCCGCAGCCGCATGAAAATTATCCAAAAATAAATTAAGGGATGCCGAGTTCTCAACTGTCAACCTTTTAAATTCTAACATTTGTTCGAGATATGTATTTGCTAAATATCTTTTATCAGAATACTTATCTATTAAGACCTGATAAATTACAGAATAATTGGCACCGACAGGAGGTATACCCGAACATACATTTAAAGCCTTTCCCGCTAATTTTCCAACTAAATAATGAACCTTCTCGGTGTCGGACAGTTGTTCATTTTCATGAATGAGACTGTTAAACATTTCGATAAATACGGGAAATTCCCTTATATTTCCATCGAAGCCCTTTAATTCAATTTTTGGAAAACGAACTTTCGTTTGAACCGTTTGATTTGTGTTAGATGAACCAGGATTCGATTCTGACAGATTTGAATCTGATTTGAATACCGTTTTAGCGACAGATTTAGTATAACAATATAGTTCATCTACAACGTTTAATGGTTCAAAATCCAACTGTGCATTTGCATCTAAAGTAATTGTCACCTCATTTATCTCATTAATTGTTTGAGAAAATTCTTCGATAGTCTTGTCTAAAGTTTCGTATTTAATTGTAAAATTTCTTAATGAATTAGGATCATGTATATTTTTACTATAAGTGTACAATGTTTGTATTCTACGAAAAAGAGTTTCCTTTTTAGCGGTTAAAGTTTTAAGTTTAGATTCCATGTTGAAATAAAGTGTAATATTCAATAAATATCAACAATGGTACTACTTTTATTTTTAACTCCAATAAACGACAAAATTTAATAAAGGACAATATTTTTAATAATCAACAAAATATTTACGAAAATATAAATAATAAATTACGAAAAAACTGTTAACAATTAACTGTTTTAATTTCAAGTATTTAATTTTATTAATTTAATTAAAACAATTAACTGATTAACTATCAAATTTAATGTTAATGTTTCAAATTTAATACTCTCAGTGCTTCATTCACTGATGTTTAAATACCAATAATGATTTCCCACCAAATCATATGTTTATAATGTTAACTGTCAAATTCAGTTAAAATTCAAAATTTAAAATACAAAACAAATGATCATCAACAAAAATGACCTTGTTAATTTTATTATTTTAAATGAATAATTTTTATTTAAAAGTAAACAAGTTATAACAATGTTTGTTCTTCAATAGATTCAATATAGTATTATGCAATTTTATAATACCTTACAATTAAAATTTTAAATTTTATTCGAAACGAAAATCGATAAAAATACGACAAATTTTGTCTAGCGATGGTCGAACAACACGATATAATTACGAAAAGAATATAAATTTACCTAAAGATAAATACGATATATACGAAATTATACGAAAACGATATAATTATCTAAAGATAAAACAAATTAATACGAAAATGAATAATAAAACGAATTGTACTAAATCGACAATGATTCGAAAAAATCCGTAAAGGTACAAACGATCCGTACTAGACGGACCATAAAATATGGTTTGACCCGGTCGTTTTTAATCATCCGAATGTCGCGATTCGACTCGGGTTTACCTACGACAAACGACTATGGACTGTATACTTTTCCAAATGGCGCTAAGTTACGGATTCGTAAAATAAGTTAAAAATAGACTTACCGATTAATTCGGGAACGCCGTCCTTGTTCACTGTAGTACACAAAAGGGAAATACGGGAAAAGGGGTGGTCGATGGATAGAGATTACCACGTGTGCACTCGCGATCCCAATTTTATGGAATTTAATCGAAAGTCTATATTTTTCTTAACACAAATAATAAAATTATTATATGATGAATAATAATATTCGTTTTATTTGTTCACACTACGAAATTTAAACCGAAACAAAAACTAACAACAATTTTTAAATGATTTATGTAATGTCCGACCTTTCTAGGCAAAACCTTTTGAACGATTGTGATATTTTCAGACCAAAATTCGAAGCAAGAACAAACATGTTTTCTTTTAAAAAATACCATTCCTTTTATGAACGTTAGTGCCAACTGAACCTGCAGGAGGTCAGCACTAAGCAAAATAAGAAATCAAATTAAAGATTTCTTCTTTCCTTGATTTAATTATAAATTTATTCAGTGGCGCAACCATTTCCCCCCGACATTGGAAAAATGGTTTTCCAATCAAATAAATTTCAAAATACCAAACACTAAACCCAAAGAAACATTATATAAATTCAATTAATATCAATTTACATTAATAATTTTAATCAGAATGAGTCTGAGGCATGATTTTAAAAAACGAAAGTTCAAACATATACCTAAGTAATTTTGCAAAGATGCATATTTTTCTCAAGCCTCAAATAGGTAATAACTTAACTGAAGAAAATTCTCAAACAAAATAAAAATTTATGAAACAAATTTTTCTTTAACGACACGAAAATTAAAATAATATTATTCTACGATACGAAAAATTTTAATATCGAAAATTTTAACAAAGATTTTATTATGTCGGCAAAGGACACAGTTTAACGACGGGTCGTTTATAGACCTTGCCCTTTGTTCGAACGGTAGCTACTCGAGCAACTCCGTCCGAACCAGGGAAAACCTCTTCAATTACTCCCAATGGCCATTGCAATGGGGGTATATTGAACGTTAGTGCCAACTGAACCTGCAGGAGGTCAGCACTAAGCAAAATAAGAAATCAAATTAAAGATTTCTTCTTTCTTTGATTTAATTATAAATTTTTTCAGTGGCGCAACCAACTTGCATATAGCTTTTCATTTTGTTTTCTGAACTAATTTCAGTTAACCGAAAGAGTGTAATGGGGGCAAAATGAGTAAAAATGGGTAAGTTAGTCTATTTCGGTTCGAGCTCACACACAATGGTATTTCACATAAAAATAATTTATATGTCATTGATTTTTAAAAATCGGTTTTTAATTTGAATAAAGATATCGAAATTTTTACGATACCTTCCGCTATTCAACTCACTATCTTTATCTATAACCAAAAAGTTGAACCTTTCACGCCAACATTCATTGCAAATTTCTTTGAACTGATCGAATGACATGTCACTACCTACATGTTCTTGGAAAACATGTTTGATATTAGTTAAATCTTGTTTAAATAAAACTATTAAATTACATTATCCCTAAATAATTGTTTTGGTATGAAACTGTATGTCTGACAAAGATAGAAGACTGAAACATCTTTACGACGTCCCATACTGAAACATGCTCTAATATTATTTTGTTTATCCGTTGCAACATCGTCAAATATAAAAACTGAATTATTTTTTACATCTTCTGGCGCTATGACATCATCATTATTAGAACAAGTAGAATATCCTAAGCCCCTTATTGGCTTGAGAACGCGTTTCAGATACTCATACTTTGGTTGGCAGAGTGATTTTGAATAGAGATAAACATTTTCAAAACTTAATCCATTCGGATGTTCTAATAAATTTAATAAAATGCTAGTCTTGCCACACCCCGAAGGACCAGAGATTATACATCTTATACTATCCGGTAATAAGGGGCCATGCTTTTTCTCAGCTAATGTGGTTGATACAAAATCCATATTTTTGATTGGTAGTTCAGCATCCTGTTTTACGAAACGCATTTTTGACGCTACTGATTGATTATATAATCGCTGACTCCCTTATATACTTACGGGCAGTAGCCATCATGAATCACTACAGCGTGGATTGGCGCACCTTAGGTCTTGAATGTATACTCGTCAACAGTGAATTGAATTGTTGCAGTGATCCACAAGTCACCGGCAACAATGAAATCAAATGGTTTGACGATTCTGATGAACCATTGTTGTCAATAGTTTTTAATCATATTGAAAAGGATGATATTATTCATCTATGTATTATAATTTCTAATTGTTGTGAAAAGAGGATTTATTTGATTGAAAGTGATCAGAATTGCAAATTGGCTGTTCATGAAATTGATTCTTTTCAATTTTTCATGAATCTATAAATAGCTCGAATAAAATATTATTAGCATTCAGTTCTAATGTTACGTCACAACCGGCAACAACAAAGAAGTGGTCGTGGACTTGTTAATTCATTAATTAACAAATTACCGTTTGAACTTCACATACTTGGCTATCAATATTGTGGACCGGGTACAAAATTACAAGAAAGATTAGCAAGAGGTGATCCGGGGATCAATAAATTAGACGAAGCTTGTAAGGTACACGATATCGCTTATTCACAAAGTAAAAATCTCTCTGATCGACATAAGGCGGATTTAATTTTAGCAAACGCAGCCTGGGATCGAGTTAAATCTTCAGACGCAAAATTTGGTGAAAAAGCTGCTGCAATAGCAGTAACAAACGCACTGAAAGCTAAAGTAAAACTTGGTATGGGTGTGAACAAACAGGCTACACTCGGTCAAGTGCGACGAAGTGTAAGTGGTACTGTTAAAAAGTTAAAACGCGAACCAATTAATAATGCTGTAAAGCTTGCTCTTAAAGCGGCTAACGTTGCAGCTAGTGGGAAAAAAATTAAAACACCACGTATTATTCCAATACCTAAAACGGGTGGTATTCTACCACTTTTACCAATTTTTGCGGCACTTTCGGCGGCCGGTGCGCTAGCGGGTGGTGCATCAGGTATTGCGAAAGCTATTAATGATTCTAAAGCGTCACAAGAACAGTTGAATGAAAATGAACGCCATAACCGAACGATGGAGGCTATTGCTATACGTAATGGTCGGGGTTTGTATATAAAACCATATAGAAAACGATTAGGATTATACTTGCAACCGTATCAAAAAAAACTTATAATGAAATTGCCCGAGCGGGCACTAACAGATAGAGATTTACGTAAATATGCGAAATATTTGCCCCGTTTTTGTGGTGTATTTATGCGCGATAATTTACCCAAACGTGGACCGTGGTATAATGAATGCGGTATTTTAAATTTAGATAGTTCTACCGGACCTGGTACTCATTGGACCTGTTACTGGAAAAATGGTAATCAGGTAGATTATTTTGATAGTTTTGATAATTTAAAACCACCGCTTGAAGTGGCTCGCTACCTTAGTGGAAACAATATTACATACAATTATAATAAATATCAAGATTACAAATCCTATAAATGTAGTCATTTATGTTTAGAGTTTCTTTATAATAAATATTACGGTGATGGTGATAAATATTTATAAAAGAAATCAACGCTCACGTATGTTTAACATTTCAAAAGACGAAGTCATGGCGTTCACATTTTCTTTATCGAAAAATACCTCTATACTCACTGCACACTATTTTCCCGCAATTCAACTTAGAAGTCAATATGAGTGTGTTCTATTAGATTTCCAAGTATACAATTCAATTCCTAATGTAACTGCTAAAAATAATTTATTACATTACGGTGATAATGATGTAATATCATTTCCTACCGGTACCTTTGAAATACATGATTTAGCTACATATATAAACAAAACTATTTACAACGAGTATGACAATATAATATATAACAACGAAAATGATAAACCATACATACATCTAAGGGCTAATAATAACACACTCAAATGCGAAATAATTAGCAATAAAGCTATTGATTTCACTAAACCTAATACAATTGGTTCACTTTTAGGGTTTACTAAACGGATATTGGAACCAAACAAGCTTCACTCATCTAATGAGCCTGTCAGTATTATGAAGGTGAATGCAATACGCATTGAATCTAATATTACGAGTAATGCTTATATGAATGGTATGCTAGCTCACACACTTCACGAATTTTCATCTCTTGTTGCGCCAGGGTATAAAATAGTTGAGGTACCGCGAAATATAATCTATTCACCAGTAACCGTTAGAGAGTTAACATCTCTTTCGCTGAAAATTGTCGATCAAGACGGTGATTTGGTGGACTTTTGCGGTGAAACAATCACATTACGTTTGCATTTGAGACCATGTTAATTTACAATCTGGAGCAACCCGCCGCTAGGCTATATAATAGAGGGTTTTACAGCAAGGTTTATACATATGTTAGAGGTAGATGCAATCCGTATACTGCCTGTGTTATAAATATTTTGCTGTCTGGACTGCAGTCAGCTGTTTATATAGCGTCAACTGATCGTTACTTATTCTTCAACACTGAACTGTCATTTTTAAATTTTAAAGTATTATTTCTGAATAATTATTAGTTATTATAAAATAATATTTAGTTTAATATAATTATTTTTATTAATTTTTCACATTTTATTAGTTATTTTTTACCAAAGATAAGTTATTTAGTTATTTTAACTAATTTCATTAATACCTGCTTGAAAATTGTTACTTCAGGGCCGGCATTTAAAATTGTTTTTATATATTTTATATTCATGCCTGGTAAACGGTATTTTGTGCCAAATTGCAGAAGTTCACGGTATAAGACATTAAATAAAGACGTTAACTATTTTCGATTTCCGAAAAAGGATGTGATAAGGTGAAATGAGTGAAATAGAAAAAGTAATCTTTAATAAACGAAATTTTGCATAAAAGTGTATATACTGGTATTAAAAAACATCTCCCAAAAATTTAAGTTCGAACGACTAGAAGAAATGCTAATAAATTAATAATTTTTTTTTCGTCACTAAGAAAATATAATTTCCCATACATGATTTCCCATCGTTAGAAAAGTCTCTTAAAATGAAACTGAGATTTATTCAATGACTATTCATCTTAAAATCTGTTTGTGAAACACTGAACGTCAAAGTGGTGTAGAATTTGCTCCTCCACGAAGTTTTCAACTGTGGATCCAAAAAATCTGGAAAAAAGGTCACAGTACCACTTCTAAGAACTTTTGACTAAAATTACTCCTGATCAGTTGAGTTAAAAACATAGAGAAACCCAAATTATCCCGTAATTAACAAATTAAGGCAGGGTATTTCATTAATGCTTCATATTTTCAGAATTCTATGACATACAGAGAATGAATACAGACACGTGTAACATAACTGAATACCTATATTTATCTATTTTCAGGACAAACTGTAATAAATATATTTCATATATTTTATTCATATTTAATTTAAAAAATCATATTAATCATTTTTTATTCTCTTTTCTGAAAACTTGACTCGGGTATTTTATATTATCATTAAAGTAATTTAAATATTTTTGTTCACTTTAAAATTAATAACATAATAAAAACAAAAATAGTCCGGACCTGGCTATACTGCAGTCCACGGTAAAGCGTATGATGAGCGAACCTCCAAACATATAACAAACCTTGGTTTTACAGCCTGAGCTCATTCAGTTGAATACCATTAAACATAAAGCATTTAAGCAACAGCGTATTTCACCTGAACGTTTAGCATTTCTTGAACCATTGGGTCACAAAGTTAAAAGAAAATGGTATACAGCGACGTATTAAATATTCCTGGTGGCTCACAAATTGATGATAGCATTACGAACTTTAAATATCATACATATGCGCCCTTTTTACGATCCTTTAAGAATAATGACGAAGTGAGAATATTGATTCAAAACCAGGACTTGTACATTTTACCTAGTGAAGGTTTTATATACATTGAGGGTAAAATTTTAAATAATGAAAATGCCGTTCCAGATATAAAATTGGTTAATAATTGTATTGCCTTTCTATTCGATGAAATTAGATATGAATTAAATGGAGTTGAACTTGAACGTGTTAGGTATGTTGGTCTAACATCGACATTAAAAAATTATTTATCGTTAAACGATGGTAAGGGTAAGCAATTACTAAATCCTGGTTGGTCAATTGATAATGATTGTACAATAACATTACCACAAGCCAACTTTAACTTTTGCATTTTCCTTAGAAAATTATTGGGATTCGCTGAGGATTATGAAAAAAGTATGTTTAACGCAAAGCATGAATTAATTCTTAGTCGTGCACGAACTGACAACGATGTAATTGTTTCAGAATCGGATTCGTTAAAATTTGAAATAAATAAACTCGAATGGCGTATTCCACATCTAACTGTTTCAGATGAAATTAAATTATCACTGCTAAAGTATGTTGAAAAAGCTAAGCCTATACAGATTAGTTTTAGAGCGTGGGAAACTTATATTCAACCTGCATTACCCACTACAAAACAAAACACTTGGGTTGTAAAAACAACTACACAGCTAGAAAAACCGCGATATATCATTTTCGCTTTACAGAAAAAGGATAAAAATGTTTCTAAGTTTGATCATTGTGACTTAAATAATTTCAAAGTTTATTTAAATTCACAAGTGTACCCTTATGATGATTTGAATATTCAAGGTTCTGAATTCAAGGTAATTTATATCTGACATGATTTTTTTTGTGTATAGCCATTGATAGAATGTACTGTATCGAGAAAGTTCTAATAGTTCCAGGTCGTATGTGTAAAGTTTAGTTTGGTAAAATTCCACTACACTATTAAGATTTGATCTGAATTTTAAATAATTTTGTGCTTCCCATATATCTATACACTCCGCCATTTGAAGTAGGGATTTTATTTGTACACACCAGTTATTTTGAATTAGTGATGTACCAAACTGTTCTTTTTATGAAACAGTTCCGAAGAGAACAGTTCTGTAAAAAGAACAGTTCCAGAAGAACAGTTCCAAAAGAACAGTTTCTAAAAGAACAGTTTTATGTATACTTATACCTGTTCATTGAGCGAGAACTGTTCATGATACAAACAACAGTTTGTAGGACGACATCGTTCTATGGTAGGGGAGTCCAAGCAGGGATCTTGGGATTTGATGAAGCTCGGCAGGGGGGATGTTTGCAGCAAAAAATACAGGAGGCTTTGAAACTTATATCTATTAAAAAATAATTTTGTCTAGCTAGCTTGTATTAGACAAAACGTTGTGCAACTAAATCGGTTAAAAAGTTAATTTTTAGCGCTTTTGGACTCCTAGAACCCTGACGGATCTCATATAGTACCTACAGCATATATGCATTTAATTAATTTAACTTTTAAAAGCTGAAAAAATTTTCAAAATCGGTTGGGTAGTTTTACTTTTAGCGTTTTTGGGACCCCCGGACACTGACAGATCTCATATAACATAACTTATATCCATCTGAAATAGTTTAGCTCTCTAACACTGAACAAATTTCCAAAATCGGTGATGACGGGTTCTTGCATTTTTATTTTGAAAAGTGAAACAGATATAAATATTATTATTGTAATGATAATAACGGTGCAAAGCATTTATTGTAAAGAAATTCAGCAAATTTCTTAATTTTTCTCAAAAGCTAGTTCACTTACAAGGAAAGGATTTGAACTGT
Source organism: Brachynemurus nebulosus (assembly GCA_035578155.1). Taxonomy (NCBI): domain Eukaryota; kingdom Metazoa; phylum Arthropoda; class Insecta; order Neuroptera; family Myrmeleontidae; genus Brachynemurus; species Brachynemurus nebulosus. Next base: position 2,472,449 of record JAPWDM010000046.1, on the reverse strand, counting down.
CAATTCGCAATTTTGATGAAATTTCTGTCATGGTCCCGAGATAAAATCTTTTCATGGTACCCGCTGTAATGAGTGTATTTCCAAAAAGGAAATTCACGTAAAATCCCTTCTGTTTATCGTCAGATTATCTGTCTACTCGGGCATGAAGCTGAATCGTCTATATGAAAATCTGACACGCTCGAGTATTTCAAAATGACTATTTTTTTTTGCCTTTTTAAAATAGCCGACGCGAGCTTACGTTACGTCCGAGTCGTCAGAATTTTGAATCGGAGTTTCTTTTGGGGTCACTTAGCATTCCCCAAAAATGTCTGACGAGCTCGAATAAATTTATTTTTTTTCTATTTTCTACCCTTCCATACGGCCACCCCCGCCATGCAAACCGGCAGATTAACACCCTTCCATTATCAGAGATACGTGGGATATATGCACTATCAATATCTGACGCGCTCGAATATTTCAGTGTCACAGTTTTTTCACCATTTTGAACATCCGTAGACGCTCCCCCCACCACTGAAAGGATATACATCATATAACTTTTTTTTCTTCATATCATCTAATCTTCAAAATCAATAGGTCTCAACGACGCTCGAGAATGTCCGCATTTAGCATCATGGGCTCCCCTACTATAGTAATATGTTCAACTAGATATTTCACTTACAATTTTATTAGTGCCTAAAAATAATTTCGTTGATATTTACAAAAAATATAAAATTAATAATTGTCAAGCTGCAAATACAAAATAAATAATGAATCTTAAATTATAAATATCGGTTGCCTATGTTTTATTCTAAATTCACACATTCATCAATTATTTAAAAAGTTACTTTTGGAGATAAATTGTTAATTCCATTTTTAATAAACCACATTAGTACTTTTTTAAAAATAAAATATTTTTTGGACATATTTGGTTTTCAAATCACATTTTAGTCGTTTATTATTGTGTCCGGTTTTGGAAAAATTCATTCCGATGGAACTGAAGTTGCCAGCATACAACCATTTTTTATCAAAACATTTAATTCTGGATAACGTTTATTTCTACGATACCAACCATCGACTAGTTTTTTGGTTTCACTAAAATTGACTAAATTAAACTTGTTTTATTTTTGTACCATTACAGTGTAGTTTACTTAGTATAATCTTCCACAGAAATGTTGAATTTTATGCTGAATAGCTGAATGTCTGTCTGACAATAACCATTATATTATAGGTATATTATTTAAATTCAAAATTTAAATCAAAAAATGCTACTTTATTCGTTATATCCGTTAAAATTTAAAATCAAAATCTACCAACAAAGTTTATTGTAGTGCAGACATCTATAATAGTACAGGAGGTACTGGCGCATGAGTACCGAAAACTATTCCACCTCAATTTTTTTATGCGATCCTGTTGACATTGCCCTACTGATGATATAAATGCATGTTGCCAGGGGGCAACCCGGGGCCATATTGTTTAAACCGAAATTTTTTATACAATTGCAAGGAATTGTTTTTTTTTCAATCGGACAAATTTTTTATATATTCTTTATTGAAATACAATTAAAAAAGGTCTTATGACTTTTTACGATAAAATTAATAGTTTTCGAGATATGAATTTTTAAATGTTCGAAAAATCTCAAATTTGGGTACTATTGACCCATGAAAATTATATTAAAAAAAAAAAGATTTAAAAAAAAATTTGTTATTTATACCTGTTTTTTAATTGTTAATTTCGTGCGCTCACAAGTATGCGTCGCTTACCTTTAAGTATTTTTTCAACCGGAGAAATTTTTTTTTATATTCTTTATTGAAATACAAATAAAAAAGGTCCTATAACTTTATCGTGAATAGTCATAGGACCTTTTTTATTTATATTTCAATAAAGAATATAAAAAAAATTTATCCGGTTGAAAAAATACTTAAAGGTAGGGGACGTTTACTTGTGAATGCACGAAATTAACAATTAAAAAACAGGTATAAACAATGAAATTTTTTGAATCTCTGTTAAGGATATTATTAACTATTGTATAAAGAATTAAAAAAAATATTATTAAAAGTACCCAAATTTGAGATTTTTCGAACCTTTAAAAATTCATATCTCGAAAACGATTAACTTTATCGTGAAAAGTCATAGGAACTTTTTTATTTGTATTTCAATAAAAAATATAAAAAAAATTTGTCCGGTTGAAAAATAACAATTCCTTGCAATTGTATAAAAAATTTCGTTTTAAACAATATGGCCCCGGGTTGCCCCATGGCAACATGCATTTATATCATCAGTAGGGCAATGTCAACAGGATCGCATAAAAAAATTGAGGTGGAATAGTTTTCGGTACTCATGCGCCAGTACCTTCTGTACTATAATATTAAAGCGACATCGTGGTCAACTATTTTTAAAGAACAGGGAATACGTATACACGTACATATATAACAACATATCGCTGAACAGTTTTACAAATTGAACAGATGTATCAATAAAGCACAGAACAGATGAACAGGTGAACAGGCTAAATCGCGGAACTGTTCATTTACGGAACAGTTCCAACAAAAGAACAGTTTCAAAAGAACAGTTCTGTTCTTTTTGGCACATCACTATTTTGAATGGAACTTTTTGTATGGTGTTCGTTGTTTAAAAGTTGTGTATAACAAAATTTTGGAAAAGTTGTGTATAACAAAATTTTGGAAAAGTTGTGTATAACAAATCAGACGGAAGCTGCAATAACGAGCTCCAGAACGAGAGCATGCGTTTATAAATTAATTGTGTCAAGTTGGTCAAGTTTATTTAAACGAACGCAAAAAATACGGATAATTTTCAATTTACATTTAAAACAGGCAAAATAACTAGTCATGGTATGTTCGTATTAATCTGTTACCATAAAACAAAATTTATTAAATAATTCACTATTGAGAGATTTACTTTGTGAAACTCCATTTTAAATATTTTTCAATACAAAATTTATTAATTAAATACATTAATTATCAAAATAATTTGTAGTTTTTCCTCGAATATTTAACTTAGTATTCAATAAAAAGTCGTTAAATTACAGCTGTAGTTTCAATTTTTAATATTTGATACTACACCGCACTATGGAAGTCAAAAATAAGCATTTGTGAAACAGTCATTAGGTTTATAATACGTAGTAATAAATATGAAACCTGTATTATCTTTGTAATTTGTTATTGAAATATTTATGTAGATGGCAACTGGCATCGATAATGTCGGATGTATAAAACATTGATAGCTGTGATTATTTATCACCGTTAAATAAAAATGTCAACAAAAAGTATTTTTAACGGCAAAATTCTGGTATTTAAACAAGAGAAGATTATGGTATGTTCAAACAGGAAAAAATATGATTTTATTCATTTCACGATTAGTTTTTAATCTGTAGTAGTAAATAATTATTTTCATAACCTTATTTTCTTTTGCAGTAAGAGTCCAAACAATTTTTCAAAATCTACAATAATTCGCATAGCTCATTTCATTCGATGTTTAAAATTGGAGTATTTACTAAACTTCTGTCAACTTCCACAGGAAAAACAGTATTAAAATATTTAAATTTGTCGTTACATAGGCATATAGTAAAAATCAGCTGATCACACAATTGAAAAAAAGACATTGCCATTTGAAACGAAATTACAAGGAAAGTTTTTGAACTGTCAATTCGCAATTTTGATGAAACTTGGTATATGTGTAGTACAAGCGAAAATAACAGACCCGTATTTTTTTTTATCTGCCACCGTCGCCATTTAAGGGGTGAAATCACCCCTCAAAATTAGGGTAAAATTTTAATTTTGCTTGATAACTTGCAAACGACGACAGATAGAAAAAAAATTTAAATCGACAAAACACTTTATATTTAGAGAGCTTTCTATTGATGTGTATAAATCCAGGGTCGGACCTACTGGAGGGGCTGTTCAGGTAAAATTGAGGGTAAATTTTGAAATAGGGTGAATATGTTTCAGTATATTAAAATTTGAATAGCATATATGAAAACTACATGAAAATACTAGTTTACCTGTTTTTACTCAAAGCTGTAATTTAAAGTCTAAAATCTGAAAACTGGACAGCTAATTTGGGGTGCCAATCGTAATTTTACTGACAATCAGCAAAATAAAAATATTTCTATAAGGTTTTTAGCAAGTGAATTGTCTTGTAATTAATAACTGGCTAAAATATATCAAATTATACTTGTTGATGTCTGACTAAAACTTTAAATTTTATACAAGTAATATTAAAATTTGATTTTGTTAAATTATGCAAGAATATTATTGCATATAGTTACAGAAAAAATTAACTTTATAAAATACTTCTTTTTTGTCAAATAATAAGGATAAGGAAATTTGTTCTAGTTGGGCATAAAACTTTAACTTGAAATTTGAACTGGAAATATGACGAGACAAATTATCTGCACAGAAAGTTTTTCAAAATTTTGATGACCATAAAATATATTCAGTTCTACCGGATTTTACGGCTTTCCATAAAAAAAGAAAATATATATATATATATATATATATATATATATATATATATATATATATATATATATATAGATTTTTATATTTTGAAATTTACCTGACTAAAAAAAATGGCCGTATGGTTATTATGCAACTTTATAAATAAATAATTGATATATATTTTTTCATTTTCAATAAGTTTGTGCGATTTTTTTTTGCGGTAGATAGGGATGGATAAAAAAATTCCAAGATTTAAACAAAAACTATATAAAAGGTCTGGAGCTGCCTATTGTGCTTTAGTTAAATTTCAGTATTTGTGAATTTGTTGTTGTGTTATAATTTTTTTTTATTTTTATTTGTGTTCACTATGGTGAATATTAATTTAGCTAATGCCATTCATATGTTAATGACAACATTTCAAATAACAAATTTCGTCTCATACCCGATAACATACCGGAAGATTGAATTACATGATATACTTAAGGACATAATTATTAAATCAACTGAAGATACATCGTTTATTATTGAACATGATTTAATGTTAGCATTTAATTCTGAATTTAACCAAAATACCCTGGAACAGAATGAAAATTTCTTTCATGATTATGATGAGGAATCGGATGAAAACATATCCAGAGAAGTTGAAGAACCATCATGTTCATATGGAGAACAACATTTTGTAGATTTCAAATATAAAAAAGAAGCTGTTAAATTCAGGAAAAGCGGTGCAAAAAAAGAAAATCTTTTGAAACAGTACAAAAATATTTCAGAAGAGTGAAACATTTGAAGCAGTTATATCGGTGGGAAAAGCAAGTTGATGAAGGCGGAAGTAAGAGAGATAAAGTAATTTTTATTAATCAGTATGTTTTAAATATATGTAATTTTAAAGATGCAGTAGATAGAGGAACGATAATTCATGACATGGATCTTCGACGATGGGCACTAGATGCCAGGAATACAATTGATTTTTTTGAATTTAAGGCATCGAAATCATGGCTACTTACATTTAAGAAGCATTTTAAAATAGTATCACGAAAAATTACAAAATTCGTTACTAAATCAAGCCAAGAATCTTCCAATTTAAGTGAAATATGTGAATCCTTTATTAAGGAAGTAAAACCCAATCTTGAAATTTATAAATTGCAAAACGTTTTTAATTCCGATCAGAGTGGTTTTAATTTAGAATTACATTCAGGTCGAACATTAACGGAAAAGGGTGCTAAAAAAGTCGAAAAAGTTATTCAATCGCTGTCAGCAACAACACACAGTTATACTATACAGCCAACAATTTCAGCCGAGGGTCAGTTACTTTCTCCCTTATTTTTTTTTTTTTAAAGAAAGTACCGGGCAACTGGGTCCTAGAGTTCAGCAGTTATTATTTAAAGCAAAAAATGTATATGTTTCAACATCTAAATCAGGAAAGTTAACAACAGTCCATTTCAAAGAGTGGTTTCAAAATATATATTTACCACAAACCGATAAAAAGTCTTTATTATTACTTGACTCGTGGAATGGTCAGTGCCCAGCTGTCGTGAAAAATATCATTCCTGAAGATAAAGAAGTAAAAATATTAAGCATACCGCCAAAAACAACAGCGCTTTTACAACCATTAGATGTATATCGCTTCCGGTTTTGGAAGAATTTCGTTCGAACATTGACTTAATTATCATATCAGATACAATCCCTACATATCAAATCAGATACATAATCAGTTCTCATCACCCCGCTTTAGACATACATTTAAATACAGTGGTCATCCAATGGTACGTACTTCGATTTTACGTAGTGACGTCAGCGATTTAGTGGGGTTCTTCTCTCACAGATATGTTGTTGTTTGTCTGTGTTGGTGAAAATTTATGTACCAAGCCTGAGTCAGGGCCGTAGGTAATATTGTCTGAGGGTCTCGTAGCTTTTGAAAATTTTAAAATTTTACTGCAGATATATATGCATATATTCTTTATACGTAATATGCAAAATGCAAATGCAAAATGAGTAACGTAAAATTCTAGAATATTCTAATCGTCAACTAGCAGAGATATCACAAAACAGACTTCACCGTTGAATTAGTCATTAAAAATGAGATTAAATAGTGTAGTTTGACAAAAATTCTAGAATGTTCTATCTGTCAACTAGCAAAGATATTGAAAAATCAATTGTACCATTTAATTGTCCATATTGAAAAAGAGGTAAAATGCACATTTTGACAAATATTCTGGAATATTCTATTCGTCAACTAGCAAAGATATTCAAAAACAGACGTCGCCATTGAATTGGCTACCAAAAAAGAGACCAAATAACACACTTTGAGAGATGTTCTAGAACATTCTATTTATCAACTAACAAAGATATTGGAATATCTACTGCATCACTTAATTGTCCAACCGAAATTAAACTAATGTAAACCAAAAGTCCGATTTTGACAAAAAATTTTTGCTATTTGACGAATAGAATATTCTAGAACATTTATCAAAATGTGCTATTCCGTCTTTTATTCAATGGCCAATTAAATGTTGTAATCGATTTTTCGATATCTTTGTTAGTTGACCAAAAGAACATTCTAGAATTTTTGTTAAAATGCGCTGCTTAATTTAATTTTTAGTGCCCAATTCAATAGTGAAGTTTATTTTTTGGTATCTTTGCTAGTTCGCGAGTAGAATATTCTCACTTATATTCATTAGTATAACATTCGATTTCCCTTGTCTACACAACCGAATTTTAGGTGTAAATTGTCTCTTAAGATAATATTGTTTTAAATAAATTCAGATAAATAACATTTACCAGCCCCCGAAACAGAAGTTTACCGACGGCCCTGATCTTCCGATTTTATATACTTCCCCTTAAATTTGCACCGACCACTACGTAAAATTGGATTTGTGGTGTACGCCTGGTATAAGAGCGGATACATAGAACAAAGACCAGATTACTTCGTTAATCGCGTCGAATATATTTTTTTTTAAATCGATGTAGATACTCAACCGAAATGTCATATTTGTAGAGACTCAGCTGTTGTAAGATGTGGTTGGTGTCAAAAAATTCTTTGTTTAAAACATTTTTTTGAACAGTATCATTATTGCGAGGATCATAAGCCATAGAATACTATATAAGCCTTATTTTATTATTGTAAACTATTTTAAATTAAAGATATTAAAGCTAATTTTTTATAAAGTTTATTAATAAAGTTAAAATTTATAAAGTTAATTTTTTCTGTAACTATATGCAATAATATTCTTGCATAATTTAACAAAATCAAATTTTAATATTACTTGTACAAAATTTAAAGTTTTAGTCAGACATCAACAAGTATAATTTGATATATTTTAGCCAGTTATTAATTACAAGACAATTTACTTGCTGAAAACCTTATAGAAATATTTTTATTTTGCTGATTTTCAGCAAAATTACGATTGGCACCTCAAATTACCTGTCCAGTTTTGAGATTTTAGACTTTAAATTACAGCTTTGAGCAAAAACAGGTAAACTAGTATTGTTCATGTAGTTTTCATATATGCTATTCAAATTTTAATATACTGAAACATATTCACCCTATTTCAAAATTTACCCTCAATTTTACCTGAACAGCCCCTCCAGTAGGTCCGACCCTGGATTTATACCCATCAATAGAAAGCTCTCTAATAATAAAGTGTTTTGTCAATTTAAAGTTTTTTCTATCTGTCGCTGTTTGCAAGTTATCAAGCAAAATTAAATTTTTACCCTAATTTTGCGGGGTGATTTCATCCCTTAAATGGCGACGGTGGCAGAGAAAAAGAAACGGGTCTGTTATTTTCGCTTGTACTACACATATACCAAGTTTCATCAAAATTGCGAATTGACAGTTCAAAACCTTTTCTTGTTAGTGTAGACTTATAGTGTAATGAGCGTACTCTCGAAGAAAAAATCGCGATGAAAAGTTTTAACTTCCAAAAACTTTCCTACTATACAAACAGTTATTTTTATAAAAAAATTTATTCTGTATTTTAAAAGACAAAAATCTGTAATTCAAACAAATGTTGTAAAGAAAAAAATTTTACTAAAAATAATAAAGTTTATTTAAAAAAATAATAAATCTTTTATTAAAAATATTTTATCTGTAATTGACTCTTAACTCTTGCAGAGTGTCGGACATTTAGGAAATCACTAGCGTCACCTGCAGCAGACCTGTCTATTTTGAATATTTGAGTCAATATTTAAGATTTGTTTTAGTTTTTTACGCAATCGATAGGTAGGAGCTGCACAAAATGATAATGAATCTTTCAAAACAGAAGTAGAATAGAAAAAATAAGCTTGTTTTCTTTTTTCTTCATCAACTCTGCTTTTAGGGGAAATTTTGACAGAAGTGGTGGTAAAAATCTTTCACGTGAGAGACGCCCCAACGCCTCAGAGCCTCCCATAGGTAAATCCAGCCATGGAAAAAGAAAAATGGGGTTCGGCAAGAAGAAAATGTCAAGGGCTTAAGAGTGGGTTAATGTGAGTGTTGGTGTAAGTGATACAGAAGTATGAATCCGTTCGTAACTTGAAAGCAAAGCATCCGTAGATGTACAGATAGTACTGTTTGAATACCTTGCTTAATATGTGTGGGCACCGATGTGCTTTTATATCTGCATAACCTGACAAATAATTCACATCACACCGGCCAAAAAATAATATTTTTAAAATTAAAAGCAATTAATATTTTTAAATAACGAACCTAAAATTAAAATTACGCAAACGAAGGTAATAATTTTTTTCGAAAATAAATATGCAAAATATAGATGTTTCTACATGTCAAATGATCATATTCAAATAAATTCAAATCAGTTAAAAATATTACTAGTTTTCAGCCGCAATATACAGTTAAAATTTCAATAGGTCTATGCCAAAAACTCAATAGTTTTCATATAAACCAGAACTCCTTTCGCCTTGTATCGTTTGATATTTCTAATATGTTTTCAAATATTCCATCTAACGAATGTATTCCAATTATACAAGGTATTTTAAAAAATAATAATATTGCCAAGTCACTACAAAAAGAAATTACAGATTCTTTTTCTCTTTGTCTTGAACAAAATTACTTTCTGTTTAATGGTCAAATTTATCTTCAAAAATCAGGCCTACACGTGGGTTCACCACTTAGTCCACTGCTAGCTGATATTTTCATGGATCACCTAAAAAATTCGATACTAAGCCATTCTTCCTCCAAATCCCACATATTGTTTTGGTACAGATATGTAGATTAGATTTAGTCGGTTTTAAAGGTACAGATAGACAACTAGAAAAATTCTTAAGTTTACTCAATACATTTCACCCAAAAATTAAATTTACGAAGGAAATCGAAGTCAATAAGTCGATCAATTTCTTAGACATTACTATCCATAGACTCGATAATAAATTCAAGTATGGTTCATTTCAGTTAAATTTACTCTGAATTTAAATAATTTCCGTTTTCTTGGCTTTATCTCTTTTATTATTGCATTTATGTAAATTTTAAATTTGCAGTTTATTTTTAGAAAAGATTAGAGGATTGATTTGTTTCGATTATAAGAATTATTTAATTTTTTAACGAAAATTTATGATCAATTGTATCTGAAATGAGGTATATAACATATACCGCAAACCCACGTTTACAGACATTACAATACCAGCAGATTAATTTTCACCACCAATCCACAAACTGGCAGCCTATGGGTCTATGATCCACAAAGCTTTTTGCTATTCCGCTTGATCCTAAAGACAGAACAATAGAACTCAACACCATTAAACAAATTGCAGTCTCCAATGGTTTCTCACCAAATTTCATAAAAAAGTTCATAAATAAAAAGCTACAAAAACTTACTACTTCCTTGTATCCTGATCCTTCCATCACCCCGATCAACTCCGAACCCAAACAATATATATCTGTACCGTATTTAGGAAATATTTCTCATAAAATCGGCAACTGTTTCAATTCAAATGGTTTTTCATTCTGTTAATAATATTAGTCAATCCATTTTTAATGCTAAAGAAAAAACTGATCCTTACAAAAAATCTGGTATTTATCGGTTAGATTGTGGAGAATGTAATGGAACATATATTGGCCAATCGGGAAGATCTTTCGAAATTAGATACCGTGAACATATTACCTTTCATAATCATACTTCAAACTTTGGTCTTCACCTTTTAGACAAGCAACATTCTGTTAAATCAGACTACAAACCCAAAATCCTTCATTTCTGTGAAAAAGGACAGAAATTGAATATACTCGAAGCTTTGGAAATTAACAAATTAAATAATGATCCAAATGTAATCGTTTTGAATGACCAAATTGAATTAAATAAATCTCCCCTTCTTAACCTTTTTAGTCGAATTTTTCCTTGAAAAAATTAGACATACAGTCTATACGACAAGAATGGTGAGAGGCGAGAGTAGGGGCGCTATCCGTTTTCGGACCCGTAGAACACGAATATGTAGAAAAAAAATGTCTGATATATATATATATATATATATATATATATATATATATATATATATATATATATATATATATATATATATATATATATTCCCGCCACCTTTTAATTTGTGTAGGGCCCCCCTATGAAAGCTAAGAGATGAAATTTGGTAAATGGGGCTCATTTTCGAGGCAGCTCATACTATCAAAGTGGGGTCAAATTTTGGGAAAATTTTTGATCCGACCCAATTTTTAAGGGGTGGTGGGGGGCGGAAAAACAATAAAACTCTTTCAAACCGGTTGGAAATAATGTTTTGGTCAATTATCTACAACATATCCAAAATTCAGCTTCCTAGGATGATTTGGTGGGAGTAGAGGGGGGGAAAAACGATTTTCGCTGGATCTAACACGCCCCCAGCCCCCCAGAATTAACGTAGAGGGTTGAAATTTGGTGTGTTGATAAAGTCCGTACCTAGGTTGTGCTTTTTGGAGGTTTTAATATTTTACCCCCACCCCCCTCATTTTTAAGATACAATTTCATGCATTTTCGACGTTTTCGAAGTTTGTACCACTCGCACAGGTCACCCAAATAAACCTAGAGGGCTGAAATTTTGTATTCGGATTGAGTTAGTATCGAGGGGGTGCCTTTTGGGGGTCTCGACTTTTAACCCCTACCCCCACCATCTTTATACCCAAAAGAACATGATTTTTCTTGTTTTTTAACAGTTTCGTTCGGGTCAAAATCTCCCCAAATAAACCTAGAGGGCTGAAATTTTGTGTACAGGTTAAGCTAATAGCCAGACACTGTTTTTTGGGGGTTTCAACTTTTAACCCTTACCCCCACGATTTTTACGCCAATATTTCCTTTCCAAAAGGTCCACATTACTTTTCCCCTTACTTCTCCCATTTTGACATCGGAATTGAATGCTATTGTTAAATGTGTTTTAAATGCATTACTTTTATTCTAAATGCAAGGAGGCGAATAGTAATTTTAAAAAATTTAAAAAAAGGTGAATATAATTTTTTAACAAATGAAATACATACATATTAAGTAATTTAAAAATGTTGTTAAAGTCACTGTTTATTTATAAATTGGGAATTTTGGATTTTTATTATTTATAAAATAGAAATTTTGGATTTTTTGGAAAGAAAAAATATCTTCATAAAAGCCTTCCAATTTACTATTTAAGTTCCTTTTTTAATATTTAAAAATAAAACACAAAGGCAATTGGCGGATAAGCATGGATAGAAATGCCCTCGTACGAATTGTGTTGGCTTTTTTCCTGCTAACTGCTATCGGCACAAAATTGAAATTTACTGAGATTCAGCCCTTAAAAACCTAAAAAACACTCATCAGTTTTGAAACCACCAAAATTACAAATCGCTTGTGGACTTTCAATTACATTTCGCTTGTAGACGCTCAATACCGAAGATGAAAGAAAAAATTCGACTTCCGTGATGGGGCTCCGCTGCTCACGGCGTTTTAATTAATATATTTCACTACCTTTTTTGTCCAATATAATTCTGTTAAGATATCTCTTAATCACTGTTAAGTTGAAGTTAAATCAGTTAATTGCTTTTAATTTCTAATCCTCATTGTGTAACCGCCCAACCCACTATTTTTGTTAGCCACCAAAACTTGTTTTTAATTTCGATTCGTAATTTTTACCACCTCTTTTCCGGTACACGTGCAAGTTGTTTTTGCCTCTCCTCTGGGTTTTCCCATCACTGAACCAATTACATTTCAACCCGCTTCTGTTTATTTTTAATTTTAATTTATTTAAATATATACCTGTTCCCGGGAGTTCCGTTGGCGCCTTTGTGCGAGTAACATTACTCAAGCTATAGTGTAAATTTTGAGTGGCTTTATTCAAAAAATAAGTAAAAATAAAAGTAAGAAGTGAAATTAAAACAAAAACTAACATTACATTAACGTTTTCTTGAATAATTCGTGCAGTTTAAATATATTGAAACTAGATAAATCTAACTTTAAAAATAGTGAGGTTAAATAAGATCATAAATACTTAAGTTTTAAATAAATTTATGTAATATTAGTGAATGAATTGGTACTCTGTTGTCAATAATAATAATTTAATATTTACAAACAAACTTTTAACCTTTTAAGAATACTACATTAATACAACAATAAGTAAAAAAAAGTAACAATTTCAAACTGAAACTAAAAACCGATTGTTAATATGTATTATGGTTAATATCTAAAACAATAGAATGAAAAATACACAAAAATAGAAATATAATTGATTAAAATAGATAATATATAATTTAATTGGGTATATTTTAGTAAAATTAAATAACTCAGGGATTTAAACAAATTATTTATAAGTGCTGACAAAAAGTAAATAAATATCTATAACAAAAAACAATAAACAGATTAAAAAAAAAATAATATTATAATTGGTTTAAATAATAAATAAAAAAAAAAAAAAAAAAAAAAAAGTAAAAATGAGTGCCGAAATTTTAAATATGCTAAAAGAAATTAAAAATGAAATTAAAGATGAAATTAAAAATGAAGTTAAAAAAGTGAATGAAAATATAGATGAAAAATTTAGTAATATGTGGATGGATATGCAAAAATATAAAGAGCAAATTGAAAATCAAAGAAAAAAAATTAATATAATGGAAAAAGAAATTAAAAAAAGGAACGTAATTATTCATGGAATGGAGAAACTGGAAAATAATTACTATGAGCTAGAAAACAAGGTACTTGATTTGTTCAGAAAAAACTTAGACCTGTCTGTCACCATAGATGATATTGATTTTATTCAAAGAATTGGGAAAAAAGATTCTACAAATAGCCCAGTGATAGTTGGATTGATTTCTTATAGGAAAAAGATAATGATAATGAAAAATAAAAATAAACTTGGAAGCACGGATATCTATATAACGGATGATTTTCCAGAGTATGTCAGAGAGGCAAGGAAGAAATTAGCACCGATAGTAACAGAATTAAGAAATCAAGGAACCGAAACATATATAAGACAAGATAAACTTTTTCTAAATGGGAAAAAATACGAAGTATCCGAAGCGCTGGCGTTAATTAAAGCAACTGAAAATCCAGTAAATACTACAGCAAATGAAACAAGAATCAATGAGGGTGTAGCTGGTAAAAACAAACGGCAGAATAGTAATGAAGATCGCAACCAAGACTTCCAAAGTGTACAATCGACTGAAAAAGGTCCAAAGAAACCAAAAATTAACGTCACAAAACTGGAAGACAATGCTAAAATAAAACCAGTAGCAGACTTCTTTAGGCCAAGAACTCAATCAATGGGCGATGGAGATGCAAAAAAAAATAAAGAGCCAAAAAACGGATAAATATTGATGACACAGGACGGTCTAAAATGGAAACGAAAAGGCACGAAAACGGCAAGGAATCACTCAATCAATTCAAGGAACTCCCAATGGAAGGCAATGGCAAACCTCCGTTGGAATTTGCCCGGGAAAAGCAAACTCCTCTACCAAATAAAAAACGAAAAACCAAAATAGACATTAAAATCGGAACGTGGAATGTTAGAACTATGTATCAAAGCGGGAAATTAGAAAATATTAAACGGGAGATGACCCGGATGAACGTCGATATACTAGGTATCTGCGAAGCCAGAATAAAAGGCGTAGGTAAATTTCAATCTGAAAATTACTGGGTTATTTACTCAGGAGGACAAACTCATGATTATGGTGTCGGTTGCATAATAACAAATGAAATATACAAAAAAATGACTGGATATTGGGCTATATCAGACAGAATAATGATAATTAAAATTGCTTGTAACCCGCATGATTTAGCTATTATTATCGTATACGCGCCAACAGCAGGAGATAAAGAAGAGAATATTGAAGACTTCTACGAACAATTAGAAACAGCATATAATCAAACAAAATCACAAGAAATCGTTATGGTAATGGGAGATCTGAACGCAAAAGTTGGAGAAGGAAAAGTAGCGAACATTGTAGGACCTTATGGACTCGGACAGAGAAACGAGCGTGGTCAAAGATGGGTAGACTGGTGTCAACAAAAAGAACTCGTAATTGTAAACACTTACTACGAAAAACATCCCCGGAACATCTACACGTGGAGTAGTCCAGATGGGAAATACAAAAATCAAATTGATTTTATTACAATTAAACAGCGGTACAGAAACTTTGTAAAAGATGCGCAAGCATATCCGTCAGCCGATTGTGGTAGCGACCACAATCCAGTCATTTGTAAAATTAAAATTAAATTAAAGAAGTGTACACAAGGTCACAGAACAAATAAAAGTCAAATCAATCTTAATGAAGAAATATGCCAGTCAGTTAAAAGAAGCATGAACGAAATATTAAAAAAAGAATGGACTGCCAATCTCAGCATTGAAAAAAAGTGGGAAACAATAAAGCTTTCTCTAGAAAAGGCCCAAAAAAAAATTAGTGAACAAACAGCCACAGAACAACCTAAAAAGAAAAATGAATGGATAACCGAAGATACTCTAAAATTAATGGACGTTCGCCGGATAACAAAAGACATCGATAACAAGAAATACAAAGAACTCGATAAAACTATTAAAGAAAGGTGCAAAATAGAAAAAGAAATTTGGATAAATAGTTTATGTGACGAAATGAATAATACAATAAAATATGATCCTAGAGGACATTACAAAATTCTGAAAAAGTTAAGTGGTATAAAGAAACAAACAGCAAGAGGTATTATCAAGAATGAAGAAGGTAATATAGTAATGGACACAAAAGAAATCTTGAACGTGTGGAAGAGATACATCGAAAATCTGTATGAAGATGAGGATAGGAGCATAAAACCAGAAATAATAGCGGAAACAGGGCCAAGGATACTAAAAGAAGAAGTAGAATATGCAATAAAGAAACTGAAAAATTTCAAAACTCCAGGGCCAGATGGAATTACATCAGAAATATTAAAGGTACACGATGATAATTTAATCGAAAAATATACTGACCTCTTCAATGATATATATGAGACAGGAGAATTCCCAGCAGAATTTCTAAAATCTAGTTTCGTCACAATAGCAAAGACATATAACGCCACTGAATGTGAAAATTTCAGAACAATAAGCCTAAATAATAATGTCATGAAAATTCTAACAAGGATAATTTTGGAAAGAATAAAAAATAAAATTACAGAAAATATAAGTCAAGAACAAGTGGGGTTTAGGAAAGGAATGGGGACCCGAAATGCACTATTCATTCTTGGAAGAGTGATAGAACGAAGCTTAGAAGTACAAAAAAATATATACCTATGCTTTCTAGATTATAAAAAAGCTTTCGACCGAATTAAACATGACTATCTAATACAAACATTAAAAAATATTAACATTGACGATAAAGATCTAAGACTTATAATAAACATGTACTGGCAACAAAACGCAAGCATCACAGAGAAGAATGAACAACTGGAAGGTATCAGCATAAAAAGAGGCGTAAGGCAGGGGTGTATTCTGTCCCCTATTTTATTCAATCTGTACACAGAAAATATTTTTCAACATATAAAGAACTTGGAAGGAGTTAAAATTGGTGGGCAAAATATGAACAACATTAGGTACGCGGATGATACAGTATTAATTGCAGATAGTGAAGAAAAACTACAGTGTCTAATAAACAAAGTGTGTGAGGCTAATAAAACAATGGGAATGGAAATCAATACAAAAAAAACCGTAGTTATGATGCTAACAAACAAAAAAATTAAAAAAGAACTTAATATTAAAATTAATAATGAACTAATTAAGACTGTTGATAAACATATTTACTTAGGCTCACTTATAACTAATGATGGAAAATGTGCAGGGGAAATAAAAAGGCGGATAACACTCGCAAAGTCGGTATTTAATAAAATAAAAAAAGTGATAAACAATAAAAATATAAGTGTTAAAACAAAACAAAATATAATTCAGTCATGTGTTTGGTCAGTATTATCTTACGGGTGTGAAAGTTGGAACATTAATAAGGCCCTCACTAAATCCCTGGAAGCGTGTGAAATCTGGTTTTGGAGGAGGATACTAAAAGTACGATGGGATGACTTCGTCACAAATGATAAAGTGTGGGAAAGGGTGGGACTAAAAGCAAAATTAGTAAATTATATACATAAAAGACAATTAGAGTTTTTGGGGCACGTAGTGAGGAAAGGGGGACTAGAATCTGTGGCATTATTAGGAAAGGTGGATGGAAAAAAAGGACGGGGGCGGAAAAGAATCGGATACCTTCGTAACCTTCCCATCAAACACTTGAATCCAGAAAACATCATACACTTGACATATGATAGGAAAAAATGGAAGAGTTTGCTCGTCAACGTCACTGCGACATGACACTCATCATCATCATCATCATATACCTGTTCCCAACAGATTTCAGTTCAATTCACAATTCACCTGAGGATGGTCTAAGAAACCGAAGACTAGTTCGTGAAGAAGTATTTTTCTATTTTTAAGTGAAAATTTTGACAAAGTTAAATATTCTTCGCCATATATATTATGGATTTTCACAAAGTAAAACTATCTACAATTAATTATATTGAAATTTTGTATCTGTATTCAGTTAATATCGATGGTGTGCCCTTTAGGGATTCGTTATTACCTTGCCACCCACTTCTCCCATTTTTACGTCGGAATTCAGTGGTATTGTTGTACCTGGTTAAAATGATTTATTTTAATACCAATATAAGTAGACAAAGTAGATTTAGAAAAAAAGTGAACTAACCGTAATAAATATTGTAATTTAAAAAAAATTATTAAAACCAGTTTTTATTTATAAAATATAAATTTTGGACTTTTTGAAAAGAAAGAATATTTTCATAAAGGCCTTCCAGTTCACTATTTAAGGTCCTTTTTTAATATTAAAAAATAAAACACAAAGGCAATTGACGGATAAGTATGAGTAGGAATGCCCTTGTACGAATTGTGTTAGCTTTTTTCCTGCTAACTGCTATTGACATAAAATTGAAATTTACTGAGATTCAGCCCTTAAAAACCTTTTTTTTAAAGCCCCGATTAGCCGGACACTCACCATCAGTTTTGAAACCACTAAAATGACAAATCGCTTGTAGACCATTTCGCTTGTAGACATCCAATACCGAAGATGAAGGGAAAAATTCAACTTCCGTTATGGGGTCCCGCTGCCCACGGCGTTTTTTATTTAAATATTGCCGCCGTTTTGTTTTTGTTAGCGCTATTTGAATCGTACTGTTAACTATTCATTTAAAAATACCAGAACCGTCTCGTCGAACTGACAAGACGAAGTGAAGCAAACGAGTCGCTCGGATAGTTGCGTTGTGAACGGCGTACAATTCGGTTGTGCGCGTGTGTTTTACATAAAAGCAAATTAATTATTTTCATTTTTTTGTAGCGGTTTTGTAAATTTTTGTTTTTCAATCGATAGAACTTTTACTTGATTAACAAAATAAATAATTTAAAAAATAAGTGTTCTTATTAGTGGTCCTTCGTTTCCTACAATTGCTATTGAAGCGAACACAAAATCCAGCGACCTATTATATTATAAATAAGATCAATTTAACATCATTATTTGGAAATCGCCCAAAAGTGTAGTCCTATTGCTCCAGTATTTACAAGTTTGAATTTGTTTATTATTTAAGGTAGTTAGTCGGTAAAACGATTTTTTCAAAAGGTTTTAACGAAACTTCTCTAGATATTTATGCAATTCAATACCATAAAACTGTCTAGATCCGGACACTACTTTATATTTTTTTGGTTAATTTTATGTTTATACATGTTTCCGTTATAGATATCACCAATAAAAGTATAACCATTAGAAAGACTGTATATTATTTGTTATATCCCTGACCCATTTGTTTCATTATAAGTAAAAATAAAAAAAAAAAAAAAAAAAAAATAATGAGTCAGTGTCCGGGTCTACACCCTAAATCGGTCTTGACCCAGACACTTAAATAATGTAATAACATGTAAACTAATCTCTCCCGTCGGAGTTAGGACAGTGTTTTATATCGTTTAATGTCTTTGAACCTGTCAAAGGCTTCAAAACATTTTGTGGGAAGGGAGAGGGGTCAATGCATAGTATGCCTCTTTATGAAGTAAACATGCGATATGATACCAGTAGGAGGCATAAACCGCGTAATTTTGGCGGAAATATAACGTATGGATAGTGGATATTACAGCCAGTGCGAATTGCGGCCATTATGTAATAAACTGATATGTCCGGGTCTAAACGGATATATGTATATAGCATGTATTTTTTTATATATGCATCGAATATAGCTTCAAACATCATTAAATTATGCGCGATAAAATTCTGAACACATACATATCAAAACTAAAACAATATGACAATTATGACCAAAATTACATGTCTAAGTTAGACACATTTTATTTCTTTAAAAAAGTGGAGGATAGTAGTCCCGTAAAATGAGATAGTAAAAATTGAAATCCGTAGTTTTTATTGATACAGCTGTTTAGAGGATGTTTTTCTCTCTCTAATGACGTCAAGAACAAATGTTTATTGTTGCAGGTTAATGTAGAAATTATTTACTTTGAAGATTGGTGCAGTGTCCGGGTCTAGACCCCCTGTCCGTTTCTAGACGGTTTTACGGTACCAGTAATACGAGGCTATTCCGATTAAAACTGACTACCCCAATTTTGAGAAAAAGGATTTCAAAATTTTGTAATTTTAACACGGAGTTTTCTGGGAAAACTCTATTTTTTTTGAATAAAATGAAAACGTGTTAAAGGAATTTGATAAATTTTCATTGTAATATATTATAAAATACAAAATTATAAACCATATTTAATAAGTGACGTTTGCGATCAAAAATTGTAACAATAAGCGGATTAATATAGGATGCGAAGGATAAAGAAAAAAATCAACACTTTGAATTTGCATGACTTTCATGGGCGAGAAAAGGCTGATCTTTATCCACTTCCTTTTTCTGTAAAGTGGTCAGAAATTTACGTTACACCATTACCTTATCCCTTTGTTAAAATTTTTGATCCCAATATAGATTGACCGCAAAGTGGATAACACTGACTGAGATTTCGTCGAATATTTGTCGAGTCTCGAGTGCACTACCAACAGTTCACGATAAAAAATAAAAAACCATATCAATTGGTTATTATTGTTCTACCGATAAAACTTAAAAATTATATTACAAACCCATCGTAGAGCTTGAAGTAACTTCAGTTTCAAATATGTTGGTCCATTTTGAAGATCTTTGATAACCTTGTTAAAATTTAAATCGAAATAAATATCGCTGTTAATGAAATTAGAAACTGATAATGTTGTGAAGCTATGACTTGGATTAACATTTGCTAGCGTTTTGTTAGTTTTTTCTGTTGTGTATTTCATACTTTCTGCTATGTTTATATTGTTGCTGTAATCTTTAAGTTCATTATCTGATTCATTAGCCATATCATTACTTTCAAATTTCTTTTTATTGCCAATGTTCATCTCTATGAATAAAGAAACAAAAAAAGCAATCAATTATCTCATAAAAAATAAAAATTATGAGAAATAAAATTATGGAATAAAGAAAAATGGTTCACAAATTGATTGAAATTTATCCTAAATCATTTTTTGGGTTCCCAAGCAATAAATTTCGGAACCACTATAATTTTGTCACGTCTGTCCATTTTTTGCACTGTTTTGTATCGTCCTTAACCCTAGAATCATACGTACTCGTCAAAATGACGAACGAACCTCTCTACCTGCTCTAATACTACAACTTGTCGTTGCCTGCTTGCTGTGAAACTTCTGTTATCTAATTTATTTGTTATTATAACACAGCAAATGTATAAATTTTGTTTATAGTTGCTGTCGTTTTATTTATATTGAAATCGAGTGCGTCAAAAGGACGACGATGTATGATTAACATATCTTTTTTTAAAGATTTTGTACTTCAGATACAAAAGTTTTCCTAATTTTTCTAAAATTTATTAAAGATATGGATGTTATAATTAATCTATTCAATGATAATGATAATGTGAAAGATGATTACAGCTGTTTGACTTATAGAGACGACATAATACTGAAGTTTTAATATATTGAATCGAAAACCAAAAAATGCGTTCCAAGTGGCTTAATAAAAGATTAACAATTTATTTTTGGGAAAATATTTTAATTTTTATTATTTTTTGAGATCTTATTCGAAAAATTACTAACAAATTTTAGAAAATTTACAAATGTGCCTAATCAGGAAATAACTACATATCTATGGGAATATTTGTGACCGAGAAAATTTACATTCTGTAAAACTAGAATGGCTAGGCCGATTCTAGCACACCGCAAAACGGAGTAACTTAAACCCTTTTGACGATGCTTGAAAGCGTGTGTCTTAGGGTCCTATTGCACCCATTTACGGTACTACACATTCCAAACTGATGAGTCATCAAAATGTATCGATGTGCAAACCTTGACCTTTGACCCAGCACGTACAGAGTAGTAGAGTACATGTATTTAAAATTTGTTGTTGACCCCAACACTCGCTCATACTGTTAGCCTTGAAATTCCTATGAGTCATGACCCGCAACCAAATAAATTCAAGTTAACCCATTATGCGTCATCATAATTTGGTCATAACGATTTGGATTTGTGTTAACCCATTACCCGCAAGCACTAAGATAGTTTTTGAATGCAAACCGAACGCATGCGCAGACTGAATTTTAGATCACAAATTGATAGACGGGGTACACTACCGCGTCAAAAATGTGGGAATACCCTAACTCGACACCGTACTGTACTTAAATTTTTGGTACACTGCCGTGTCAAAAGTGTGGACCCCCTGGCTAAAAAGGTATTCGATCACTTTTTGAAGCCTACTGTACTTATTTTGTGTACGTGCAAACACTGGCCTTGGCCCCAACACGCGCTTGCCTTAATTGCGTCATCTTAAACGAAAGGTACACTACCGTGTCAAAAATGTTGGGGAATACCCTAACCCAAGGGGTGGCCCTAAACTTTTGGCACGGCAGTGTACTTAAATTTTTGGTACACTGCCGTGTCAAGAGTGTGGACCCTCTGACCAAAAAGGTGTCCAATTACTTTTTGAAGCGTACTGTGCTTATTACGTGCAAACCTTAACCTTTAACCTCGCTTAATTGCGTCATCTTAAACGAAAATCGGGAGGCCGCTAAATTTTGTGGGGGCACAGTACCAAGCGCTAGATTTTAAATCACAAAACTAACTTCAGATTTCCGACTCCAAAGTCCAGATTTCAGACCGCTACTGTACTATTTAATACACATTCCTCTGTATATTGTTATGTATTCACCCTATATATTAATAATATATATTTTAATATAGCATCATTCTATTTCTTATTTATGATTTGATTGAATACAGAATCTAATTATAAAATAATTTATAAACATTGCAAAAAATTTGCTTAGTCAACAGAAATTATTATATGTATATCATTTTAATACTGATTCATATTTATATTAGAGTATAATAGTATTGTATTTATTAACATTTTAAAGAGAATAAAATTTCAAATTTTTTAGTTTTAAATTACGATAATTTAAACACGTTGTTTAATATAAAAATTATAACGGCTTAATGAGTTGCTAAATTCTTATAGATTAGTGTCTATATTAGAAAAATCACATGAGAAATCAAAATTTCTATACAATTACTAGAACATTTTGAATATAGATCCACTTTATTATTAACACACACATACGTAATGTAATATCACATATATAACGGGTGTATATTTAATATTTTTAATAAATATTTTAGTATACAGGGTGTGTGTGTCATTGAATATGCTTTTCAATTAGAATGATAAATATCATTAGATTTTTTTCAGTACCTTTATAGCTTAACAAAAAAAATTTCTTGCTGTAAAAAATAGGGGAATTCAGGGTAACAATTAAATAAAACGCAAATAATTTTTTCTTTTTAAATTTTATTTATAGAATATGTATACAAAAAATTAAATTGCTTAAATCTATATATTACTTAAAATCTATTTATTTTCCATATAAAAATTTTTTAAAAGAATACAATTTTCTAAGGAACAAATTTTATCTGTATGAATCATACAACGTCTTGAATAATATTCATCTCGCAGATTGGAAATCTTCGGTACATCAAATATTTCTTCCAAATTCAAAATCCACGGCTGGTCTTCGGTGTCATCAAACAAATTTGAAATCCATTTCTTTTTTTCACTGCCCTTGACGTATATGACATCATACTTCTTTAATACAGGTTTCAATATGGTATGTAGTTTATTGTACGGAATAAATCCATACGACCAAGGTATCCCATGCCAGTTTTGGTAAAGCCAACGGGCAACTCGTTGATATTTCTTCGGCAACTCGTTGAAGTCAAACGGTGCTTCGAATATAAGATGTAATATTCCATCTGAATTTTCTGCAGCGATACCAACTTCTTTAAAACAAAACTGGTTGTCAGCTCCTTGATAGCCTTGTATGTCAAGAAACACCATTTGTTACCGCCGTAGAACTGAAATTATTCACACAATCCACAACTTTATATAGAATAATTAAAAGTGGTGGGGATAGTGAGTTAATTTGTGGAATGTATCCGAAAATGGCTACTAATAGCTATTGCCAGTTTACAATCAAATTACAAACTGTTAATAATATTCAACACATTGGTGAGTACCATGTTCTTTTCACTTTAAGACCTAATGATTTAAGAAATACTAAATTTTCAGGTGAAATGTGTTGTTACTTTAAAGGTTTACGTTAAATGATCTTAGGTTTCGAAAGTCCCTTGCTATATTGGCTAGCGGCGGGTTGCTCCGGATTGTAAATTATCATGGTTCGAAATGCAATTGTTTTGCCACGAAAGTATAATTTTCAACGAGAGATGTTAACTCTTTGACAACCACCGGTAAATAGAAAATATTTTGTGTAAGTTCAACTATTTTATACCCTTTAACCATGATAATGTGTATAAGCCCTTTAACCATGATAAGGTGTATGAGCTCTTTAACCGTGATAAGGTGTATGGGTCAATCCGGGAGCAAATGAGTCACTCGGGAGCAAAATGAGTTACTTCGGGAGCAAAATGAGTCACTCGGGAGCAAAATGAGTCACTCGGGAGCGAAATGAGTCACTCCCTGGGGTAAAGTGAGTCACTCCGGAAGCAAAATGAGTCATTCCTTGGAGCAAAATCAGTCACTCCTTAGAGCAAAATGAGTCACTCGGAAGCAAAATGGGTCACTCCTTGGAGCAAAATGAGTCACTCCGGGAGCAAAATGAGTCACTCGGTAGCAAAATGAGTCACTTATTGGAGTTAAATGAGTCGCTCGGTGAAGCAAATGAGCTAAGTATATATAAGTTGTGAAGCAATAAATCTTTGAACAATTATTCATTTACTAGCGACCGGTTCAGACCTCCCGTTGAACGATGAATAATTGTGATTTTTGTGGTAATGCATTTACGCGAAATTCCAATCTTTCTAGACACTTAAATGCTCAATATAATTCGTTAAGCAATATTAACGATGGTACGATTGGAAAGAATGATAACTCATTAAGCAAATTCATACCACATGATGTTAATAATAAAACACCTGGTAATAATGATGATGCTTATAGTGTTAAAGCAAAAAATGTTGAAGAAAATACATCTCAACTACAGCATGATATTGATTACTCTGAAGCAATCTTGAATCCGTTTGACCAAAAAAGGATAGCTGCTGCAACTGAAGCCATTCAAACCAAATTTAACTCCTTGAAAAGAGGAGAAAACCGTTTCCAATCTGAAAACGAGAAAGATAGTTGATCTAATGAAAGTGAGCAAGTAAATCAATTAACAGCAATTAATAACAATTGCAATGAAACAACCTCCTCTTCGCAACTAACTAAAGTTTTAGGAACTGCTTTAGATATTATAATGTTAAAAGAGGTTCGAAACGTTGGCTCGAAAAATGAAGCGAAAATTGTCAATTCGGTTAAGCCAATGTGCCTAAAACGTCATATAGCTTCAAATGAAAATGTCGAAAACGGCGTCTTAGCCAAGCATTTTAAGCAAGACAACTTGAGAGAGTTTAGAAATGTTAACATACAATCGAAAAAAATAAAATACTGGCATAATCCTAATACTTTAATAGATAAATTACAACGTTTATACGAGACTTCAGAGACTGGTGAAAAAAGATTAAATATTATTCGAAGTTTAGAGGAAAATAAAAACATGTTGTTGTTTAACGTTGAAGACCGAGAAGATTTAATCGAGGAGTTAAATGCTTTAAAAGAAACTACTGTTGGTCTAGAAATATTCTCTATACTTCACGAACTTCAAAAGGCTGATGTTATTGAACGACTAGGTGACTATCTGGATAAAACTTATAATAACGATGCTAGCGATTATGATTATGAATAAAAAATTACTGAATGTTAAAGAACACCACCGTATAAGAAGCAGCAGTTATCTATCATTGAAGTGTATATTTTTATATATTTTTTTAACCCTGTAAGATAAAAAGGCTTTTTTTTTTTCAAATAAATAACACATATATGTAAATACTTATTGTTGTATATTTTTAAAATATAAGTATGAATACAAAATATTTTCACAATAAATGTATATGTAATATTTTTTTACAATAAATGTATGTATATGAAATATTTTTACAATAAATGTATATGAAATTTTTTTTACAACAAATAAATATTAAATATTGTATGATTTGTTTATATATTCAATAACACCGGAACGTAATTGTTTCATGTTTTCAGATAACTGATCCTATACTTGACGAATTCGTTGTGCATATATGGGTATCATATATGCATACAGATGTTGCACCCAAATATCATATTTCAATAGTTGCTTTGTTAAGTATAATAACATATCGAAATTTCTGACTTTTGTATACAAATAAGGATGAGTCAGAAATATGTTTTCAACGTGTGAAATCCGTGTTGCAAATGTCAATGGTTCACGTGACACTAACAGGCGGTTAAAAGTTTTCCTTCATTTTCACGCCATTCTTGCACATTTCACAGCGAATTTTCAAACCAGGTGGTCCATCAATATGATCTTGTTGCCATGGTCGATTATAATGTTCAAAACATGGTTCACATTCTTGAAACATGGCTCGATAATCGGATAGTAACCAAATCCACGCGCGTTGTATGATTTTCGCACCATAACTTTTCAGCACATTCAAATTGATCCACTTGTAAATTTGAAGAAATGTTTCCAAAGTCAGTTCGTTCAGCAGCATTGGTTCACGTTCGAAAAATTCACCAATTGAAACATCCATTTTATCCCAGTCCATTGATTGCGGTTCAGACAATTTCAAATTTTGCATTTTTACAATAGCATCAATTGTTTTTTCGTAGGTATCAACCCGTTTACGTAGTTTATCCAGTTCACTTGAAAATATTTGTAGCCGTTTCCAGTAAGCCGATGATGATGACGATGCCATTTCCACTTGCGTACTGATTTAACCAGTAATGTCCTCATGCTAAAGTATCCGTTTCCCCCTCCACAATATGTCGTATCGTATCGTACGGGCTGAGCGCCACCTTGTTCTGTGTCACACTATACACGTTATGTTTCCTTGATTGTATCAGCTTTTGTTGCCGGTTTATGATCGTATTGTATTTTAGACAGTCCACGTAATCGTTGAAAGTTATCGTTTTCTTAACCACAGAGTTCTTCACACCTTTCGCTTTCTTCGTGTGATCCTCGCCGTCCACTTGACAACTATACATTTTTGACCTTAAGCCCACAAACTTTGTAAAAATTCGTCGGTTTAGCTCGTCCTTCATTAACCCGGATATTTTCTTATTTAGTCTAGGCATGTTGTATTGATTATCTGCGCTGTAATCCGACGTATCAAAGTATTGAATATCACGTTTCATTATCTCGTAAATATCTGCGCACTTTATCTCGTATATCAGCGAATTCGTATCTGTCTAGAGTAATTTACTGTTGTTCCCGAACGTTGGCTGTATGTAATGGAAGTTGTAGACACACGTTTTTGAAATATACAAAATTGCTTGCCCGACGTATATTGGTTTGTTCATAATCACTTTCGTTTTTCGCAGTTCGACCGTGATGAGATTCTCGTTAAATATGGTGCGGCTGTGGAAATTCGGTTTTGCTATCATAACCTCCGCACCATATCGTCCATACCATTTCGTTAACAGTTTCACAATCGAGTGTTTCCGCACATTTTCCATCGTTTTCCCGTTGACCGCGTTGCTTAGTAGTTTATAGAGATCCTTCTCGAATTCGTTTCCCGCCATTTGTCTTAAAGCCGTGTTTAAATCTATGTAGGATTTGAGTTAAGGTGATTGATCGAATTGTAGCACTCTGAATTTTCAGTAATTTCATCCCGTGTTGTAGACATTGTTTCAGGTTTCGATAGTGTATCACGTATTTCTGTTTGTTGTATAGCGTTGCCAGTAATATTTCCTGTTTTGTACCGGGTGCACACATTCTCTCTGGACATAATGGTAAATCGTTGTGTTTATCATGCAGCTCTCTCGGGTATTCCAAATCCACTTCAAGTATATATCCTGTAGGTGACTTGTCGCTTATTTCTCGAACATCTATCTCGGTATTTTCCGTCCACTTGAAATTTCCCGTTGGTAAGTATTGTGACATTGCCCAGCCATATAAGTTGTTCACGTCATAGTACATCAGGTATTCCTCGTCCGGATCGTAGGTGTTCATATATTTATTGTTTGCTGTCGCGTATCGGTTACTACACTGGCTCAATCCACCTCGGATACCACGTTCAATGAATAATAATTGATCCACATCGGATATCAGCTCTAAATCCACCTTTGTATATTTTAAGGCTGCATCCCACGTAAGTCCTGGCGTCGTGTAGTAATAAGCTGGATCCAATCCGTGTGTTCGCATGCACGTATTCCGAAAATTCTCAAAAACATCCGGGAGTAGTAGTATGTCCATTTTCATATATAAATTTGAGTATTCTCCAAGCGTCTGTATGTTGAATGTATCCCAAACTTTTTGTGCATGTGTGTAGTCGTCCAGGGTGATATCGTTATCGTTGAGTTGATGGTAGAAATTCTCCCGTGATGGTAAACATGTTTCTTCTAATTTATCTCAGCCTGATGTGTAGTCGTACGGAAAAACACCTTTGCGCGTAAGTATTTTGTAGTCGGTATTCGGAAATTGCGATTTAACTATGTTGAATTCGTTGAGGTATTAAGATAATTTATCCAAACTTGATGCCATAAATCGGAAAGAGTCGACGAATCTGAATGTAATTTCGCTGCCGACAACATGTTTAGTAAATGCTATGTATCGTTCCTTGTTGATTGGTAGTAAGCCGACACCTCCCTCGAAGGCTGTTGCAATATCCTTGATCACGAAATGTGCGTCATAACCACTCAAATTGTGGAATACAACAGGAATCATATGAAAATCCTTATAATTCAAGTTGTGCAGGTCCGTTGTACTCGCCGGTGAGGTGGTTATGGTCACGAACAACAATATACTCAGGTTTGAATGGTTTCTCGCAAATGTGGCACCCGGTACTTCGTTGTTTAAGTTGTTGTTGCTCTTCTGGTGTTAGCTCGTTCATTGATATAATATTTTCAAATATTGGTTCTAAGATGTTTTCACGTAACGTTGCCAGTTCTGCCAGATCGATAGTAGGAAAGTTGATTGTTGTAGGAGCAGTGAAAGTAGTAACCGATACTGTATGCACGATGTTGTTGGTATGGTGTTGTATTCTTCTGATTTCCGTTATCAGTCACAGGTTGTAGGAATGATTCCACGTCGGCGTAAATTATAAATGGAACACGGTTTTTGTTGCTGTAGTTCTTGAACGATATGTATTTGGTTTTCCCTTCTGGCATTATCACCCGACAGTTGTTCATGTTCACGCAGTTTTCCGTGTGTTTTATCAGTTAATCTTCTGTACGAAAGTAATTTAAGCATCGATCGCAGATGTAATGGTGGTGACCACGTTTTGATAATTGTCTTGATACAAGTTGCGATAAGTCCTTAATCCAGCAGAAATCGTAGCGTAAATCTTGATCGTTGTCGTTGAAAAAATTCCCCTGAAGTACAGCCGACACCCCATTTTCAGAAGTAGAGTAGCGGTCTGAAATCTGGACTTTGGAGTCGGAAATCTGAAGTTAGTTTTGTGATTTAAAATTTAGCGCTTGGTACAGTGCCCCCCCCCCCCCCCACAAAATTTAGCGGCCTTTCGATTTTCGTTTAAGATGACGCAATTAAGTGAGTTTGAAGGCCAAGATTTGCATGTAATAAGCACAGTACGCTTCAAAAAGTGATCGGATACCTTTTTGGTTAGCGAGTTCACACTTTCGACATGGCAGTGTACCAAAAATTTAAGTACGGTACGGTGTCGGGTATTCCCACATTTTTGACGCGGTAGTGTACCCTATCTATCAATTTGTGATCTAAAATTCAGTCTGCGCTTGCGTTAGGTTTGCATTCTTAGTGCTGGCGGGTAATGGGTTAACACAAATCCAAATCGTTATGACCAAATTATGATGACGCACAATGGGTTAACTCGAATTTATTTGGTTGCGGGTCATGACTCATCTCTTAGGAATTTCAAGGCCAACATATGAGCGAGTGTTGGGGTCAAATGTCAACAACAAATTTTAAATACATGAACTCTGTACGTGCCGGGTCAAAGGTCAAGGTTTGCACATTGATACATTTTGATGACTCATCAGTTCGGAATGTGTAGTACCGTAAAATGGGTGCAATAGGACCCTAAGACACACGCTTTCAAGTATCGTCAAAATTGTTCAAGTTACTTCGTTTTGCGGTGTCCTAGAATCGGCCTAGCCATTCTACTTGTAAAGTCACACATATCCACCGACTCATAATAGTTCATAAATTAATTATTGGAAAGACATGTCTTATGATACAATTGATATATTTATTTATTTTTAATTTTTATAATGAGAATATGCTTTGATAAAAAGATTAAAAAATTAATAAATATTTATATTAAGAAATTTTTTCAAATCCAATTTTTTTTAACTATTTTGTTCGCTTTTGTAGTATTGTTATGTAAAAAATGTTTTTTGTAAATAAAGTCTAAAACTCTCCGTAAAAAGTCCATTCGTCAAAATGACGCTGATGTATGATTAACGTTTCTTATAGACTAGCGTATGATTCTACGGTTAATTTATAAACTGTTAATCTAAAAAATCAAGAAAAGTCACAGTATCTCATTATAAAAATTTCCAATAAAAATTATTTTGGGTCATTTCGGTCGACAACTTTAAAAGTTGGCAAAAGGAAATCTGAATTTTGAAAAAAAAAATTACATACAGTATAATGTATGTAAACAGTAAAAATGACATACGTTATGAGAACTTTAAATTAAAGCTATTTCAGAAATTATTATCCATAATCTTAAAAGTTTTACGTTATACATTATACATGGGTGGATTGAAAATTTCGTACCCCTACTATGAAAACATAGGTAGATACGAGCAAAAGCATTTATATTTTCCCACAAATTCACCCCCTAGCTCAACACATTTATTCCACCTTCACGGTAAAGCATTCATTCCAGTTTAAAAAAAAAATTATTCCTTCAGGTTCCCAAAATAGTCATTTACAGCGGCTTAAGCCTATTCATTCGTCAAAAATTTCATTTCTCTGAGCTACTTTTTTAGGTGTAGGTATAGATGAAAGTTCGATGGAGCTAATTTAGGTTAGTATGGTGGGTGAGGAAGTAATTCAAACCCACAATTGTGAATTTCCGTAAAAAAGTGTGAAGGCAAGCATTGTTCTGATGTAATAACAATAAAAATCAAACACTGACACAACAAAAATCGTAAAATAGGATATTACGTGATTGAGGTTGTAAGTTGCATATTACACACGAGCGAAAAAGTTACGCAAGAGCCACGTAGCGGTGAGTAAGTAATTGCACAGATGTGTAATAAGCCTTACAATCGAGTTACGTACTATACTTTATCTACGACTAACATGAAATTCACAATAAACTATAAAATTTTGGTACAAATCTACAAATACAATACATTAAAATTATGTTGTATTTGAAAGGCTATTGGCGGATAAGCATGGGTAGAAATGCCCCCGTACGAATTTTGTTGGTTTTTTTTCTGCCTATTTATTCTGCCTAAAAATTTATAATTTTTTAGTGGCTTGACGGATTTGGCTGGAATTTTTGTGTTTTAGATACCTCTATAGTGTATCTCAGAAAAAATTATCAGCTTCAAAAAAAAAAAAAATTATAACCCCCCCCCCCCCCCCCCAAAAAAAATTGTTTAATTTTTCAATATTTTTTTTCATCAACTTGTAGCTATGGTACAATCACCAAAATTTTTTTGCAGGCTTCCTACTATGACCGATACAACATATAATTTTTTCAGATTTTTCCTCCGTGTGCGTCATAGTTAAAAAAAATAAAATGTCCAAAAAGATTTTTTTTTCGAGGTTATGTTTGTTGTACAATCACTAAAATATTTCTACAGGCTCCTCAGTATGATTGATAGAATATATAATTTTTTCAGAATTTTTTTCCTGGTGCATCATAGTTAAAAAAAATTAAATGTCCGAGAATATTTTTTAGAGATAGGCATAGGCTTCCGGGTACTCAATCGATTGGAAATCGTTTGAAAATTTTGAATATGTTCATAACAACGTTTGTGATTCCGTAGTTTTCGAAAAAAAAAGAAAATGCTTGACTCAAATCTTAAAATTCCTCGATCAGCCGAACACTTATCATCAATATTTGAAACCATCAAAATAACAATTATCTACTTCAAATGTGACTAATAAAGAATAATATTTAATATATCGACAGATACTTTTTTTTACTAAACTTGGGTAAACTTCTATGTAGTATCTTAATCTTGGTTGTCGAGTAAGAACTTACTGTTATATGTAGCTATAATATTGTATCATATGTTCTTTCAAATGTAACTTGCTATAATATGTTATAACATGTTGCATCAAATAGAACCAAAGACTTGTAAAAATATTTTTGTGAATATACCGCGAACGTAATCACTAAAAAAATATTTCTCAGTCTCATTTGCAATAATCATCATTTTGGTAGTTTCAAAAACTCATGATAAGTGTTTGGCTGATTGAGGAATTTGAAGATTTGAGTCGACCATTTTCTTTTTTTCGAAAACTAAGCCATCACAAATGTTTTTATGAACATATTCAAAATTTGCAAACGATTTCCAATCGACTGAGTACCCGGAAGCCTATATCTATCTCTAAAAAAATATTCTCGGACATTTATTTTTTTTAACTATGATGCACCCGGAAAAAAATTCTGGAAAAATTATATGTTCTATCCATCATAGTGAGGAGCCTGTAGAAATATTTTGGTGATTGTACAACGAACATAACCTCGAAAAAAAATCTTTTTGGACATTTTATTTTTTTTTAACTATGACACACCCGGAGAAAAAATCTGAAAAAATTATATGTTGTATCGGTCATAGTAGGAAGCCTGCAAAAAAATTTTGATGATTGTACCATAGCTACAAGTTGATAAAAAAAAATATTGAAAAATTAAACAATTTTTTTGGGGGGGTTATAATTTTTTTTTTTTTTGAAGTTGATAATTTTTTCTGAGATAAACTATAGAGGTATCTAAAACATATAAAAATTCCAGCCAAATCCGTCAAGCCACTAAAAAGTTATAAATTTTTTTTGATTTTCAAAAAATAATTTTTTGCCCCCAAAGGGTGAGTTTTTAAGGGTTGAAACTCAGTAAATTTTAATCTTATATCGAAAGCAGTTAGCAGAAAAGAAACCAACACAATTCGTGCGGGGGCATTTCTACCCATGCTTATCCGCCAATAGCCTTTATTAAAAACAAACGTAAACATTCAGTTGCTAGGTAAAATTTTTGTACAGATTCTAATATGTATAATACGTATATCATGAATATCACTGTATAATATATATATATATATATATATATATATATATATATATATATATATATATATATATATATATATATATATATATAATATAAAAATTAATAAAAGTGTAGTAAGCTTTGGAATTTTACGTATACATGCACGTAAAGAGCCACTTGTTGTACAGCTGGATATACGGCTGTATGTTAAACGTAGCTTACTACATACTATTTTGTACAATAATTACAAGCAATTTCATGGTAGTCGTAGATAAAATGTATTATTTGGGCTGGACGTCTGGAAGTTTACATAGTGACAATTAAATGGTTATAGCAAAATATGAAGGGATTTTGAAAATCCTCAGAAATTTTATTCTATGTCAGTCTACGAACTTTCCAGTTCACCCTCGTATGTATAAAATATTCATGAATTGAATTTACTAAAAATAGCGCAGCGGTATATTTTTAGCCAGTAAATTAGGATACATGGATTAGAGTCCTTATTAATATCCACTTATTTATTAGCGAATTTCCATTCTGGAAATTCAGCTATTACGGTCGTTGTCGTGCGCGACTTGAAGCTGGGACTATAATAGAAATATGTTTTGAAGTTCCTAGAACACGAAAATGATATTATATATATATATATATATATATATATATATATATATATATATATATATATATATATATATATATATATATAGTTAAATAACACGTTTCGTTATTAAAAAAAATTATTTTCTTTTTGTTACAATAATAATATTGCAATAATTTGCTTTTAGAACAACTCGGAGATAGTTCTTGTATCAAATCGTGACTAAATCTAATATTTAGTTGTGGTGACAACTATTTATATGTTTTTTGAGAAGCTAACTATCTGTTAAATTTGACTATTTCAGAGTTGTTGTTACAATTTGTTTATTTAGTATAAAAATAGAGATACATATTAAAATTGATAATAATAATTAGAACAATAAGTATTATAAGCTGTGATTGTAATCTTTTCACACGCAGTGTGTTTATATATCGTCAACAATATTATAAGGAAATGAACTTGATACTGTATTTGAAGAATTGCATTATAAGCTTTTTCGCACGTTACAATATTAGATAGTGTTTATATGTTAAATACTATAGTAGGTATACATAACTCTTCCCCCTTAAGATAAGGTCGATGGCCATAAGAACTTGACCCTCTTATTCTGTGCAGCAGGGTCGTAATGTACTTGGATTGGAGTTGTGGTAGTCGAATTTTTTTTAGTGCGGCAGATGATTGTGATTATTTTTAAATCAGATGTAGGTAAGGATTCTAATTGATTGAAGAAATTTGGGATCCGAATATTAAAAATTATTTTCGTGTCATTGTAATAAGCTTGTAAGTCCAAAAATTCATAAATTTGTTCAAATGAGGAAATCGGTATTTCTTGATTTTAAGTGACAGGAAAGCGTGATCTAATTCGTTTGGTAACAGAATAGTTTTGGCTACGACATTTAGTCTAGCTAAATTGATTGATTCGATGATTTCTTTGAAGTGATCATTGAGAGTATCAATATTGTAATTCAGTTGATAAAAGTAATGCATAAATTTGAAATCGTCTTCTGCAACCCTGTTTAATTGTGATGAATATGATTTCAAGTAATATTATTTCCTGTTGTTCGTTAATGTGTTTCGTTATATTTTCAAAACGTTCTATCATTTGTGCATTAATAAGAGTCTGTATATTTAATTGATCAATTGCATTTTTTTGATTAGATTGTAATAATTGAATATTTTTGTTAATTCCTGTAACGTAGTGTTTACTCGTAGGCCGAATTGGCCCCTTTCACAGTGACCCACGTTTCAACGCGCGCCCGGCCTCCACCGTTCCCACACAAAATTTATCACTTTATGGGGTTTTTCAAATTTGCTACAATCCCGGAGACAAGTTGCTTTTCTACGATGAGTGATGAGCAAAAGAGAGTGAATCCATTGCGCCAACCTCTAAGGTGAGTTTCGTGTTGGTTTCATCCAGGTGGCAACGCGACGTACGAACTCCGGTGATTGCGCTGAATGTTTCGGGTTACGTAATGGCAAGTGACAAAATAAACAAATAAATCGTAATTTAATTGTTGTGTGCGCTACAAAAAAAAGTATTAATTAAACTCATTATTTAGTGACGTGTTTTAAAATGATTTAAATAAAGGTTTGAAAATGAAATAAAATGTACGAAATCATTTAATTACGTTACAATTTCTATAGCATCATAATTATCCATGTTTCCAGTAATTGTTTTAACCAAACTCCCCAAGGCGTTAATTAAAGCCCGTTTCATTAATTTTCTTGGGTATATTATACGAAAGTTATTGTCTAATGTTTTATATTTTAAATGTAAAATATTAATTGTTCTGTTTGCAACTGATTTTTGTGTGAGAAGATTTATTGATTCCTTAATGTAGTTCATGTTTTCCTTATATTTGTCTAAGTCAATTATGTGAATGTAATGGTCATGATTCCTGATTACTCGTGCCTGGCCTAGGTTCATTATCACCAGTCCGGGGTTGTTCGTCAGGTCGTTCAATTCTATTTTTTATGTTATTGTTACCGTCACTAGGGCGAGTTTGAAATTTAGGAGGTCTCTTTAGTTTTTGTTTATGAAATTTTTTATTTTTGCTATCCCTAATCGTAATTCTATTGTTATTTTTAACTGTAACCTGTTTAAATTTTGAATGCAACTTATTATTATGTCTGTTTTCTGTAAGATACGTTTGTGAATTGGAATCATAATTTAGCGGATTTTCTCTATTATTATTTAACTTTTCTAATTTCTTGTTTTTGTTTTGTAATGTGTGTTGATGAACTTTGTCGAAAAGTTCTTGCTGTTTTTCTCTTATATCTTGCGGATTAGGTTTTAATTGTATGTTATATTTACGCCCAAAAAATAATTCAAACGGTGCATATTTGGTTGTTGAGTGGATTGAATTATTATAGGTAAAAATAGCTTCAAGGAGTTTTTGTTTAGGTCTTTCGGGTGGAGGATAGTCTGTACGTGTGTTGTGTACTATTCGGTATATTTCCGAAAGCGTAGAATGGATCCTCTCTATTGGTGAATTAGAGTTGGAGCTTCTGACGGAAGTAATGTGTAATTGAATGTTATAATTTTCACAGAAAGCTTTAAATCTAGTGGAATCGAATTCTTTTTCCGAATCAACAATAAGGTTAGTTGGTTGTCTCTATCTGACAATGAATTTAGATAGTGCTTCAACTAAGTGTACACTATTACGGATTTCTAGCATATACACTTGGGCAAATTTGGAAAATTTATCGATTATGGTGAAAATTGGATTTTTCTCAATATAAAAGATGTCACAATGTACAATTTCTAACGGTCTGGCTGGTGTCTGTGTTAATTCGAATTTCTGTTTAGGAGGTCTACGGTCATATTTATTTTCGTTACATATTTTACAGTGAGAAATTATGTACGAAACTTTAGATTTTAAATTTGGAAAATAGTATTCACGTTTCAGATGAGCGATTGTTTCAACTATTCCTCTATGTCTACTTGTGTGGTGATAGTCATTTATAATACGATCTTGTTCGTCTTCATTTTCTATATCCGTTACTATTTGAGTGCACCTTATGAGTTTAAATTGTCGTCCTTGGGAAAAGTATTCAGAATAAATGTTTTGAAATTGATTGAACAAATTATCGTCTTCGCAATAAACAGCTGTTAAGTTTTTAGGAGATAAAAATTCTTTAAAAATAATGATAAATGTGCGTTCGTCGTAATTCGGATATTGAAAATATTGTTTACGTTTTGTTTTGAAAAGTACCATTAGTCGTCTATTTGGTTGGTCATTACTTTGTTTAAGTACAATTTGTTCGTTGAAGTCGTTAAGTGGATTTTCTGAAATTCTAATTAATGAAGTAGCATCTTCGTCAGCGCTATGTATTTTGACGTTACTAGTGTGTCTGGTAGTGTGAGTAGAAGTATTGCTAGATGTTTCGTTATTGTTTGCTTCTATTTGTACTCTAGAAAGGGCATCAGCGTTCGTATTTGCACGGCCTGATTTGTGGATGATTGAGTAATCATACTCCTCAAGCTTAAGGCGCCATCTAACGAGTTTGCTGTTTGGCTCCTTTAGAGACATTAGCCAAGTTAACGGTTTATGGTCCGTTATAATTTTGAACTTTCATCCAAATAAGTACGGTCGAAAGTACTTAACCGCCCAAACAATAGCAAGAAGCTCCTTCTCAATCGTCGAGTAGTTTTGTTTAGTTTTCGTTAAAGTCCGACTAGCGTAACAGACTGGTTTGTCTTATCCGACTGGTCCTTGGGACAATACGGCACCTAATGCAATATTGCTTGCGTCAGTAGTCAAATTGAAAGGCCTAGAAAAGTCTGAATATTCTAAAATTGGTTCGTCCGTCAAGAGTTGTTTACACGTTTCAAAACACTTGATATATTCAGATGTTAATTTTACTGTTTCTCCTTTGCTTAAGCACTGGGTCATGGGCTTTGTGAGTCGAGCAAAGTCTTCAATGAACTTCCGATAATAGCCAAGTAATCCCAAAATGCTTTTTATCTCTTTTTGTGTCTTTGGTATTGGAAAATTCATTATAGCTTTAATCTTATCAGGATTCGGTCGTACACCCTTGTCAGATAAAATATGGCCAAGAAAAGCTACTTCTTTGTGTAAGAATTCCCTTTTGTCCAACTGCACTTTAAGATTAGCTCCTTTAAGTTTTTCAAAGACCTTTTGAAGATTTACAATGTGCTCTTGAAGGGAAGTTGAATAGACAATAATGTCATCCATATATACAAGACAAACTGACCCTTGGAGCTTTCGGAGAATATTGTCTATTACCCTTTGAAAGGTAGCTGGGGCATTTTTTAACCCGAATGGCATCCGAATATACTCATAATGGCCACTGTCTACAGAAAAAGCTGTCTTCTGAATATCGTTTTTATCAACTTCGATTTGGTGAAAACCACTCGCCAAATCAAGTGTTGTAGAATACATGCTTTTCCCTAATTTGTCAAGTATTTCTGTTATGTTCGGTAAGGGATATCTATCGTCTATTGTCTTTTCATTCAATTTCCGATAGTCCACTACAAGTCTCCACTTTTGTTTTCCACTGGCATCTTTCTTTTTTGGAACAATCCAAATAGGAGAAGACCAGGGAGAATAACTAGGACGAATGATTTTTTGTTTTAATAAGTCGCTTATTTATCGCCTAACCTCGTCTTTGTAGATGTGAGGATATCTATATGACTTGGTGTAAATAGGAATATCGTCTTTTGTCGCTATTTTGTGTTTTATTTCGTTCGTAAATGTTAAGTCTGTTCCTTCCTTGCAAAAAATGTCTTCAAACTGATTATAAAATTTAATTATAGCCCTACGTTTTTCATCATTGTGATGATCTACTCTTATTTGTGATGTAATATCGTTTGGTATTTGATTTGATTGAGATGATATATTAAAATTGTTAAATTCAATAAATTCTGTAAGAGGTTGGACTTTAATGGGTTGATTAATAAAGAATGTTTGTGTATTGTTAGAGGTATTAGTTACTTCAAGCTGACTATGTCAATCTACAGCTAAGTAAATGCCTTCACTTATAATCGTTGTATGTATGTATCGTTAATTTTAAATTGTTTTACATAAATGTCTCCGTTTTTTACGTCAACAGATAATTTTATTATTTGTTTGGTGAGGCCAGGGATTTGGAAATGTGCAGATTTGTAATTTGGTTTAAACAAAAGAGGAATACATGCATTTGGTGCCTCTAATACTTTATCTTTTAAATTCACTTTAGCTCCCAAATTAGTCAAAATATCTAAACCAATGAGTCCATCAAAATAATTATGAAATTTAAACAATAAAAACTTTGAAATGCCTGGTGTATTAAATTCAATAAAATTTGGAATGGATTTTTGTTCGTCAATTTTGTGTTCACTTAAAACAGATGTAATTATGGTTGGTTCAATTTTTTCTCTATCATGTGGATCTATAAATTCAGGGTTCAAAAAGGATGAAGATGCACCGGTATCAATCAAAAATTTTAAGGGACGTCCGAAAGGTGAGGAAATGTGGATGTAGGTTAGAATATTACCGTGTTTGTTAATATCTAGGTAGTCGAGTTGCTCGAGGCATTCTTCTGAAAATTTTCGTCTATTTCTTGTGTAACTGTATTGTCATCGCCCTGATTTTCGTCAATATAGTATTGGTCTAATTGGGGTTCGTAATTCTGTGATTGATAGTAATCGTCGTAATATTGATTGCTACTTTCGTCTAGGTAGTAATCGTTATTGTTAGCATTACTAGTAGATGGTTGGTCTACATTCTGAATCTCTTTACTAGTAAAATTGGGAGGTCCGGTAGATTTGAAAAAGTTATTTTGACTTTTATTAAAATGTTGCCGTGTATTGCCTGAACCTATGTCCATTGGTTGTGGATACTGATTAGCTTTAATAAATTGAGGTGATCTAGATGGACCTGGTGAAGCAAAACGTGGTTGTGTATAATTTGGTTGCGTATAAGGTTGTCTGAATGGGTTTTGAGGTGTTACATGTGGTTGAAATTGTGGACGTGGTGTAAAGGATGGACGTGCGGGTGTATGATATGAATTAGGTGGAATAATTGATCTGGGCATCATTATTGGCTTTACTGGTTTCTTAAACTGCAAATTTTGTGTCAAATTATTTGATTTTATGTAGTAACGATTCTGTTCTTTGATGCAATATGAGAATACATCCATAAGAGTTTTAGGTTGCATAGATCGTATTGGTGAACCCAATGGTTTCCGTAATCCAAAGAGGAATACGTTTAAACACATGTCACCATACAGTGACTGTTTTGCCCTAATTACTTCTTAATTTGTTTCGTGAATTTTTATGTAGTTTGTTATTGTTGAGAATATTTCAATGATTTTACTGTAGAACATTTCAACTGTGTCTGTGGATTGTTGTTTCAAATAATGAAGGTCTCTAATAAGTGATGTCATTTCTTTTGTCGCTATAGTGGGTTATTAAATTTTGTTTAATTTCGTCCCAAACAACTGGTGCTCCATACATGTTGAGAACCTCATTTGCTTGGTCAGTAATTTTATTCCTAATTGCTCTTAATAAAATTTTGCCATAAGGGCTATTTATTATTACGGGTGATAATAAAGTAATAACCTCCTCTACGTTGTTAATAAAGTCATAGAGAGTTCTTGGATTTCCATCGAATTTTCGCAAATCCTTTATAGCGTCTGGTATTTTTAAATTAGCAACAATGACAGCAGGTGTAATTGTCTGTTCAATCAGTATTGTACTTTTGATATTTTCGTTAACAACTAAATTACTTAAACTATCAACTAAATTATTTGTATTAGTATTTGAAAAATTTGTGTTTAAATCAATATTAAATCGTTAGGTAAATCAGTATTTAATTCGATAGTACTTAAACTAATGTCTAGAAGGTTGATCCCGCTCTGAATTCTGCAGCGAATCAGAATCTATAGTAGCTAGACTGTTTTCACCGTAAGCTGTGGTGTTTTGAGAATCCGGATTATAAGGAGTTGAACGAAAGGATAGCAGTTTATTTTTGATAGGATTTAGCATTAAAATGAATGAGCGAAAATTGCATAAGATTGACTTACATGAACCATAAGTTGAGCATTTCCAGTGATAAACCGTCACGGGTACTCAGCAAGATCCAGGAAGTTGTAGATTCGCCTTGATCCAAACCTTTGAAAACGACCAGAAAACTTTGATCCAGTTGAGCGTGTCCGTGGGGAAAGCCTCTTTGCCTTGGTATACCGCTAAAGTTGAAGAAACCACTTGATAAACCGTCAATTGGTGTAATTTACGACTTTAATCACTCACGAAAATTGCTCAAAAAATTTCGTAACGACTGCGCCAGTTAAATAACACGTTTCGCGTTATGTATTAAAAAAAATTATTTTCTTTTTGTTACAATAATAACATTACAATAATTTACTTTTCGAACAACTCGGAGATAGTTCTTGTATCAAATCGAGAGTAAATCTAATCTTTAGTTGTGGTGACAACTATTTATATGTTTTTTGGGAAGCTAACTATCTGTTAAATTTGACTATTTCAGAGTTGTTGTTACAATTTGCTTATTTAGTATAAAAATAGAGATACATGTTAAAATTGATAATAATAATTAGAACAATAAGTATTATAAGCTGCGATTTGCTTAATAAGTCTTTTCACACGCTCAGTGTGTTTGTATATCGTCAACAATATTATAAGGAAATGAACTTGATACTGTATTTGAAGAACTGCATTATAAGCTTTTTCGCACGTTACAATATTAGATAGTGTTTATATGTTAAATACTATAGTAGGTATACATAACTATATATATATATATATATATATATATATATATATATATATATATATATATATATATATATATATATATATAATGTTGTGCCGACAGAATTGCCAATGAATTTTCACTAATATTTTCAATCTACAGAATTATTATTTACGGCCGATTTTACATTCACATTTAAAGCCGACTTTAGCACTAAAGCCAATTCTAAAACTGATTTTATTTTTGGTACTGTTTTACAATCAAATTTAAAGCTCCGTTAGTGTAAAAGTCGACTTTAAACTAAAGTAAGAATCATCTCGACTTTTACTGCTTAAAGTCGGCTTTAACATATTTGTTATTTCTGATTATTATCATTAAATTTTATTTATAAGCATAATTTTTCTATAAAATATTCGTACCTTAAATGAATAAAATAAAAATTTTAATTGTTTGCTTATTTTCAATAATATTTTTGGTTATTTTTACGTCTTGGTTTAATATCAAACATTCCTTTTGGATTAAACTGACTGAACGAGTTCTGGGTTACCCGCGATTTCTTTTATGATTCATTGTATTTATGAAAAATTTCTTTTAAAAAGAAATAATGTAGTTTCCTATTCCAATCTCACTGACAGTAGCGAAATGAATAAAATGCGTATTTTTTGAAATTCAATCATGTTGATATTTTCGTTTCTATAGTTATTTTTTTAAAATGTAAGATTGGCTACGATCATTCGTAGTTCGTTTTATCCATGCAACACTTAAAAGTCTTTTAACAAAAGTAAGCAGACCTGATCATTGTAAAACAATGTTAAAAATAAAGTCGACTTTAAATTAAAAAGAACTTTAGTTAAAGAACCTTTAAAATTATGAATGTAAAACCGGCCGTGAAAATATTTCAAAGCTATTTATTTGAAATTTAACATTTCCTTTGATTATATTTCAAGTATTTCCTTTTTGTAAAATCTAGATATAACTACTGAAAATGCAAAATTCGCAATTCAAATTTAAGTAATAATAAATCAATGTTCTAGAAACTTCGTTCCAAAAAACGCGTGTCACGCATTTTTGTTAGTTAAGCAATAATATCTCTATAAATTTGTAATTTCAAAAAAATAAAAATTTAATTCTGGAAAAATTTTTACCATTCTTAACTCGTTACTCTGTCCGTGGATATTTTGATAATTTTTAAAGAAAATTTTTTTAAAAGTAATAATGTTTCGATTGTTGTACGTAATTCCGATTATTGTTGTAATTGTTGTGATTTTGTAAACTTGTAAACTTTTTCCAAATTAATTCTAAACTTCTGTAAATTGAACTTTAATTTTAAATAAATCTTGTTAATTTCAAATTAGAACTTATTTGTTATAAAAACCCCTTAATACAAATTCGACTGAAGCAAACTTCTTAAAAATAAAAATAAAACATCTCAAAAGAAACTAAAATTAAAATTAAAAACTTAAAATAAAATAATAATTAAAATCTAAAAATTAACTTAAAACAAACAACAAAATAATTAAATAAAAAAAGAAGTCAAAATAAATCCAAAACAGTTAAATTAAAGCAACGAAATTATTAATCATTTAAAATAAAATAAGAAGTAT
The DNA here is from genome assembly GCA_035578155.1 of Brachynemurus nebulosus. NCBI lineage: Eukaryota > Metazoa > Arthropoda > Insecta > Neuroptera > Myrmeleontidae > Brachynemurus > Brachynemurus nebulosus. The sequence continues at coordinate 2,429,841 of JAPWDM010000046.1, read as the reverse complement.
TTAAAATAAGATCATGAAGTAAAAGTTTAAGCAACCGAAATAAGTCCAAAAGCATCAATTTATTCCAGAACTCGGTTTCTCCTGTTTCTCCTAAAAACTTGAGTGGCGATCACCGGATCCCAATAAATCGTCGTAAAAGAAGAATACTGGGTATAGAGATCGTAAGAGGAGCGTGAGTCAAGTATACCTTCTCGTCGAACCGCTTCAGCTTCTTCGGGGCATGACATATTTATGGTGATCTTGCGAGGATCAGCAAACAGCAGCTGTTCAAGATCCAGCCGCTGCTACTAGGACCACTACAGTACCACGTTTTCACCGTGTGACGACGGTTCAATAGCTACCAGCCAAGTGGAAGTGGCCTGAAAGTAAAATAAACAGCACCATATTCCCGTTGTGCGACGACGGTTCAATATCTACCAGCCCAGTGGAAGTGGCCTGAAAGTAAAATTAGCAGCACCACGTTCTCACTATGCGACGACGGTTCAGTAACTACCAGCCCAGTGGAAGTGGCCTGAAAGTAAAATAAACAGCACCACATTCCCGTTGTGCGACGACGGTTCAATAGCTACCAGCTCAGCGGAAGTGGCCTGAAAGAAAACAGCGTCATCTACGCCTAGGTCAAGACGGCTCCAGCAGCTACCAGCTTAACGCGTAGTGATCTGAAAGTTACAACAACAAACAACTACCAATGGGTCTAGACGTTCTAAAAACAATCGAGCTTACAAGGTAAGCAAGTTTTGAAGGTTGTTTCTATTTTATTTTATTTTTATTTAAATTTTTTATTTTAACAATGACTGGGGAAAACGGAAATCCAATCCCATCAGTCCTATTAGAGGACAACGATTTTAATGTCGTTGATTCTACTGAAAATATTCCTTTAACATTTTTGGCACAAATGATTATTCCATTTAATGGTAATCCCGCCGAATTACAAAATTTCATTCAAAATGCTGAAAACGCTCTTACATTAGGTAATGAAAATTAATATAGGGCATTAGCTGCTTTAATTTTTTCAAAAATATCCGCGACAGTTAAAATTAAAATTAACGAGACGGGTATAAATACATTTGATGATTTAAAATTAAAATTAAATCAAGCTTTTCAAATTGCGGAAAGCCTAACGCATTTATTGGAACAATTGGAAACCTGCAAACAAAAACCGAACGAATTGGTTAAAGATTTTTATCTTAGAATCGAACGAAAATAATTCCAAAAATTAAAGAAACAATTTCTAACTCAATGCTAATAGGAAAATTAGCTCTAATAAATGAAATCGGTTTCCGCAGGTTTACTCATCATTGTAAATCTGAATTATCAGGCATTCTACGACACAAAACTTACGTGTCTATGAATGAAGCACTTGCAATCGCATGCGAGGAAGAAGCATTTTTATTATCGCAAAGTTCTAATAAAGAACATAATAATTCCAATAAAAAATATTGTAAAATTTGCAAAAAGACAAATCACAACACTCGTGATTGTCGATATAAAAATAATTCATTTTCTGCAAATAATGAAAATAAAAAATTTAAATAAAATGTATTTATTGTAAATTTTTGGGACATACTGTTGATGAGTGTTGTAAAAAAAAATTCAATGATAATTTAAGTAACGCTAATACTAAAGTGGTGCATATTACTAAAAACCTTCAGGATTTAAACTTGAACAAACTCGGGTTGACCGAAACCCCAACAACGAGTTCTATCGATGCGGCTTCAGCTCAACAAACATTTCAAATGTTGTAAATGACAGAAAATTAAAATTTTTCTCTCCTCATTCTGTACAAGGTTATTTTATATTTTTATTGGACAGTGGCGCAACCGTGTCTCTGATTAAATTAAGTAGTTTAAACCCTAATTATAAGACATTAATAGAATCTAACATTAAAATTAATATAAGTGGTATAACACCCGAAATTATTCCCACACATGGTTTAGTACACATTAATTTAGAATTTGATAGACAAAAATATTTTCATAAGTTTCACTTGGTAACAAACGATAGCATTCCCCTAAATGGAATTCTTATAGTTAATTTTTTAAGCAAATATAACACTATTATGAATTATTAGAAAATACAAGTAAAATTTTTTCTTTAATAGATAGGCATAGTGAAATATTAAAATAATTACGAACTAAGAAAACAATCCACCGGGTTGTACTAATTTAATTCACGAAATTCCCTTAAGAGATAACATCCCTGTAAAATGCAAAATTTATCCTTTACCAAAACCCTTATTAGAAGAAGCACAAAGACAGGTAGAAGATTTATTAGCTAATAATATAATACGTAAATCTAAAAGTCCGTATAACAGTCCAGTGTGGATAGTTGATAAAAAACCAGACGCATCAGGTAAAAAGAAATACAGTATGGTCATTGATTATAGAAAATTGAACCAGAAATTTGAAATTCAAATAATTATCCGATCCCTCGTATTGATGAAATATTATCTAACTTCGGTAACAACAAATATTTTTCCGCCCTTGATTTAGCAAGTGGCTTTCATCAGATTCCTGTTAAAACATCCGATATTCCCAAAACTGATTTCAGTGTCGGTCTATTTCATTATGGATTTTTAAAAATGCCTTTCGACCTCATTAGCTCCCCGGCTACTTTTCAAACATCAATGAACGAAATTTTCCAAAATCTAATAAGAGAGAAAAAATGTATGTGTTATCTTGACGATCTTATAATTTTAGGTAAAAATCTCGAAGAACACCTTAAAAATCTTGATGAAGTATTAACATTGCTTGGTAAAAATAATTTAAAAGTAAATATGGATAAATGTGAATTTTTAAAAACAGAATTAAATTATTTAAGTCCCGTAATCCGTTCAGATGGTTACTACCCACAAACTTCCAAAATTGACAAAATTTCAAATTTAAAGGAACCCCAAAATGTCAAACAATTACAAAGTTTTCTTGGAACGACAGGTTATTATAAAAAATTCATTTCTAACTACGGATTAATTGCAAAACCATTAACAAACTTATTAAGAAAGAATGTACCATTTAATTTTGATAGAAAATGTAAAGTTGCTTTTAAAACCTTGAATCAAAAATTAACCTCTGCTCCTATCTTAAAATATCCTGATGATAACAAAATATTTCGATCGCTACAGACGCGGCTAAAAATTGTATAGGTGGCGTATTAACCCAAAATTACGACGGTAATGACATGCCTTGTGCTTACTACTCATATACACTTAACAAATCAGAAGAACATTATTCTATCATTGAAAAGGAATGCCTTGCCATCATAAAAACAGTCAAGCATTTTCATCATTTTCTTTATGGTAGGAAATTTGAAATAAAAACTGACCATAGGGCTCTTGTTTGGCTTTATAATGTAAAATATCCAACCAGCAGATTAGTTAGGTGGCGATTAAAATTAATGAATTATAACTACGAAATTAAATATATTCCAGGAAAAACTAACCATGTGGCTGACTTATTAAGTAGACCAATTTTATACTTCATGACGGACAAAGACAAATCATTTGAAGATTTTAATAATTTTAACAATAATCATACCAGTAAAATTGAATAATTAACACCAACCCTATATATAAAAGATATAAAATCACTAATTGTTCCAATTTCAAAAGATCTCAAAATCAACGATAGCTTAAAACATTTTTGCTAAAAAAATTTAACGAAATATATTTAATCAATTCAAATTTAGAGCAAGTTTTTCGTGACGAAACGGACGAACAGACATTAATTGTATTTACTATTAAAAATAAAATAAGCGATCAGTTAGGTCTAAAAATTCTGTTTAATACAATAGGTGAAATTGCAGAAACTTCCAGTAACGAAAGTGTAATATCTGACATCTCTCATATCGATAGTAGTATTCAAAATAACTATTTTCAAAATTTAATAAGGTATCATTTTTCAGAAAATATTAAAGTTATAAATTCAAATAACTTAATTTTTGCAATAACTCAACTAACTTAGGCAATCTAGATAATATTAGTGTTAACAGTTTTGATTATACAGACGACACGAACGATAAAAACTATACAAATGAAAATAACTCTGATGAACCACAATTAATTCGCGGAAATGAAGAAAAACTTAAATTATTAAGACAATACCACGATCATCCCTTAAGAGGTCATCCAAGGGTAAAACGCACTTTCGAAGAATTACGGAAAAAATATTTTTGGAAAGGCATGAAAACTTTTGTTGAAAATTATATAAAAAATTGTCAAACGTGTCAAAAATCCAAACTTTCCCGAATACCTAAATCCCCTATGAGAATAACTGTCACTGCTAGAAATTTTAATGACGAAATTTCACTCGATTTTATTGGCGCGCTACCCGAAACCAAAAATAACAAATTTATGTTTGCCCTGCAAGACAATTTAAGCAAACACCTACAAGCTTTCCCGATGCCTGACAAAAAAGCAGAAACGGCCGCTAAAATACGCCAGTACCTTCTGCTTTCCTCCCTGCATACTTACCGACCAAGATGCCACGTTTACGAGTGCTTTATTTATATAAGTCAGTAAATTATTTTCAATTGAACACAAAACTACCTCCTCATATCATCCACAATCAAATGGTTCTTTAGAAAGATCCCACACTTATTTAGAAAATTATTTACGATCATACATTAACGAAGATTTAGACAACTGGGATGAAATGTTATATCTTGCAACATTTTCATACAACACTCATATTAATAGGTCCGGCTGGGCATAAATCCAACCTTTCATCCTCGGCGTGCTCGGCGGGAAACTGTTAGCTTCGGCTAGCATGCTAACGAAGCTCTGGTATTTTTTCGACTAGCATGAATGTCGTAGGATCGACAGTGTAGCATTCCCGTATTGAGCGAACCTTCACCGAACGTCCAGATTGCGTGTAGTTATGAATTGGGGCTGACTTATACTCAACTGACTGACGGATGGGACTGTAGTAGCTGGTATGGGCATGTTTGCCAGGTTCGTGAATTGCGTCAGACGAGTCGAAAAGTGTGATTTTTTGTTTTACCTAGGCTGTGATGATTCCATAACTGTGATTCTTGTTATGCCACCTTGGGTCTCAGGCCTGGGGTGGTACTTTTTAATTGTTGTTCGTACTGTGATATTTCCGTGGCCTTGTTCTTGTCATTTCGATGGGTAGGAATGCGGCTCGCGACGCACTTGTTCTCATCGGCCACGCGTACGAGTCGACGTCTGCCCGAACGGCTTAAGCGAGCTCGCCCAGTAAGGAGACGTCGTCTTCCCTCGTAAGGATGCGTTCGTGGGCGTTGATGTGGCGGCTTCCGTCCCGTCGAAGTGATACGAACACAGGCCAGATGTTGGTTCTGTGATACTCAGTGACGCTGTCCCGTTCTCTGTAGTCTCGACTCGGACGAACGTGGCCTAGTCTTCGTATTGGTCTCCCGTGTGGGTTGACCTCGACATCTGACAGAACGGCACATGTACCCAATAATCAGTTATCTGTCAGAACAGTACATGTTGCTCAGTAATCAGATGTCACTGTCTCTGCACGTGCTAGTTGCTAGGTGTTGACGAAGCCATATCGGAATTGTCGAGACTATAAGGAGCGGAATCGTGCCACAGAGCAAGAAATAATCTGAAAGCTGTGATATTGTTGTTTTTGTTTTTTAATAAGTTTGTTTATAATCTGTTTTGTTTTAACAATGTACTACTGAGGGTCTTTTCCACCCGAGGTGGTACATCAATTTTTATTCTTATCTGTGATATTTTGTTGTGCCGCTGTAGGCTTGCTGTTGTGGCCCTTTAGTGGTATTGTTTTTAACTACTTATTGCGGCACTGGTCGGCCTTTTCTGTGATATTACCTGGGCGATGTTTTTACTCAGTTCTCTCCACTCCGAGGCCCTTTACACCTCGGAGTTTCATCGTTGGTTTTCAGACCTTGGTGACCGGACGCTCTGGCTAGCACTTAGCGTACCGCTACCAAGGACTGTCCATTCTGTATGAAGCCCTGGGATGCCAGGGCCCATCGATGGATTTTATTAGGTGTATGTTTTGTCCGTTGTCTATTGCATTTATGTGTTCCTGTCTGTTTTGTGTATGCTTTTTATCTTTCTACTGTGTTTGGCGGCGCATGCCTATAGATAGCGATGCCGCCGGGCACTGCTGACCGCGCCATCCACCGGCAGCAGTACTCCGATTTTAATTAAAAACTACTAACGAAACTGCTCCAATTTTAATCAAAATCCACTAACGTATCTGCATATAAATTAGTATTTGGTAAAGACCCATTAATTCCAAATGTTTTAAATCGTCCGAACAGACGAACATATCAAGATTTAACTGTAAAAAATTCAAAATAAAATTTCAAAAATTAGAGATACAGTTAGGAAAAATCTAATTAAAAGTAAAAACATAAATAAAAGTTCATACGATACAAATTCTAAACAACATCAGTTTAAAGTAGGCGATATTGCCTTTGTTAAAGAAGGACAACATGGTCCTGGTAAGCTTATTGACAAATTTCGCGGTCCCTTTAGAATAATTAAAACCTACCCTTCCACTAACACAGTTAAAATAAAAATGAAAAAATTTTATAAAATATATTATGCTAACAGCCTGAAACCTTGAATTTCAGATGTTTCAGATGAAGCTTACAATTGGAATAATGATAGTACTTCTGCTGATCCGAATGAGCCAACCGCACATTCAAGTAGAGAAAATCAATAAATCATTTGGCATATTTTTCAAAAAAATTAGGTGATGCACAAATATCCACCCAAAAACTTACTTTAGTTCAATTTATAAACACCACTATATTCATGATAACTTAAGGTTAGTACAAATTCACTACTCTAATTTGATAACTTTATGTAATAAAATTCCAATAGAAAACCCTAATGCAGCCACTCGTAAATTACAACAAAAATTAATATTATACCCAAAATATTATGAAAAATCAAATTAAAATTTTATCTGAAACAATGTCCACTCTAAATAAAACTTAATAACAAAAATTCAAAATGCAAAAAATGAATTAAATTCTAATATTAAAAGTTTTAATAAATATATGGTTGATTCAAAAGCAGTAATAAATAATAACCAATTGGAAATTGCTGTACTTGATCAGTTGTTGTTGTTAAAACAAATTAACGATATAACTTTACGATTGCTCCAATCTTATAGTACAACTTTAACGTTAATAAGACATGGTATAATTGATTATAACGTAGTAAACCCAGCAACGTTGATTAAGGAATTGCAACCCTTAACTTCAGTTGAAATACCTTTGCCACTAAATGAAAATTACATTGCAGATTATTATAAAATAATGACAATCAAAAATTTCTTAAAAGAAAACGTATTAGTCATGTTATTAAAAATACCAATCACTCAAATAATGAAGTATTCATTGTATCAAACATACCCATTACTTACTCCTCATAAAAATTCATCCAAAATATCTTACATAACAATTGATTATCCTTATATAATTACAAGTAGAAGCAAATCACAATTTGCCTTATTAAAAAATTTAAATGATTGTACAAACATAGACAGCATTTTAATTTGTTCAAATATTAAAACTATGGAGAGACTATCAAATCACATATGCGAACTCGAAGTTTTCGACTTGGAAACTGAAAAGTTACCGCAGTCATGAAAAACAACAACAATAGAAGCTATTACAGAAATATGGCAATCAATTTCCGACAAGAAATGGTTATTTATATTAGCTAGGAAAACGAAATGCAATATTTTATGCAACGGTGAAGAAGATGAAGAAATTTCACTGACGATTGCTGTAAATATGTAAATTATGAAAAAAAACTTCGAAGCACGAAGAAATCAAACCAATAAGGATAACCAAATTGGATCTGAACGAACTAAAATACACACAACATAAACTAAATCAAATGGATGAAAATCTTCAACGACAGCTGAACAAGCCATTCATTATACGTTACGAGAACCAAATCTACGAATGGTTAACATACATTGGAGGATCACTCGTCATTACAATTGCTTTAAACTATCTGCATAAATGTGGCATAATTACATTATTTTTAACTTTATTATCCAGTAAATAATAAACAAATATTTTACTTTGCAAAATACCACTTTCATTTTTGAAACTGTGACCATATTGTTTCGAACCGTTAGTTCATTTTCAAACCGTTAGTTCATTTTCAAAATGAACTAACGGTTTGAAACAATATTGTCACAGTTTCAAAAATAAAGGTCGTATTTTGCAAAGTAAAATATTTGTTTATTATTTACAAATATGGAATACCATAAAGTAACGCTCAAATCTATTAATATTTATTATCTAGTTTGTTTAGGTGCCTTATACCAAGTCGTAAACGCAATGGGGACACTTTCAATTTTTATAATTGCCCGTTTGGAGAAAACAGACACAACCAGGTTCAACCACTGAACTCCGAGGTCAGATACGAACCAGCCACTGAGCAACTTCTTACAAAAATAAACAAAAGGAGGAGTTCTTCAACTTCTTCCAGTATTACAGAATGACGACCCATCCGTCCCATTCAAATACAACAACGATTTCATCAGCATCTCCACAGGACGTCGTGTCATTTGTCCTATTCAACCTTCAGAAGCCAGAACCTACTCTTCAGAGGAGGGCGATGTCCTGCCGACAGAATTGCTGATGAATTTCCTATAATATTTCCAATCTATAGAATTATTATTTAAAATAATTCAAAGTTATTTATTTAAAATTTAACATTTCCTTTGATTATATTTCATGAATTTCCTTTTTGTAAAATCTAGATAAAACTAGTAAAAATGCAAAAAAGCAACGTTCTAGAAACTTCGTTCCAAAAAACGCGTGTCACGCATTATGGTTCGTTAAGCAATAATATCTCTATAAATTTGTAATTTTAAAAAAACAAAAATTTAATTCTGGAAAAATTTTTATCATTTTTAACTCGTTACTAAGTTTGTCGATATTTTGATAATTTTTAAAAAAAATTTTTTTAAAAGTAATAATGTTTCGATTGTTGTACATAATTCCGATTATTGTTGTAATTGTTGTGATTTTGTAAACTTGTAAACTTTTTCCAAATTAATTCTAAACTTCTGCAAATTGAACTTTAATTTTAAATAAATCTTGTTAATTTCAAATTAGGACTTGTTTGTTATAAAAACCCCTTAAAACAAATTCGACTGAAGCAAACTTCTTAAAAATAAAAATAAAACAACTCAAAAGAAAATAAAATTAAAATTAAAAACTTAAAATAAAATAATAATTGAAATCTAAAATTAAATTAAAACCAACAACAAAATAATTAAATAAAAAAGAAGTCTTGAAGAAACAATTAAATAAAAAAGAAGTCTGAAAACTTGAGTGGCGATCACCCTTCTGCGTATCCCAATAAATCGTCGTAGAAGATGAATATTGGGTATAGAGATCGTAAGACCGTGAGTCAAGTATATCTTCTCGTCGAACCACTTCAACTTCTTCGGGGCACGACATATATATATATATATATATATATATATATATATATATATATATATATATATATATATATATATATATACATATACCGTGTGAGTTTTTCGAGAGTTGCCATTCGATTTATTCCTAAAATATGAATCTATTCGAAAAAAAGTTTATACAAAAAATATTCAAAATAGAGGGGGCGCTTCAGGAAAAATTGTTGCAGACTTCTAGGACCTACGGTTTTTTGGCAATAGAAAAAAAATTTTTTTTCAATATGGAAACATATGTTGCGATGTTTTTCAAAAATTAATTTACTTCTTGTAACTGCCAATTATGCTAAAATTTTCATTACTTTATTCCATATTTTTGAGAAATTGCATCTATGAATTTTAGTTTTCAAAACCCGTGGTCAAGTTTATTTAATCGATTGAAAAAAAATACGGATAATTTGTAATTTACATTCAGAACACGCAAAATAACTAGTGATGGTATGTTCACATTAATTTGTTACAGTAATACCAAATTTATTAATTAAATACATTAATTATCAAAATAATTTGTAGTTTTTCCTCAAATATTTATCTTAGTATTCAATAAAAAGTTATTAAATTATAGCTGTACTTTTAATTTTTAATATTTAATATTACACCGCACTATTGAAGTCAAAAGTAAGCATTTGTGAAACAGTCATTACTCATTAGGTTTTCTGAATGGTAGTACGTAGTAATAAATATGAAACCTGTATTATCTTGTAAAGTGTCATTAAAATATTTATGTAGATGGCAATTGGCATGGATGTCGGATGTATAAAACAGGTAGCTGTGATTGTTTAATATTTGTCACCGTTAAATAAAAATGTCAAAAAAAAGTATTTTTAACGCCAAAGTTCTGGTATTTAAACAAGAGAAGATTGTAGTATGTTCAAAAAAGAAATAAATATGATTTTATTCATTTCACGATTAGTTTTTAATCTGTAGTAGTAAATAATCATTTTCATAACCTTATTTTCTTTTGCAGTAAGAATAGGAAACAATTTTTCAAAGTCTACAATAATTCCCATAGCTCATTTCATTGGATGTTTAAAATTGGAGCATTTACTAAACTTCTGTCAACTTCAACAGGAAAACAGTATTACAATATTAAAATTTGTCGTTCCGCGGACATTAGTGAAAATCAGTTGATCACACAATTGAGGGAAAAACATTCCCGTTTGAAACGAAATTTACTCATGTAAATAATGGTTCTTCGTGTAGACTTATAGTGTAATGAGCTTACTCTCGAAAAAAAGAACCCGATGAAAAGTTTTGACTTCCAAAGACGTTCCCACTATACAAAGAGTCATTTTTTATAAAAAATTTATTCTGTATTTTAAAAGACAAAAATGGTTTTTGTAACGTGAAAATTCAAACAAATGTTATAATGAAACAGATTTTATTAAAAATAATAAAGTCTATTTAAAAAAAAAAAAAAAAAAAAACAATAGTTTTTATTAAAAATATTTTATCTTTAATTGTCTCTTATAGCTGAGCGTCCACTAGTTTGGCAACGCGGCGCAGCGTGGTTCTTAAAGTTCTCCGGGGCGGTACCGCGTCGCTCTGTCGACCTAGTGGACGAACCTGCATTTATTCAGATGTATTTATCTCCGAGAGCGGAAGTGCGCCGCGCCGCGTTTCCGCCTGTTTTTGAGCGGAAATTAACGCGACGTTTTTAACGTTAATCCCTGGCTACACGGGCGTTTTTCAACGCTTATTTTCTTTAGCGAAAATTAACGCGACGTTTTTTAACGCTGATCCGCGGATATATGAGCGATAAATAATGCCATTAGTGCTTTTGAACTTCAAGAATTAATAGTTCACTGTCAATAAATGTCATTTCAATATTTATTATGTTATAAATTCAAAGTATGAAAACAAAATGAAATTGAATCATCAGTCTGTATTTCTCAATACATATGGGGTATGATATGGCGTTTGGCGTTACCAGCGTTATTTGTCGCTCGTGTAGCCAGCAAGATGTGCCACACGCGTTTTTTATCGCCGCATAGGCCTGGACCGACCAGATTCATCTTCTAGCGTTATGACCTTAAAAACGCGTGTGTTTTTCCAGATTGAGCGATAGTTTTCGCTACGTGTAGCGACTTTAATTCATATCAATGTTGTCCATATTTCTAGCGTTATTTAACGCTCAAAACTAGGCGTTAAAAAACGCAAGTGTAGCCTTAGCCTAACTCTTCTAGAGCGTCGACATTTAGTAAATCACTAGATTGTCATTGGCAATTTCCTCATCCACGTTGTCATTGTCAACATGACATCATTGGAATCCCAACTATTTGTATGAATTACATTTAAATCTCTGCCTTTTTCCAGGTTCAGCAGATCTAGTTCACACTGCTGTTTTGAACTAGATTTTGTATACGTGACCAGAGGTTTTAGATAAACACGATTATGTTTGTAGGTCGAGTTATCTTCAGTATTCACTAAATAATCATTGTTGTTTAACATTTTTCTGATTATTGCAGGAACCCACTTTCCTAACTTTTTTTATAAAAGTATAGAAAGCAAAACATCCGTAGCTCGATGAATCAACAGATAATACTGTTTGAATATCTTGCTTAAAATTGCGAACACTGAAGTACTTTCATATCTGCATAATCTGATAATTCATATCACAGTGGCTTAAAAAATAATATTATTAAAATTAAAAACAACAATTAATAATTTTAAATAACGAACCTAAAATTAAAATTAGGCAAACCAAGGTAATAATTTTTTTCGAAAGTAAATATGCAAAATATAGAAATATGTTTCTACATGTCAAATGATGTCATATTCAAATAAATTCAAATCAGTTAAAAATTTCTCTTTTACCTACCTGGAAACACCAGTTTTACGAGTTGTTAACTAGATATAGCCAACTATGTAGCATAAATACAATTATGTACCGCTTAGCTGCTTTATACGATCATTTTCCGTAATTATGACAGTAGTTTGAACTAAGCATGCTTAAACTCACCAAAATTCACTTAAATAAATCACTTTTAAGCGCGCAAGTTGTAAAATTCGAAAAAAAACTTAAGATAAAAATTTTAAATTTTTTATTTTTTGTTTCTGTTGCTTTATTGAATAATTTTTATCAACAAATAAGTATACTACTCCCTTTAATAAAAGGTAAATTTGTATCGTATTTCGAAAACCACAAGAGCTATAAAGCTCCGAAATATATCAATCAATGTCCCCCGCCAGTGGCTACAACTTTTATTTGAACAATTTTTTGATTAAGTCAATAGTTTAGCCATAATCAAAATGGCAACTCTCGAAAAACTCACACGGTATATATATATATATATATATATATATATATATATATATATATATATATATATATATATATATATATATATATAACTACAAATTATTTTGATAATTAATGTATTTAATTAATAAATTTGGTTTTACTGTAACAGATTAATGTGAACTTACCATCATTAGTTATTTTGCGTGTTTTGAATGTAAATTGCAAATTATCCGTATTTTTTTCAATCGATTAAACAAACTTGACCACGGGTTGTGAAAATTAAAATTCATAGATGCAATTTCTCAAAAATATGGAATAAAGTAATGAAAATTGGTAGTTACAAGAAGTAAATTAATTTTTAAAAAACATCTCAACATATGTTTCCATTTGAAAAATTTTTTTTTTTTCTATTCCCAAAAAACCGTAGGTTCTAGATGTCAATTTTGCCTGAATCGCCCCCTCTCGATCGAAGAAGTTGAAGCGGTTCGACGAGAAGGTATATTTGACTCACGGTCGTCCTACGATTTCTATACCCAATATTCATCTTCTACGACGATTTATTGGGATACGCAGAAGGGTGATCGCCACTCAAGTTTTTAGGAGAAACAGGCAAAACCGAGTTCTGGAGTAGATTGGTACTTTTGGACTTCTTTGGGTTGCTTAAACTTTTACCTCATGATCTTATTTTAAATACTTCATATTTTATTTTAAATGATTAATAATTTCGTTGATTTAATTTAACTGTTTTGGATTTATTTTGACTGTAACATTGAAGTTTTAATAGGCATGAACAATTATTTATTATTATTGTATTTTTTTTATAGTTAGTAGCAAAGGTAGTCATTATGCTAATTCCATAGAAAAGCTTCCTAAAAATTATTCAATTTGAATTTATATATATATATATATATATATATATATATATATATATATATATATATATATATATATATATATATAGAGGGTGTCAGAAAAATAAGTGACCATCTTTTGAGGGGTGACTCATAGCACCCTGTAGACACTAAAACCGCAGGAATTTTTTCGGAATTAACAGTGGCGTCACTCCTCAAAAAATAAGAGTTATTTCCCTTACACTCTGTATACATATATATATATATATATATATATATATATATATATATATATATATATATATATATATATATATATACATATACATATATATATATATATATATATATATATATATATATGCAGGGTTTAAGGGAAATAACTGTTATCCTTTTGAGGGGTGACGCCACTGTTAATTCCGAAAAAATTACTGCTTTTTTAGTGCCTACAGGGTGCTATGAGTCACCCCACAAAAGAACGAAAATTAGTTGTTTTACACCCTATATATATATATATATATATATATATATATATATATATATATATATATATATATATATATATATATATATATATATGTATGTATATATATATATATATATATATATATATATATATATATATATATATATATATAGTCTGTTAAGTAAGATCGTGGTCAAAATAATTTATAGAAAAATTTATTAAAAAAAATTTTGGATTGGTATCGGGCGACTGTGACGGCCAGTCGAATGTAACGATGCCAGATTTGGCATTCGTGTCGCGTATTTGGCACCCATGGTTCTTCACTTGTTATTCTAACAAAAGACAAACAATTGAATCTTTCTTTAAAGTGCGTGGTAGACAAAGGTTCACTCTATCTGTTCACAAAATATTTAGAGAAAAACTTTTACCATTTGTGAGTATGGTCGACCACGATCTTACTTAACATCTTACTTAACAGACTGTATATGTATACCATGTGAGTTTTCTGAGAGTTGCCATTCCTATTACAACCAAACTTTATGATAGAAATGGTACTGGAAAAGGTTCTTTTCTTGGATGTAATGGAAATGTAACCAAGAAAAACACTATCGATTGAAGTAGCCTCAAGTATATATGCATATTTTTACCGCCTAACTGATAAATTAAAGAAAAATGAAGAAATTAAACATGGGTAAAAAATTTTTTTTGCTAATTTATGTTGTTAATTAATGCATTAGATCAGTTTTATCGAAAAATTAATATATAGTCCCATTTAAAAATCTATAAGCTTATATTATAGCTCGAAAACCATAAGAGTTATAAAGCTCCCGACTATAGCAATCGGTTGCCCCCGTCGATATCTACAACTCTTATTTGAACAATTTTTCGATTTAATCAACGGTTTGGCTGTAATAAAAATGGCAACTCTCGAAAAACTCACACAGTGTATATATAGTATATATAGTATATATAGTATATATATATATATATATATATATATATATATATATATATATATATATATATATATATATATATATATATATATATAATACCGATTATCCAAGGTATGCTTCGACAGGTTGCTAGAGCTAGATAGAAATCAACAGACAAATATTTTACAAATATGGAATACCATAAAGTAACGCTCAAATCTATTAATATTAGAAATCAACAGGCTACGAAAATGAAATACAACTGGGTTACACAATTCCGTCAATTTTTTTCTTTACTTAATCAACAAGAAGTATGGGACGAACAAAATATTAATTTAGCTAAAGAAAAATATGGCGAGTTGAAGAATAAACTTAAAGAAAAACTAAAAATAAACGATTGGGAGAAAGCACTAAATTCTAAATACTGTATTTTATATCAAGATATCAAAACAAGTTTGAAAACCGAGGAATATTTAAAATTTAACGTGCATATAGACAAAATCAGGGTAATTAGTTAGCTGAGGATCTCAAATATACAACAAGTGAACATATACTCTAAAAATTTGAAATTAAAATTAAAAAGTGATAATATTTGTAATGCCTGTGGCGGAAATGATAGAGATACATTAGTCCACTTATTAATAGAGTGCCCTGCTTTCGATTTTATTAGAGAACAATTCTTCACGCAAAAAAATATACAAGTAAATCTACCTGATATCCTGCAAATAAACAATAAATCTAAGATGCATGCTGTATATCAATTCCTGGAGGCTTGCTGCAAAATTAAAACCCAATAATAAACCATTTGGAAAAATGTTTTCCTGCCTGTTGTAAATTGTACTTTTAATAAAACAAAAAAATTTTACTCCTGATGAATAATGTAACAATATTAAATATTAAATGTATCTTTACTCATAAAAATACACTATCAAAAATATGCATTATAACTCTAATATTGTAAAACTTTTATATAAGTATACCTATAATATATATAATATAAATTTTATGTATGTATAATTTATAATATATAGTAATTTGTACTTAAATAATAATCTATAGAAAAATGTTATTGTATAAAACTATATATATATATATATATATATATATATATATATATATATATATATATATATATAGATAGATATATATAGCACATTATACTACCAACCAATTTGTATAAAATTGTATTATTAAATCAAAACAATAAATAAACCAACTATATATATATATATATATATATATATATATATATATATATATATATATATATATATATATATATATATATATGTACATATATACATATATATATATATGTACATATATACATATATATATATATATATATATATATATATATATATATATATATATATATATATATATAGGGTGTAAAGAAATAACTCTCGTCCCTTTGAGGGTTGACTCATTGCAGCTTGTAGACACTAAAACCACAAGGAATTTTTCGAAATTAACGAAAAGTTTAAGAAAATTGCAAATTAACTGACTACATAATGTTTGAAAGTTTTTCTAAGTACGGCCCTGTCTAAATTATGCATAAATACCTTCTTAATTTCAAAGGTAGAAAATAATTTTATTGACTAAAATTCAATAAAATTTTGTAAACATGTTTAGGTCGCAAACGTGTTTTCCAGATGTTTTTTTTTAAAAAACAGAACATTTATCTTACAAGGATGAGATAGTCAGAGCGGATTAAGAAAAATTTTTTAAGATCCTCTTTTTTGGCCCATATTTTGTATCAATTTTTTTTTTTTGTTAAAAAACATTCTTGGTTCAAATTTATTGGCAAATATTAATTACATGGGTGAGATCTATCCAGTGTTTTCGTAGCGAGATTTATATATACTTTACACCCATGTATATATATATATATATATATATATATATATATATATATATATATATATATATATATATATATATCTGGGTTTCGCCGTTTTCACACTTTTCTTCGAGAGTCAGGATAAAATTTATTTTTACAATTACTTATTAATTTTTTAATAAAAAATGTTTCGAACAAAAGTTACGTATTTCCTCTCCTAGAATCCGAATCTGAAATATAAAAATGGGGGTTGCCAACAGGGGGCAGAAGGGAGAATAGATTTTAGGACAGAAAGATGCCCTCCTCAAAAATATTAATTTTTTGGTCAGGCAAGTTTTTTCTACAATGCTTATTTTTTGAGATATACGGAATTCCAAGTTAAATGAATCACTCGGTATATTCCTATATGTATACGCATATCACATAAACACATTTAGTTTGTAACTTTTGATAACTATATTTTACGCCACTGAATATATATGCATTTGGAAAATACTTAGTTAATCTAACGTCCCAAACGTCCTTCCTAATAAAATCGTACATTTCAGTAAAATAAATTCAGTAACTTATTAGTAATAAACAGAAATAATTAAAATAACTTACTTTTAAGTGTGATAAAATCTGCTTGTAGCTTTAAATACTTTTTCAGTAAAAAATCATATTTTAATGCAATATCTCGAGATGGTGACTCTGTTTTGGTAATTTCATCCTTTAATTAAAAAAAAAAAAAATAATTTACTTAAAAGAATAAAGTTGGAAAGAGGAGTATCGAAAAATCTAGAAATTTAATACTTTTTTTTTAGTTCATAGCTCCTTCTTCTAATTGTTCCTTCATGTATAAAAATTAAAACTGATTGAGCAGTCTGAGCACTGAGTGAAAGCTTATTTACACGGTGATAGTTTTGGTGATAGTTGCTATCATGCAAGCTACTATCACAAGAACTATCATCGTGTAAACACCATAATAGTCACTTTTAAACTAGCATGAGAGGGCTATTAGCCTATTACACTATCAGACTTGACCTGATAGTTTAGAGACTAAGATGATAGGGATTACAACTATCATCATTACTCGGCGTGTTCGTTGCTGAGTTTTTCTGCTCAAAGTGAGCTGTTAGCGCATGCGCAAGAACTTTTTTTTATGAAATACACAAGTATTTCGTACTTCATAAAAATGTCCTTGCGCATGCGGTAACAACTCACTTTGAGCAGAAAAACTCAGCAACGAACACGCCGACTATCATGGTGTAAATGGGTTTTTAAATACCTACTATCGCCACTACTGGCGCCATGATGCCACCGCGCTGAATTTCAAATTGTTTAACTCCAACAGAACATATTTTATCTTGTTGATTGTTGCTATTTAAAATTAAGCGAACAGTTTTGACGATAATAAACATTTTAATATTAATAAAAAAGTTATTAAATAATATCGGAGAAGTTTGATATTATTGCATTTCTGGAAGAATACTAACATTTTGAATGTTCACGAAAAAAAAGCTGTCCTGATTATAAAAACAGGAGAAAAAGAGATCATGCAGAAGAAATGAAACATTTTTTGTAAAACAGTATTACCAAGCATAAATTTTCACGTTATCAATGCTATATTTTAATTGTTGTACACGTAATAATAATAATACGTAAAATACGTAATGTATGGTAATATGTAATGTTTTTCACATTGCCTTTCGTAGTTTCGAAACTCCGCCAATAGAGGTGCACGCATTAATAGTATCACCGAATTATCACGGTTCCTATCATGATAGTACTATCACAAAAATACTATCATCGTGTAAATAAGCTTTGACTGACCGACCAACGTACAGATCCAACCGCTGGATCTAGAATCGTGATATTTTAGACAGGTATTCCTTATGTTACGTAAGTGAACACTAAGGGATTCCAGGAAATTCATCTTCTAAGTAAATAAAATAGGGGATGAAAACTGATACAGAAATCTGTTATTTTTGTGTTAAAAATATGGAAATTGGTGTTTAAGCTTCTGATTAAAAGTAAAAGCTATCTGTTTTAACGCTTTTGAAAATTATTCTCCTAAGGGGGTTAAATAGTGGACGAAATTTTGTATGAATGTTTGTTATTTTAAAGTTTATATGGTAGTCTACTATTTTTACAATTACAAATGTGGAAATTGGTATAGTACTGGTAGATTAATGACTTCTGGCTAGACATAAAAAAGGCGTTTAGTGTTTTAAGAAATTCCATTTTTAAAGGGGATAAGGCAAAGTGTCAAATTTCCAAGAAAAGTGATATTCACACCCTTGGCTGAAGTTGTCGAAGGTTAATTAATTGTACTCACGATATCGTTATTGACTCTAAACGGACTAAGTTGCAGGCAAACGCTAGTTAAGAATATGTATATTAAAATTACCTCAATAGAATAATGTTGCCGTATAATTTTAAAGTATCAATACTAAAGAAGATTATTTCTAAGTTTATCGATGTTCCTCATTTATGTCAGTAATTGAAAATAAAAAGTTAAGGCTTCAAATACATAATTTTAACTACGACTACCTGAAATTGCTTATTTATTCAATTAAATACTACCTATACGTTAGCTATGTTTCACATACAATTGGGCGAACTTTTATACTGTACGCCTGTGTGTAAAGAACCATAGCTTAATAAACTTTTATTGATATTTATATTGTATATATTATATAATATATACTGTCATTCGTTTTATTAAATTTTTTTATTCTACATAATATTAATGTAGGTATTGTATTCGTACCAAATTTATATTATTTATTGTGAATTTCATGTTAATCGTAGATAAAATATAGTAGGTAACTCGGTTGTAAAGCGTATTACACACGCGACTCTTGTGTAAAGGGTAATATGCAAATTAAACCTTAATCACTTAATAATGTGGGCAAAAATATCGATATATTAAAATATATTTATTATCGATATTATAATTTCGATATATCAGATTATCGATATTTAAATTTGAGCCTCAAAACCGATATTTTTCAAAGACACCTGATATTGGTAAATTTTTGGAGAATAAAAAGCCAATAATATATATATATATATATATATATATATATATATATATATATATATATATATATATATATATATATATATATATATTGTTCAATAAAACTGACTTTGCCGCATCAAGGTCATTAAAAGTGAGATAGTGATATAGTGAGATAGTACTTACAATAAAGAAAAAATTACCTTGATAGCGGCAAAGTCAGATTTGTTGAACTGTATATATATATATATATATATATATATATATATATATATATATATATATATATATATATATACATACATATATATATATATATATATATATATATATATATATATATATATATATATATATATATATATATATATATATATCGATTTATTGATTACATTGATACTGCTAGAAAATATCGATACGATATATATATATTTTGCTGCATAAGTTTATTTTTATATAAGTTACAGTATAAGGTATGCTTAAATTTAATTAAGGAACTAATTTTTTACTAAATAAAATTAATTTTAATAAGATTAAATAAAAAATTAATCCATAATTACATTTTTTTAGGATTTTATCATTTTTACAGTCATCAACAAACGTTCACGCTTTGAGTAAAAGCACACATTATGCAACTTTTCGGTGATTTAATATCGAGTATGCCCTCCCCTTTTTAAAACACATTCTTGACGCCTCCTCGGCATGCTTTCAATAAGATGCGTAACGGTTTCATCAGGAATCTCCTCCCAGCATCTTCTCAAGACATCAATCAGTTGTTGTTGGGTGTGCACATCCTCTCCGTTTGCTCTGACTCGCTGTTTTAAATGATCCCAAAGATGTTCTATTGGGTTCAAGTCAGGGCTATTTGCAGGCCACGGTAAAACCTATATATTGGCCTGCCTAAGGACAGTTGTCGTCGCTCGAGCGGTATGCGCTCGGGCATTATCCTGTATCAGGATAAATCCGTCGGCCGCTCGTTATGCAAAGGGGATCAAATGGGGTCTGACAACCTGTTCGATGTAACTTTGAGCCGCTACAGTACCCTCGTTCAGGAAAACAAGCTCAGTTTTGCCTTGCAAACTAATTCCACCCCAGACCATGACATTAGGACCGCCAAATCTGTCGCGTTCATGAATGTGGCGATCAGAAAACCTTTCCCCACATCTTCTCCACACTCTTACACGTCGATCATCACTAAAAAACTTCACCTTGCACTCATCCGTGAAGAGTACGTGACGCCATTCCTTCAAGCCTCATTCAAGGTGTTCACGTGCAAATCTTAAACGGTTTGCACGATGCGCTCCGGTCAGTTTGGTACGGATTACTGGTCGTTTTGAACGTTGTTAGTCTTCATGCAAACGATTTCGTATGGTCTGATTACTGACAACAGTACCAGTAGATCGATGTAAGCGATTTTGCAGAGTACCTGCGATAACAGTCGGCTCATGTCGTGCACACAGTCGAATGTAATGGTCTTCACGGGCAGTGGTAGCACGAACTCTTCCTGAGCCACGGGGCCGGGTTATACTACCGGTCTGCTGATACCGATTCCAAACATTTTGAATAGCCCTTCGTAAACAACCCAACTGCAGAGCCACGGAACGTTGAGATTGACCACCCTCAGTCATCGTTACGGCTCTGGTAGCAGTAGCTTCGTCCATATGGTGTCGAATTCTCGGCATTGTAAAACTAAATGATTGAATAACACGCCAAACTTCAAAAAACAACCTCAGCAATCAATAATCTAGCGCAAACTGATTTAAAATCAAATTCAAAAAAATAAGTAAAAATAACCACTTGACGTTGTGCTAGACAAAAAAACGTTTAAATCTTCCCCTCAACAATAATATCACTTAAACCTAACTGTTATCATTTACTCAACCACTTAATATCATAACAAGAGTCATTTAGAAAAGTTATTTTGATGTGGATCGACATAAATCAGTTTTAAAATACAAACTTTCAAGTGGCCCTTATTTTGTTTTGAGGAGTATATATACAGTTCAACAAATCTAACTTTGCCGCTATCAAGGTAATTTTTTCCTTATTGTAAGTACTATCTCACTATATCACTATCTCACTTTTAATGACCTTGATGCGGCAAAGTCAGATTTATTGAACAATATATATATATATATATATATATATATATATATATATATATATATATATATATATATATATATATATTATTGGCTTTTTTTCTCCAAAAATTTACCAACATCAGGTGTCTTTAAAAAATATCGGTTTTGAGACTCAAATTTAAATATCGATAATATGATGTATCGAAATTATAATATCGATAATAAATATATTTTAATATATCGATATTTTTGCCCACATTATTAACTGATTTAGGTTTAATTTGCATATTACCCTTTACACAAGAGTCGCGTGTGTAATACGTTTTACAACCGAGTTCAACTTCCTTCAACAACTTCCTTATCCCTATCACGTAATATACTATTAAAATTACATAGTAATAATAAGTTAGGGACCCAATATTTAGACTGAACTAAAACTTTTAATCATTAAAAATGAAAAAATTATAAATAGAAAAAAATATTTTTAGTTTTTACTTGATTACTAAATATTTCGCATTAAAATATATTGTAAACATATTACACAGGTTGAGTTTTTCGAGAGTTGCCATGTTGATTACAGCCAAACCGTTGATTTAATCAAAAATTCTTCAAATAAGAGTTGTAGATATCGACGAGGGCAACCGATTGCTATAGTTAGGAGCTTTGTAGCTCTTATCGTTTTCGAGTTATGATACAAACTTATAATTTTTTAAATGGAAACGTATGTTTAAAAGTTTTTCAAAAATTTGTTTATGATTCAAAACTACCAGTAACACTCAAATTTTCGTTGTTTTATCTCATATTTTTGAGTAATTACGTTTTAAAAATGACACTTTTAAATTTCGTACTGAGGTACTTGTAAACGATTAGGATTTTACGTAATTTAAAAAGATATTAGCTCAATATGGCTGCCATTTATTAACAATGCAGTAACGAAAAATTAAACGATAATTACGTTTTCCATCGGAAATTAAAATTATTAAACAGATTAAATTATCATATAAAAATGATAACTAAGTACAATAAGGAAAAAAAATTTCAGTTTTAATTCACTGAAAAATAAAAAAATTATTTTTCTGGAATATTATTGTTTGACAGATACATAGGCGTCTAAAAATATTTTTGTAGCAAGTATTTTTAAAGGAAATGAAAAGCTTTTTGTGAAAAAACTTTTCCTTTTTAATTTATTTTGTTGTAATAAAAAAAAAATACTATCGAATTTCGAATATTTTTACACTGATTGAGTAGATTTATTAATAATATTTTCGTTCCCAGTTAACCTCACTTTGCTACTATTAAGAAACGCCAATGTCACTTTGATTTGTACTTGGTATGTACATTTATTTTACCTGCCACCTGCCGTTCTATAAATAAATAAAAATAAATATATTTTTCAGTAAATTAATGAATAACTTCAAATTATTTTTAAATTAAGTTACTTTAAATATTAATCTTTTAAAGTAATTTGATTTTATTATGCAAAAATGTTAAAAACTGGAAATAGAGCCCGACATCTATACTCCAAAATCTGAATTACTACCATTTGTATTACAGAGAATGATACTAAATAAGGTTCCTTTGATGTAATAGAAATGTTAGCCGCCTAAAACAATGTCGGTTGAAGTAGCCTCAAATTCATATGCATATTTTTGCCGCCTAATTGCTAAATTAAAGAAAAATTCAAAAAATAAACTTGAGTAAAAAATTATATTTTCTTCATTTATATTTTTAATTGATGCATTAGATCAAAAATTAACATATAGTCTCATTTAACCCTAGAATCATACATACTCGTCAAAACGATGAACGAACTTCTCTACCTGCTCCAATACTGTGACTTGTCGGTACCTGCTCGCTGTGAAACTTCTGTTATCTAATTTATTTGTTATTATAACACATAAGACATATAAATTTTGTTTATAGCTATTGTCGTTTTTTTTTATACTGAAATAGTGTGCGTCAAAAGGACGACGATATATGATTAACCTATATATTTTTTTAAAGATTTTGTACTCCACATATAAAAGTTTTCCTAATTTTTCTAAAATTTATTAAGGATATGGATGTTATAATTAATTTATTCAATGATTATGATAATGTGAAAGATGATTACAGCTGTTTGACTTATAGAGACGACATAATACTGAAGTTTGAATATATTGAATCGAAAACTAAAGAATGTGTTTCAAGTGACTTAATAAAAGGTTAACAATTTATTTTATGGAAAATATTTTAATTTTTATTATTTTTT
Source organism: Brachynemurus nebulosus (assembly GCA_035578155.1). NCBI lineage: Eukaryota > Metazoa > Arthropoda > Insecta > Neuroptera > Myrmeleontidae > Brachynemurus > Brachynemurus nebulosus. The sequence continues at coordinate 2,405,696 of JAPWDM010000046.1, read as the reverse complement.
GAGATCTTATTCTAAAAATTACTAACAAATTTTAGAAAATTTACAAATGTGCCTAATGGGGAAATAACTACATATCTATAGGAATATTTATGACTGAGAAATTTCACATTCTGTAAAGTCACACATGTCCACTGATTCATAATAGTTCATAAATTAATTATTACAATTGATGTATTTATATATTTTTTAATTTTTATAATGAAAATATGCTTTGATAAAAAGATTAAAAAAATTAATAAATATTTACATTAAGAAATTTTTCCAAATCCAATTTTTTTAAACATTTTGTTCGCTTTTGTAGTATTGTTATGTAAAAAAAATGTTTTTTGCAAATAAACTCTAAAACTCCCCGTAAAAAGTCCATTCCTCGAAACGACGCCGATGTATGATTAACTTGACTCGTAGACCAACGTATGATTCTAGGGTTAAAAATCTATAAGTTTATATCATAACTCGAAAACCATAAGGGCTATAAAGCTCCTGACTATAGCAATCGGTTTCCGCCGTCGATATCTACAACTCTTATTTGAAGAATTTTTCGATTAAATCAACGGTTTCGTTGTAATCAAAATGGCAACTCTCGAAAAACTTATCCTGTATATTATTTGTATTGTAGATATACAGTAAGTCAAAAATTTTTTTATATTTATTGATGTTACATTAATTTGTTACTATAAATATTGTTAGGATGTTAGGATGTTTATAAATAGTCTCAAAGTACAACAAAAATTAGTGAAGTGTGAGTTTTCACCTCTCCGATAATAGAAAACATAAGATTATTAGAATTTTGTTGCATATTAATGCTACGAAATCCTAAAAATCACATACAAATTAAGAAATATTATAAAAGAGGTGTTAACCAATATGGCGATTTTGCTTCAAAAAAGTAATGTGCACTCCATCTTTTGTATGGACATACATATTCTAATATCAATGATTTAAACTTACAGTTTCATTCCTTATTAAATCAATAACATTTTTTGACTCAAACGCATTTTTTGAATTTTCTTCAACGCTTCTAGTCTTGGAAAAATTGATATGTTGCATATGATTACTAGTATCTATTGGTAAATTAAATTTTTGTTTTTCCTTAGGTAAAACTGTTTTTAAAATTCTGTTAGAGTTAAAAAAATTGGATGAGTTTATCAACGAATTTTCTGTTAAAGTAATATGAAATGCTTTATTTTGTTCATCAAATTTATTCTCATTGGTATCATTTGCTTCAAATTGATTGTTGAATTCTTTCCTTGATGTTCGACTTATTTTTTTAATTAATTTATTTTGGTTGGCAGAAGAAGAAGCTGAATGGCTCTCTCTTATAATCCGAGGCATTTCTCTAGTGTTAGAAATGTTTGGCAATGAAAAAGTTCTATAAATTTTTTCTTCAATTTTTAAATAATCTTCACTTTTAGTTTTTTCAGCATCTGATATTGTATTTTCAATGGTTGTATTTTTTAATTTCTTAATTCTTTTCGCATGTTTAGCATTAATATTTTCTGTTGGGGGTATTTCTGATATACTGGCATCTATTTCATTGGAGTTTAAAATTGGTGTCTTAAATTCCATTGAGTTAGACCTATAAAAATTGAAGAAATAAAGAATAATTAGTAAATCTGAATTAGTGTCCTTCATTTCTTCATCCTATTAATTGTTAAGAATGGCATTATTGAAAAAATGTTGACACTTATAAAAGTAATATGACCGTGTACTTCAAGTAGTGGCGATCATTATTTTTTAGAACTCATATGGGATCTATCGTGACCGAACAAAATGAATTTTCGAGACTGGATGTGTTGTAACTCGGACTGGATGGGTTGTAACACAGAATAACTAGGAGCAGCCTACATATACAAATTTGTCGCTCGTAAGTTGTAATAAGTTGCAATTTACACCGCTACTGGTTTAGTCTGTTACTGTCCGTCATGATGTTCACGTCGTAACGAGTATTATTATTTTTTAATCAACTGGTGAAATTTAAACAGAAAAAAATATAGTGTGTTGTATTTAAGTGTACAAATCCTATTGAGCAAAAAATTTCTCAATTAACTCTTCTTTCTTAACAAAAAACTCTCCTTTCTTAAAATAAATAAATTTATGTTTAATTGTTAGTTGTTACTTAAATGGAGTGGCCATGACAGTATATGGTATATGTATGAAAGCTGCGCACCATATTACACTAATACATTGGCATATTTGTGTTGTTATATGACGTGTTTTGGTTGTATATATCATGATCGCTTGGAAGGGGTAATGGTGCCACGTCACTCGCTGGCGACAGCGAGCAGTCAGTAGAGATAGAAATATTGCTTATGTATTATGTGGTTCGTAATTACAACTACTTAATTATCTCTGCGACTATGAATTTGACAAAAATTTGTTAAGAGCTTTTTAGTGTTCCGTACCAAAAATTGACAAAACGGAACATTATAATGACTTTCATGTCTGTTCGTCTGTCACAGTATGTATATATATATATATATATATATATATATATATATATATATATATATATATATATATATCCCGTTCGGATGTATACATACGATTTACATGTTAATTGATAACATTGGATTCCCATAAGGAAAAAGTTATGTCACAAGAGTGCTTTGGATAAAAGTATTTATATTTTTGCAAATTTTCTATTATAAAATAAATTTTTTCCACCAAATTTTCTGCACTATTTCTTCAACAGAGTATTCTTTCGGTATTTTTATTATTTTAATATTTATTTCTAAAAAAAATTAAAAGATGCCTTTTGAATTTACAAATATTTATGTGAAAATATGAATTACTTGAAACTTTCGACATTCATTTCTTTATTAGCGAATTTCGAAAACTCGCAATTCAGCTATTACAGCCGCTCTCATGACGCAATCTGAGGCCGAGACTATAACAGAAATATGTTTTGAGGTCCCTAGAATACGAAAATGATATTCACTAAAATTTATATATATATATATATATATATATATATATATATATATATATATATATATATATATATATATATATATATATGCATAACAGACGCCACTCACATCAATATTTTTCTAACTTTATTTATACTTTATTTTATACTTTATTACATTACAATAATTACATTATGATGTGGGTGAAGGAGAAGGAAAGTGGGGTTTGAGCTAGGATTTGGTAGGTATGCGTCTGCAGCCGTCTTCTTAGGAACTATGCCGATATTCACCTGGAGTTGTGAAGGGAAACTGCAGAAAACATTCAGGAGCATAGCCGGTCGTCGGATTGGAACCCCCGACCTACCAGTCGCAAGTGCCAGTTAGTGCTTAAGCGCGCTCGGCCACTCCGCTGGTCTATATATGTCTATATATATATATATATATATATATATATATATATATATATATATATATATATGTCGCGACCTCCAATTAATATAGTGGAAACACGCGCCCGGTCCTCGACGTAGAATGATTCCTTAATTGGATGCAACACTGGATCCTCCGGAATGGTTGGATCGCCACTTAGCTTTTTTCGATAAAACTAAGAAACGGAGCTTTTTGGGTTACAAGTTCTTTTGTGCTTTTCACTGAACCTTTTTTCTTCACTTTTCACTCAACTACTTATTTGTTCTTTTTAATTTTATTTACTTAATTATTTTAATTTAATAGTTCGTCGTATTTGCTTGTAATTCTAATTTGATGTTCTTATTTTTTATTTAAAACTTAATTGCTGAAAGTTCGTAAGTTTTTCAAATAAAAATCAAAGATTTAATTTTAATAAAGTCGAATTTATTTGATGAAAATAATAGTTCAACAAAATGATCACTACAATGATTATAACAATTAAAATATTCAAACACATTACAAAGATTCGAACGCGGTAATAATGATTTACAATAATTCCCAAAAAACTGAATTGGATTGTTGTGTCTAGTTTCTTTTTATAATAATTAAATGCTAAGTTAGCAAAAGTAAGATCTTTTCTATTTTATTCGATCGAATCTTTGTTTTATAAAAAATACTAATTTTAATGGAAAAATACTGAATGGAAAAATACAGAGAATATTAATAAATTTTGTTTTAATATTTTTCTAGAAAAAATAAGATTTAAAAATGTAATTTAATACGAAATTGTTGATTAAGTATTTTTATATTGTAAAGTGTACGAGGTACAGTACACGACACTCCTCCCTTGGAAGAAGGGTTTCCATGGTTATGGGAATCCTTGATGTGGATCCTTAAAGTTGAACTGGACGGATTGATCTTCGCCCGGTGACGCTTGATGAAGTTGAATACGATTTCTTTCGTTCACGTAGTACAATTGTTTCATGATTGGCTGGTTCGATGACCGTTTGTGCATTGTAGGGTTGAACTTGATTTCTTCTGTTGTCCCCAAATAGGCAGTTGTAGAAGTTGAAGGTATCACCACCATTCTTCTTACATGGCATTAGACAATTGAATAACTTTGAAAAAATCGTTAGTATTGTTTTGAAGACTCCATATTTATATAGGTAGTAGAGTGCGAGCGTTGATAGAGCGGTAACTCCAATGTAACACAACCAATTATAAATTGTGCTTTCGTATTTGATGATGAACGGTTTGTTGATTTGACTTTGTAAGTTTTCACCCATCTTCAGTAGCTGGTGTTGTGTGTATTTTACTTCATTTAAGTCCAAATTTGTCAGCTTGATGGGTTTCATGTAATTTGGTGTTAGTTTTTCTTCCCGATGTAGGTATTTGCAACAGTCGTCATCTAATATGTTGATACTTGGTATGTGCAGGTAAGTGGAAATGTTCTTCAACGAAACTTCGGGTTGGAGTAAAATGTTATTTGTCATGAATCGGCATTCGTTTGTAATTTTTAGTAGACCAATTCCTTGAAGTAGTTTTTCTTCATCTTCTCCATTGGTGCATAGTGAGCTTCCTCTTGTGGGTTTGGATAGAATGAAAAGCCATTGGTTTGTTGAAATTTTCTGCCATATTTCAGGTTGCGCGTAAATCGTCGTTGTCTTACATGATTTTGGAATTGACGTTTCTTGTAGATCGAATAGTTCCAATTCACAAATGTCGTCCGTATGTCTTTGCATCGTATCGATGTTTTGGCATATGTAAAGATTATTTATTGATTTACAGTTATCGAGTTGTTTCAGTAAAGCGAATTGAGATTTACCTCTGCTGGATATGATATAAGGGTAGTCAATAGTAATGTAAGAAACTTGATTAGAATTATTTGATGGTGTAGGAAGAGGAAAAGCTTGGTATAAGCTGTAATCGGTTATTTGTGCAATGGGCACCTTTAATAAAATTACTAGTATGTTTTCTTTCATGAAAGCTTTAACCTGCATTATTTTATAATAACTTTCTATATTTTCAGCATCTACTTTGATTGGCAGTTCTAAAGAAGAAACTTGCTTCAATTCGTTTAATAAATTGGTTGGATTAACTACATTATAATCTATGATACCATGTCTAATTAAAGTTAAGGTTGTGCTATACGATTGTAACTGTCTAATGTTTAAATCATTTAATTGTTTAATGAGCAGGAGGTGATCTAAAAGATTTATTTCAAATGAATTTTCATTAATTATTTTAGAAGAATTATTAATGTAACGATTAAATAATTTAATATTTGCATTTAGTTCTTGTTCAGCATCTTGTATTGTTGTTAGTGTTTTGTTTAAGGTGTTCATGGTCTCAGAAAGGATTTTGATTTGGTCTTTCATCATAAGGTGGGTGGTTTTTCTGTCTTCGATGAGGGAATTAATGGAATTTTCATAAAAGGTCGCATCGCTAGAATCCGGTGTACCGATAAGCCATTTAATTATTTTTGAACCTGCATTGATGAGTCCTCTGCGTCTTCTTATATGGTGTGCTTGAACATTTTTTAATAATGATTTAATTTCTTCCATTTGTTGAACTAAGAGTTTTTGTTGAAGTTTACATGTTGAATAACTGGAGTGATCGTTTGGTAATGTTTTACAAAATACATACGACTTATGATAGTAGTTAGTGGCGGTGTTTAAAGTTTCTTCAAATGTTGTAGTGTTTATGTAATGTATGAGGGTGAGTTTTTGATTGCAAATTTTTGTATTCCCGAGTTTTTGGAAAAATATTCCCGGAGATTTATTGATGTGTTCCACCAGTAGTTCGGCTATCGTGTGGTGTAACATCAGTGTAATGAAGAACGTCTTCAGCATCTGAAAGATAATGCTTTAAGTTATTTTCGTGGTACGTTTTGATAGATCGTTGCATTTTTATTTTAACGGTGTGTGTTATGGGGTTTACAGAAATTATTTTGTAGGGACCTTTGTACCTATTGGCTAATTTGCCGGGTGCTGATTGTCCTTCTTTAACTAGCACTAAGTCTCCTATTTTAAAATTTCTTGTTTTTGTTTTTCTATCGTATTGTTCTTTATTTTTTGTTTTACTCTTCTTTAAATTTTCTCGTGCTGCGATTCTTAAATTTTTTAATTTTTCTTGTACTTCTGTTGAAAGTTCTTGATACGTGCGTCCTGGTACATTTTTGTCGAATGATGATGGAATATTTGGTTCAATCCCGAATACTAATTTATACGGTGTCTCACATGTAGAACGATTTTCGTGTGTATTGAATGAAAATGTTGCCAAATAGAGCATTTCGTCCCAATCATCCAGATCGTTGTTGATGTATGCTCGAAGATAATTTTCAATGTATGAGTGGGTTCTTTCCAATGAACCATTAGTTTGTGGATGGTACGGGGATGTTAATTTCTGTTTAATATTGAATAATTTATTAACTTCTTTTATTACAGCACTTGTAAATACGGGATCTTGATCTGTTAAAATAAATTTTGGAAATCCAAATGTACTTGCGTATTTGAGAAAGTAAATGGCCGTTGTTTCAGCTTTCCTATCTTGCATAGGGTACGCTTGCAGATGTTTGGTAAGATTATCTTGAATAGTTAAAATGAATTTGTTTCCATTTTTTGTTACTGGTAACGGGCCCACGAAATCCATGGAAATTTCCTCGTTGAAATTTCTGGCTGTGGTTGTTATTACCATCGGCGCTTTGTTGTTTGCTCCGGATTTAGATTTTTGACATGTTGGGCATTTTTTGATGTAATCTTCTACGTAGGTTTTCATTCCTTTCCAGAAATATTTTTTCCTCAATTCGTTGTACGTTCGGGCTATTCCTGGATGTCCTCGTAGTGGGGAATCATGATATTCTTGTAGCAGCTTTCTTTTTTCTTCATCCGTTCTTATGATGATGGATGGTTGTGTTTCTTTTTCATTTTCGTTATTCACGGTAACTTCTTCAGCAACATGTTCAATGTCCGCTTCGTGGTGATCCATTGATGTGCCGGGTTGTTCTTCATCGATAATGTTTGGCTGTTCAAATGCTTTTGAGGTACTTGGCTGTTGATCATCTTCAATTGCGATAATTTCTTCTTCATGTAGATCAGCTGTGTTTGTTAAACCAAGTTCCTTGTTTAATAAATCTTGAATTTCTTCTTCGGTTAGCAGAACACTAAAGTTTATATCTTCTACATTTATTATTTCAATATTATTATTAAAATGGTACAGTAGAATGTTATTAAAATATTTTTCGTTAATATTTTTATCAATATGGTTTATATTAATAATTGTGTTGTTTACCGGTGAAGTTAAAGCCACTTCATTTAATGTTTCATAAAGGGTTGTTTTATTTATGTAGTCATTTTTATTTTGTTTTAAAATAATTAAAATTATGGTTTGGTCGTCTGTTTCTTTTCTTAAAACTTGACCTAAATTTGCATTTTTTATTTCGTTAATGTTGAAATTATTAGTAATAAATGATTTTAAATTTTCATCTATTTGTAAATTATTTGTTAAAGGGATTATGAGAGTTTTTATATTACTAATGTCGCTTCCAGGATTAGTTTTTATTTTAGGATTAGGTTGTTTGTTAAATATTTGAAAGTTTTTAAAAGATTTTTCTTTATTTACGATTGCTGTTAAAATGGGGCGACTTAGAGTATCAGCGGTGTAATTCGTTTTTCCTGGTGTGTACTTGATTTTGTATTCATAGTTTGATAATTTCAATCTCCATCGGACCAATCGACTTGTTGGGTCTTTTACGGAGTTTAACCAAACTAACGGGCGGTGATCAGTCTTCACTTCGAATTCTCGACCGTACAGGAAGTGATGGAAGTTTTTGATGGTTTTAATAATAGCTAGAGCCTCTTTTTCTATGGTTGAGTAATTGCGTTCTGAATTGTTCAAAGTGTACGAATAGTAAGCAATTGGCATATCCACTCCGTCGTATTGTTGCGTTAAAACTCCACCAAGAGCTTCGTTCGAGGCATCAGTTGTTATAGAAAACATTTTGTTGTCGTCTGGATATTTCAGGATTGGTGCTGATGTGATCTTTTCTTTCAATGTTTGGAACGCCTTTTTGCAATCCTCGTTGAAGTTGAACTTTTCATTTTTCTTCAGTAACTTGGTTAATGGTTTTGCTATCTGGCCGTAGTTTTCTATGAACTTTCGATAATAGCCGGTGATTCCTAAAAAGCTTTGAATTTGTTTTACGTTCTTCGGTTCGTTCAGTTTTAAGATTTTTTCAATTTTTTCCGTTTGCGGCTTCATTCCGTCTAAAGTTATAACGTGGCCAAGGTACTTTAATTCCTTCTGCAGGAATTCACATTTATCCATGTTGATTTTAAGGCCGTTTTCCTGGAGTATCTGGAATATTTCTTTTAGATTGGTGATGTGCTCTTCTAACGTTTTTCCCAGTATTATGACGTCGTCTAGGTAACACATACATTTTTTCTGTAGAATTTGTTCGTGGAATATTTCGTTCATCAGCGTCTGGAACGTAGCTGGACTGTTCCGGAGGCCAAACGGCATTTTTAGGAATTCATAGTGGCCGTTGCCGACAGTGAATCCAGTCTTCGGAATGTCTTCAGTTTTTACAGGTATCTGATGAAATCCGCTTGCGAGGTCCAGAGCTGTGAAATATTTGTTGCCACCTAGATTTGTAAGTATTTCATCGATCCTGGGGATTGGATAATTGTTGGCTACCGTTTTTTCATTCAGTTTCCTATAGTCGATCACCATCCGATACTTTTTTATACCAGATGCATCCATTTTCTTGTCCACGATCCACACAGGTGAGTTATATGGGCTTTTGCTTTTTTGAATCACTTTATTTTTTAATAATACGTCGATTTGACGCTGTGCTTCGTCTTTTAAATTTTTAGGTAAAGGATAGATTTTATTTTTTATAGGAATATCGTCTGTAAGTTTTATTTCATGTTGTATTTTATTTGTGCAACCGGGAGGGTCATTTTCTAATTGAACTATTGAATTAAATTGTAAGAATGTGTTTAATAATTCATTTTTTTCTAATGAAGTAAGTCCGTCTGTACGTAATAATTTTAGTATTTCGTTTTTACGAATAGGGTCGATATTAATATTAAAAATTTTTTGTACAGGATCTAATGTGATCATATTAGTTTTATAATTAATTACAGCATTATGTTTAGTCAAAAAATCAGAGCCTAAAATTCCATCGTAAGGGACTTTGTCAGTTTGAACTAAATGAAAATAGTGATTAAAATCGTAATCATTTTTTGACATACAAATTGATATGAGACCATATGATTGAATTATACCATCGGTTATACCAGATATATTTGTTTTAATATTTGTGTTAATATTTGTTTTAGCATTAGGATTTAGGTTACAGGCTTTTAGCAGGGATATACTTGCACCAGTATCAATAAGAAAGATAAATTGATTGTTACGTGAATGTTTAGAATCAAAAATTAATTTTTTATCATTTAATGTAGTGGGAAGTTGAGTGAAGCCGACTCTGTTTGTTTGCTCGTAGTTGGGGCTTCGTTCAACACGAGCTGTGACAAGTTTAAATGATTTGAATTAGTACTATGAGCAACTTTAGGGTTTGGATTATTTAAATTTTCGTTGTACCGCTTTTTCCGACACTCGTCGATAGTGTGTCCTTTAAAGTGACAATAGCTACATTGTTTTACAAACCTATCATGATTAGAATTTTGAAAATTATTATTACTAGTATGATAATTATTTTTAAATCTACATTCTCTAGTGTTATGATTTGATTTCCTACAATTTTTACAATATTTGCGTTGGTTATTTGAATTAATGTTAATGTTTTTAAATTGATTTTGTGTATTTAAGAAAGCTTCTTCTTCGCATGCTATAGAAAGGGCTTCATTCATAGATATAAACGTTTTATGTCTTAAAATATTTGAAATTTCAGGTTTGCAATGATGTGTAAACCTTCTTAAAGCCATTTCCTCAATTAAAGCTAATTTGCCAATCAACATAGAGTTTGAAATTGTATTTTCTTTGACTTTTTGAATTATACGTGAATTTAATGATTCAATTCGTAAATAAAATTCTTTAATTGGTTCGTTTGGTTTTTGACGAATTGTTTCTAATTGCTCTTGTAGATACGTTAAACTTTCGGTTATTTGAAATATTTGTTTTAATTTAATTTTTAAATCTTCAAATGTATTAATATTATTTGCATTTAATTTGTTTTTTACATTAGAGGATACTTTAGAAAATATTAGTGCTGTTAATGCACTTCTTTGTGAATCTTGAGCTAAATTTAATGCATTTTCGGCGTTTTGAAGGAAATTCTGGAGTTCAGCAGGATTTCCGTCAAAAGGTGTAATCATTTGTGCCAAGAAAGTCATAGGGACTTTTTCTGACACGGGAAGATCCTCATCATTGGAAATGTAATCCGCAGATTGAGGTCTGGACGGGCTTGGTGTTGAGGATTCAGGATCCATTTTAAAATTTTAAGGAACACTGAATAAGCAGAGATAAAAACACAATTCACTAACCTTTTTACAAGCTCGATTTAAACTGCAGCTCGACTGGACTGGAATTGTTTTTCTCTGGAACACCAATAAATAACCACTGTTGACCGCTACTTTACAACAGGCTTTTGGCACCGTCTTGACTATGTGTATGACCAGGCTGGTAGTGTTTGTTGACCGTCGTGACTTGTACAAGCTTCGTACAGGCTGGTAGTCCTTAGAACACCGTCTTGACTTGGCTGACACTTAGCTGGTAGTAACCCGATTTGCTTGTTGTATTTTTGTAGTTGGAAACGCAGTAGTATTTTTTGTAGTCCTGATTTGCGGAGGAATTTTGATCTTTTTAATCCTTTTTATCCTGGCAGATGATCGCCAATTTATGTCGCGACCTCCAATTAATATAGTGGAAACACGCGCCCGGTCCTCGACGTAGAATGATTCCTTAATTGGATGCAACACTGGATCCTCCGGAATGGTTGGATCGCCACTTAGCTTTTTTCGATAAAACTAAGAAACGGAGCTTTTTGGGTTACAAGTTCTTTTGTGCTTTTCACTGAACCTTTTTTCTTCACTTTTCACTCAACTACTTATTTGTTCTTTTTAATTTTATTTACTTAATTATTTTAATTTAATAGTTCGTCGTATTTGCTTGTAATTCTAATTTGATGTTCTTATTTTTTATTTAAAACTTAATTGCTGAAAGTTCGTAAGTTTTTCAAATAAAAATCAAAGATTTAATTTTAATAAAGTCGAATTTATTTGATGAAAATAATAGTTCAACAAAATGATCACTACAATGATTATAACAATTAAAATATTCAAACACATTACAAAGATTCGAACGCGGTAATAATGATTTACAATAATTCCCAAAAAACTGAATTGGATTGTTGTGTCTAGTTTCTTTTTATAATAATTAAATGCTAAGTTAGCAAAAGTAAGATCTTTTCTATTTTATTCGATCGAATCTTTGTTTTATAAAAAATACTAATTTTAATGGAAAAATACTGAATGGAAAAATACAGAGAATATTAATAAATTTTGTTTTAATATTTTTCTAGAAAAAGTAAGATTTAAAAATGTAATTTAATACGAAATTGTTGATTAAGTATTTTTATATTGTAAAGTGTACGAGGTACAGTACACGACATATATATATATATATATATATATATATATATATATATATATATATATATATAGATATATATATATATATATATATAAATTTTATGTATGTACTGAAGACTAGATTGGCTCGACTAAGTTCTTGAGCCAGAGACGTCGAATGCCCAGAAGTAGGTTTTTCGGGCATTTTTTGTCAATAAAATGAGTTTTTTGCCAGAATTAAGCAATTTTTCAACTTTTTCTTACACCAAGCCAAAGTAAAAGGTAATATGCGTAAGAAATATTTTTACACCATTGCTCTAAGGTAATTACTTTTTGAGAAAAATTAGAAAATATGTTGGAAGAAATCAGTTTCCATTACACTCACACTCATAGTCTTTTTTTCTGTTTCATTTTTTGCGATGCTACTTTCGAAAAAAGGCTTTATAAGTGACGTGTCATGATTTTTTTAATCCAATTTAACGATTCAGCTATATTCTATTTCTCTCAGGGCTGGTATTGTAAAACTAAAATAAATCGATAGATCACTATCCCTAGGTTAAATTTATTTGATTAATAAAAGTTAACTGGGTATTATAAAATATTCTACCAACTAAAATAGTTATCCTTTGATAACTATTCTAGTTGACCAGATAACCTTGGCTACATTATAGTAGTGATGGGAAATAATCAAATGATCGATTATTATTACTTGGGTGTATACTATTTCAAGACATTTTAAAAATTGAATGATCGATTATTCTTAAATCACTCATGCCCATCGCTACTCTGTAGCTAGAGTAGATTCTGTATATATATGTCAAAAATGTATAACATCAATTTTACAGTTGGATTATTATTTAAAATTGCAGGTTAAATTTGAGTATGGAAAAAATTAGAAAATTTGAACAGCAAAATTTATTACATAGGTGTTGTAAAATATTAAAATATTAATGAAAACGAAAAATAGATACAATACTTATAAATTATATTTATTTCGCTAGAATGTTGCCTAGTAATAAAGCGAATAGATAAAATTTATTCGCTTGATTTTCTAAGGATAATTTATACCACAGATTTAACTACCAGATATATTTGGGTAATTCCATGGTCACTTACATTACAATTTGATTTAAAATTGGGATTAAAATCTTTTGAATTTTCGTATTTAATGAGTAAATCCACTAAAATTTAGTCAAATTAAATCAAATACGATTTGAACTTTTAAACAAAGGAAATCAAACAACAAAAATGCATATAATTTCTTTTTTTTTTATACAAGATAAAGTAGGTGGTCACTTACATTACTCAAAAAGGAACACAATTTTTCATCTTTTATACAATGAGAATTTTCTGCTCTATTTTGATAACAAACAGCTTCATTTAAATAAATTTAAACAAATAATGTTTCAATAAATTATTTTAATAAGACATTTCATAACTTATTCATATTTTTGATAAAATTGTAACTTTTAGGGCCGGTATTATAAACGATAGAATAAATTTATCCCTGGGATAAATCAGTTTATTCTATAGATTTTAGTATTATAAACGAAAAATAAATATATCTGGTAGTTAAATCTGTGGTATAAATTATCCTTAGAAAATCAAGCGGATAAATTTTATCTGAGAGATTAATTTCCAATATGTCTGCCCTATTCGCTTTATTACTAGGCAACATTCGAGCGAAATAAATATAATTTATAAATATGTTATATCTTTTTTTTGTTTTCATTAATATTTTAATATTTTACAATACCTATGTAATAAATTTTGCTTTTAAAATTTTCTAATTTTTTCTATACTCAGATTTAACATGCAATTTTAAATAAGAATCCAACTATAAAATTGATGTTTGACACATTTTTGACATGTATATACAGAATCTACTCTAGCTACAGAGTAGCGTTGGGCATAATTGATTTAAAAATAATCGATCATTCAATTTTTAAAATTTCTCGAAATAGGGTAAAAGCCCCCTTTGTGGAACGGTATCTAATTATGAACATTTACATATTAATGAAGTTATTTCTGAAAGAAACGTCTGATAACAAAAATTATTATTAATAGAATGATTGGTTTTCAATTTAAATTCACCTCGCATTTAAAGTTTCCCTACTTAATTAAAGAAATAAATATGTAAATGTCAAAACTGTTCCAGTATTAGATACCGTTCCACAAAGGGGGCTTTTACCCTACTATAATATAATCATTCGATTTATTTTACAAACTATCTGAAGCTACAGTATGAATGATTTTAACAACCAAATTAATGGAAAATAATGATTTTAATAATCAAATAGTCATTCGATTATTGAAATCACCGAAGTTATAATAATCGATTATGGAAATCATTTGATTATTTCCCATCACTACTATAATGTTTCTAAGGTTATCTGGTCAACTAAAATAGTTATCAAAGGATAACTATTTTAATGGGTAGAATATTTTATAATACCCAGTTAACTTTTATTCATCAAATAAATTTAACCTAGGGATAGTTATCTACTGATTTAATTTAGTTTTATAATACCGGCCCTCACAGTCGGTCACTTATATTACAGTCACTTTAAAACAAGTTTTATTAAAAAGTAAGTAGTTTATTAGTTTGATTTTTTGGAAAATATGATAGATAACAAAGATAAAAGTTTATTTTTAGTAATTAAAAAAACGTCTGTCGGTTTTGATAGCCTCCATTACTCGAATTCGTAGCTTGACAAAAAATCAAAATAATACTCAAAACGAGTATAATAATTATTTCAGCAGAAAGAAAAATGTAAATTTAGCTGTATTTTAATATTCACTTGAAAAAAATCACAAGTTACGGTAATTTTTTTTTATTAAGTGAAAAATATTTAAGCTAAATTTACAGAATAAAGACAATTACAGGTAAAAAATGAAATAAAGAAACGTTGTAATCAGTTATTTAGTCTTTTGAGTATCAAGTAGGCATGATATTGATTAATTATTTTCATTTTTTAATTTTCACTAAAATTCCATCTTTTCATGGAATTGCCCATTTATCTTTCGTTTATAATACTCAAATCTATAGAATAAACTAATTTGTCCCAGAGATAAATTCATTTTATAGTTTATAATACCGGCCCTCAGTTGAATAAATCCTTATAGTCTATCTATTCCATTTTTTTATAGGAAAATTACCAAGAAAATTTGTTTTATGTGATATGGTAAGAATTTAGATTATGTTTACACCTTACCAAAATAAATAAGGGTTTGCTACAATCACATAAAAATTACGTTAAACCATATTCAAATAATAATATTTTTACGTAATTTTCTATCCAAATGATAATACTGTTATAATTATAATGTATAAACATAGCATTTTACTGGTAAATAAATTTTCACATTCAATTTTTTTTTTTTTTGACAACAAAACAAATAATTTTAAATTTTGACATATTATATCATACATTTTTGAAAATATTAACAGCCTTATTAATGAGGAAAATAAAATCATACTAACATTATTTTTGCATCACATTAGAATCATTTTAGTAAAACCATATTAATGAGCAAATGTCAAGTAAAAACTTTGTTTTTGTATGCTATTAGTGTTTTGTCGTATTAATGAACCCACTTAAAATAATACTAAAATCAATTTAAGCTTACTAGTATTTTAAAATTTAAAATCAATTTAACCCATGTTTTACACTATTTTAAACACTATTTCTATGGTAATAATTTTTTTAAATATATTTTTTTTTAACAATAGTAATTCTGTGTATGCATTTGAAGAAATTTTTGAAGTGGAAAAGGTTAATTTACTGGGCGTAGAACGAAATTAAACGAAATATGTAATAAAGGCTAACTTCAAAAGCCTTTCAAAGCCTTTCAAAGTTAGCCTTTCAAAAGTTAGCCTAGTCAAAAGTTCAAAACACATCAGCCGCATCACAACAAAAAATCAAAAGTTCATTTTTGCATTTGATGCGTCAAAACAATGCATCAAGAAATTTGGTGATGCGTGTCCAAGATGCATGTCATGTGTATAATGTAGAATTTTAACTACTTGCCATATTATGTAGGTATTAACACCAACAGGAATAATTCCGAAAAACAAATTGTTGAAAAATATGAATGTATTTACCTTTGATTAAAATTGTTTAAACTACATATTTGAATACATCTTGTACTCAAAATAGGTATGTAATATTTTTTATTCAAATAATTTCAATATTTTCAATTTCAAGTAAGTTCAAGTTGAAACTCAAATATACCTATACAAGGACTGTATTGCTATATTATCTATAGTCTATCATGTTACATTATCTGTCTTATTTATAGCCAAATCAGAGGCTAAATGATGCCAATATCCCGTTCAAAAACATCTAATGTGCATCAAATGATGCTGCATCGATGCGGTAAAGTTTACATTTTTGAAGTTACCCAAATATATTAATAATAATCCCGGAGAAAGAGTTAATGCCTCTACTCAAATAATGATTACAATAAGATATTTAGCAAAAACATTATATGGACAAGATGTAGACGATTATCATGGTATACCACAATTTATGAGTATCCCAATAAAGAAGTAGTGACGGCATTCGCTCGGTTAGGACCACATTTTGTTCAATTTTCTCAACGAAACGAATTACAAGAAATAAAAATGGGGTTCTATGAAATCACCCATTGTCCGTTAGTTGTCATTTTAAAATAATGAATCCATAAATATTAAAATGAAATAAAAAATTACAATAATATTTTCTTTAATTCTAGCAAGTCACGAAAATAGTAAACAATAATAATAAACCATGGCGACAAATGCCTTTGATTCAAAATTTCTAGTTTTTACAGTACATTTTATTTATATTGACGCTTTACGTAATATTCAAATTTTACTGTTTTATAAGTCAAAAATGCATTGAAAAAATAAAACAAAATTAAATGTCATGTTTCTGCTTGTATTTTTTTTTAATTTTACATCACTTATATTCACCAAAATTGGATATTCATTGAGAAACATTTTTAACTATTTTTATGTATGTGTCTAAATATTAAAAATGTACTATTTTTTATAGATATTTTTTCTTTTTTCAAAATGCAACATCATGCAACCTTACTGTACGCAATCTTTTTAAAATCGTTTTAAAACAATTTTAACTAAAATCATCTTAAAATGGTGTTATTAATACGATACATTTAAAATCAAGTTAACATGCTTTTAGTTAAAATGGTTTTAAGCATAGTCTCATTAATAAGGCTGTAAATATTTTAAGGCGAAAATATATTAAAAAGCTGAAATTTGTTTAATAAAAGCCATACATCTGCTCATTTTACCTAAAAAATATCTGAAAATAGAATATTTTTCAATAAAGTATTTAAAACAAAATACTATTTCTTAAAGAAAATATTAAAATTATGTTCAGTTGCAACAAATTTTCATGTGCGACGAAAATATCGATTTGCAGCATGTATTTGACGAAAAACTTACAATAATTTTATAGAAAACTAATTAAAAAATATGTGGAAAACCAGAAAAACTAAGGAATTATTACGTACTTCTGTGATAGAATATATTGACTTTCTACTTATATTTTTTTGTGTAAGTACTTAGGAATTTTTTTAGTGTAAATATTTATAAACAAAACGGTAGTTTAACATAATATTTTACTATACTTTAGTTAATCTTAATTTTATTACATTTTCTTTTAGCTGTTTTTCCTACTGAAATATTGAAAATTATCGGAACCACAATGGAATTTATTTAATTTTTAAGGCCCTAAGCACCACAGTTTATGTTTAAAATTATAAAAATCTAAATCATTAACAAAATTTATATTTATTTTACACTTTTTTTGTAAAAATTTTTAATGAATAAACTAATATTTTAGTATATTATGTTATAATTTATATTTTATTATGGCTTTATACATAAGTCAATCAAATTCCATCAAAGTAGGTACATCATAATATATATAAATTTAAAAAAAACACAGCACAATTATATTATATATGTATATTTAAAGCACATGTTTTAAAGACAATTCACATTATTAAAATAATAATATTAAAATAGTCACATAATATCACTTATTTCATAAAATTTTAAATATATTTGCTAGAGTGTCGTGTTGTGATTTTAAACAAACAGCCCATACTTACGTACTGACATTCTAACAGTTTAAATACTTTACAACAAAGAAATTTAAGTTTTCAATAAACAGATTTTTCCGTTAGTATTTGTTATTTATTATAAATTAAATTAAAATATATTTATGTATACTTTTATATTATTTTATTAATTACGGCAAAAATATCAAAAAAATTTTAATTATTTAGTGATAGAATTTTCATAAATTTAAATATTTCGTGCTACTACTGTTCAAATATTTTTCGCTTTTCTGATTGTTTTCAATTGGTGAATTAATTGTAAAGCTTGTGTACACCTCACAATGTATCATTATAACTAACTTCAAGCTTGTTTTTAGTAGGACAATTTTAAAATCTGTCTATGAATTGTAATGTTAAGTCTTAGCGTTAACTTTGCTAAGTTCAAACTTAGAGTTATCTTAACTTGTCTTTATGAATAGCGCTAATTGTTTTATGGGTGGTTCTAGCGAATTTCTGGAATGGAATTTAGCTATTGCTAAATTAATTTAGAAAAAAAAAATTTGCTAGAATGGAATTTAGCTAATGTAATTACAGCCACTATCATGACGCGACTTGAGCCCGAGACTGTGGCAGAAATTTGTTTTGAGATCCCTAGAAACCAAAATTAATATTCACTAAAATTTATAATATATTATATTTGTATTTAGTCCCACACCGTTGGACAAGTTCGTTAGCCAGCCATGTCAAATGCCTGGAACATGGTTTTTTTGATTATTTTTCGTGCAAAAAATTAGTTTTTTGCCAAAATTGTCTCAAGTTAAAAAATTTTTGTGACATTTGTTTACACCATTAGAAAGAGGAAGAAAACTCACTTACAAGGAAAGGGCAAGAAGTCGAAAATCCAAAAAAATCTGAAACTTTGTCAGTATGTAGAGAGTGGCTACCTAATAACATAAAAAATATCAGCTACTGCTAAAAAACGTTTTTAAGGGGTGAAACACCCCCTCAAAGTTGGAACTCAAAAATTTAAAAATCGATGAAATTTTGTTTATAGGTACCTTAAAAAGTTCTAGTAGCAAATATAACATTTTTTTTGCATTTACACATTTTCAGTGGTTAAAACCAACCCTCAGCTGTGTACTTAAAAATTTAAAAATTGATGATATTTTGTTCATATATACTATACGCAGCTCTAATAATAATTATAACATTATTTTTTGCATCTACAAATTTTTAGGGGTTGAAACCACCCCTTCTTATGTGTACTTAAAAAATAAAAAATTTATGATATTTTGTTTATATACACTATATAGAGCTCTAGTAATAAATATAACATTATTTTTTGCATATACAAATCTTTAGGGGTTGAAACCACCCCTTCATGTGTGCACTTAAAAATTTATAAATTTATGGTAAATATGGTATCGTTGCTTTGTCACTTAATTTATGGTATTTCGTTTTTACACATTAATACAAAATTCTAATAATAAATATAACATTATTTTTTGCGTCCACACATTTTTAAGGGGTGAAACCACCCCTTCAATTGTGTGCTTAGCGAATTCAAAATTTACGAGATTTTATTTATATATAGATACTATCAAAAATTTTGGTAATAACTATAATATTATTTTTTATACCTACACATTTTCAAGCGGGTGAAACCACCCCTTCAGCTGTCGACTTGAAAATTTAAAAATTCCGAGATTTTATTCACATAACATATCTCATAAAAATGAATTCATAATTTTTTTTTTTTGCTTCCATACATTTATAGGGGTGAAAAATCCTTTCCAAATTAGAAACAAAAATTGACGAAATTTTGTTTACATGTACTACACAGTAGTCTAGTATACTATTTAAAAGCTATTTGTATTGCTAATTTTACACATTATTTAATATATTTATTGTAAGATTGATGTATTTGTTGTATATGTAAACAAAATTTTGTCAGTTTTGAAATTTTTAATTTACAACTTGGAGGAGGTGTTTCACCCCCTAGGACTGTGTGAAAGAATATATTTATATTGATCGTTAGGTCTCTATGTAAACACAATATCACCAATTTTTCAATTTTTAGATACGCACTTGAAGGGTTGCTTTGAAAATTTTTGGATGCAAAAAATAATGTTATATTTATTACTAAAGCTCTGTATAGTATATATAAACAAAATATCATTAATTTTTAAATTTTTAAGTACACATATGAAGAGGTGGTTTCAACCCCTAATTTGTAGATGCAAAAAATAATGTTATATTTATTACTAGAGCTCTGTATAGTATATATAAACAAAATATCATCAATTTTTAAATTTTTAAGTACACAGTTGAGGGGTGGTTTCAACCCTTAAAAATGTGCAAATGCAAAAAATAATGTTATATTTGTTACGAGAACTTTTTAAGGTATGTATAAACAAAATTTCATCGATTTTTAAATTTTTGTGTTTCAACTTTGAAGGGGTGGTTCACCCCTTAAAAACGTTTTTTAGCAGCAACTGATATTTTTTATGTTATTAGGTAGTCACCCTCTATATACTGACAAAGTTTCAGATTTTTTTGAATTTTCGACTTCTTGCCCTTTCGTTGTTAGAAGGGTTAAAAATCACAGAAAAACCGATTTTTATAAATGGAAATTCGCTATGTTATGCAGGTGCTGCAACAGGGGTATCTTACTCTATTATTGTTGTTAAAGCGATAGTAACAGTAGTTACAATATTAAATTGGTATTATTATTTTGTTCAAAGAACTTTTGTGATATAACTTTTCCTTTATGGGAATTCAATGTTATCAATTAAGTAGTAAGTCGTATGTATACATCCGAACGGGACACTGGTACATATATTGTTATCCTCGACCTCTATTACTAGAAAAATCGTTCGCTCCGAAAAATCTGAAAAAATTCGTGAATATTAAGAATGAGACGCAGATTGAACGAAAATTATTAGAACTGAGTTTCCTTGCGTAATTTCCTTGGTACACAAGAAGAAAACTTGATGACAGGTTTTGTTTTGGTCAAGATGTTATTAATTAACAATTATATTATGAGCGAGTATTTTTGTAAATTTTTTATAAATTATGTTCTAGAAATTGAAGAAGGAATAACTGATAAATCTACAAACAAAAAATATATTACAAATTTTCAGTGATTTTCATCTACAAACAGAATATTATTTACAGTGCGTTTCGTCCGCTAGACATATATCACGTTAAAACATGTCGTGACATAAAAATTTTCCGTGGAGACGCTAAATGTTACAACATATTTTACAGTGCGTCTCCGCTAGACACATATCATGCTAAAACTTATGTCGTGACATAAAAATGTCTTGTGGCGACGTTAAATGTTATATTTTATGTCATGACATGTGTTATAAAATTATATCTAACATATTTTCAGACATAAAGACTTTGAAGATTTTCAAGATGGCGCATCGATGAATTAATCCAACATTTGGGAGATTTTTGTTTTTAGTTCTGTTTCTTTCTTTCTTTTTCTAAATTTTCTAGCTGTAAACATAGAATTGATGGGTCAGTTCGTATCGGCGTAAGTGGAAGCGACCTGCGCTCAAGTGTACGCAATATGCACACATGTGTACGCAATATGAAAACAAACACATTTGGCTTGCTGTTGATACGTATGTATATTCCTGTCTCACTTTCCATGTTCTAGTGAGAAGGGTTACAAGTATATAGCCAACGCTAATAGTTAATATTCATGATGAATTTTGATTTAATCATATTCATTATGAGTCAAGACAAATTTGAATTTTTATTAATATTTTTAATGAATTTCGATTTAATCCATTATAAGTTAATGTAGTCTAGACTATAAATATTCATGGTGAATTTTGATTTAACCTATTATAAGTTAATTCCAATTTGGATTTTTGATAAACATTAAGAAAGAAATTTGATTTAACCTATTATGAGTTATACCATTTGATTTAACCTATTATGAGTTATATTATATTAATATTACTAATTTTTATAATATTTTTAATAAAATAAATTTTTTTTTAAAAAGTTACTTAATGAACCCAGCCTCGAATCCGTAACCTCAGTACACGGAGCAGGTTCTCTAGCCACACATCTATTTTGCCTCTGACTGACACTTCATTAAATTCGTATAAAACATATTAAAAAAATTTTTAAAATTTTAAGGATATTTTTTTCGAAAATGGCTGGCTAATGCGTTTTACTTTTATATTATGTTTACACCCTAAAGGTATACTATTAGTATTCCAAGTTTCATCCAAAGGTGAATATCCCAACCCGGAACCTCTCCTTGTTAAAAGTGACAACACCGATTTTCGTCTAAAAATGGACCAAAAATGACAAATGTCAGAAAATCGCTTTAAAGTTTTGTATATCTGAGAATGCAATATTAAATATGAAAAATATTTTCAAATTTGCGTCATTGGTTCTAGTATACATTAGTATACTTACAAAAACCCATTTATGAATAAAAGAATTTAGGGATTCCGAGAGCACAAAGCCACGTACCTGCTGGAAGGGATACAAAAACGTATCGGAACAACAAACATTCAAAGTTCTATATCTTAGTTAGTTTTACTCTGATTTGTTTTAAATTTTGACACAACAGTCATATGAAACAATAAAAAAAATTAGAAAATAAATTTTAGTATGTTAATACACCCCTGCCCTCACCGCGCTGACTATGCAATAAAAAATAAACTCAAAATGATATTCAGTCAAATATTAAGCTGTTGAATTTGAATAGCTTACAATTACTTAGCATAACAAAAAAAGGAACGCTGAAAATATTTTTAAAATTTTTACCTTATTCAAGAAGATGATTGATTGCCTGACAATGATTTTATAAAATTTCCGATATCGTTATTAATTTTAAAACTTACGTTCTTGGTGTCAAATCATCAGCTGTATCAAAGCCTAAAAATTTGCATTCGTATTGAAATATTGCCGCTGTACGATAAAATCCGTTCGCCACTAGAAACTGTAAAGAGAAAAATTCAGGATTAATTTAACAATATTATTTACTGTTGATTTGGCAACATAATATGCCGTTTGATTACTGAAACCGTTTCGGATTTATGCTTTAATGCAACGAAAAAGAACAATCATAGTCCGCGGCCTTAACGTTGAATGATGACAAATATATTAGTAAATAAAAACACTTTACTTTGCATAATACCACTTTTATTGTACATAAAACCTCTTATGACATGCTTCGGTCAATATGACCATTCTTAAAATTACATTCAGATACATGCCTATTTATTCTAAATCTTAACTTATAAATTGTAGGAATGGATGATGGGAAATCAGTGGGGATAGAAGTAGTGGGCGGAGTTAAAAACAAAGAAAACAAGTATAGGTGAGTTAAGGCCGGTCCAGACGCAACGTCGACAAGTCGTTCAGATAAAACGTAGCGTGTGGACCGCAAAACGTACGTCTTGCATGATAGAAATGAGGCGGTAAGTCGAAAGTTTGCGCTGCGAGGCATCATGTCATGAAAATTGGAACGATAAATTGGTGCGTTTGGACAGACCTTCGCTTTATCGAAACGAATTGTAGTATTTTTATACATAATATCATAGTATTCTCCTGCTTCGTGTCCGTTAATTTAAAAATTTAAAATTTTAATAAATAAAAATTTAAACATTTATTGTATTAATTTTGTTTTTTATTTTATAATTTTTTTTTTTTTATGTCTGATCTTTGTCAATGTTCGCGTCAATTTTTGTGTGAATTTATTGAACTTTATAGGAGTTTTTCTTGTGGCAAGTGTTAAAAGCTCGGAGTACACTGACCAGAATAAAAAGTCACAAGCATACGTATGGAAGATTGGAAGGGGATAGGCGTGCTAAATGAGACTTCTCGATATGTTTGATGATGTAAACTCTACTTCCAGATTGTTGTGACGATACAGGTACATGTATATACCGACGTACAATGTATCTGTCTTCCGGTAACGATGTGTGAAGGTGCGTGTTGCATATAACGAAGTTGTTCCTCTTCGTTATGGTGAGTTCGTTGTTGCGATTGTTGAAAGTACGATGTTTACAGTACGTTATCTTGTGACTGTTGTAGTACACAGACGGTGACGTCGATGTCATCTTCGCACTGGCTAATGTTGTCCACTCTGTGTTGTGGATTGGTAGTCCGGCTTGCACTGGCCACTGGTTCGCACTGATTGATTGGTCGGCACCGAGTATGTAGCACTGACACTGATACTGATGTACCTCTGTTACTGCTCGTTGGCTGCTGACTAATACTGACCCAGTACTGGTGCGCTCGTATTGACTGCTTGGCGACAACTGATGATGATTGACTCACTGGCACTGATTGATACTGAATGACTAGTGGTTGACGACTGATATACTGAATGACTACTGGTGCGCTCGTATTGACTGTTTGGCACTACTGATAATGATTAACTACTGACTACTGGTCGGTGACTGGCCGATACTGAATGACTCCTAGCGTTGGCTGCTGGCGTGTTTATAGTGGGGTGTGTGTGGTTCGATACATTTCCAATGCCTTCTACTTCTAGAACATTCCCTCACGTGTGTTGGTGTTGTGTGTGCGTATTTTTGTTTTGTGTAGTGTTGATTTATTGCGTGTGTGTATATTATTGTAGTTGTAGGTGTTTAACGGAATTTCTATTAAGTCGTATGTACGTGTTGTTTGTGTATGCGTTGTTGTGTTGTTGCGACATCACCCCCTTGCCAGTGATGGAATCACCGGAATTAGTTGAAACCGGTTTGGAATCTGTTCGGGAATCGAACTCTTCGGCCTGATTTTCGTGGCTGTGGTTGCGGTTGTAGCACAAGTTGCGGTTGCGACGGACGTGGTGCTTGTTGCGATTGCGGCGCTGCTTGCGGTGGTTGTGGTGGTTGTAGTGCTAATTGCGATTGATGCCTTTGTAGTGCAGGTGTTGCTTGTGGCTGCGGCGGTTGTAGTGCTGGTTGTGCAGGTTGTGGCGCAAGTTGTTGTCGATTTAGGAGCATTTCGACAGGTTCTTCAGGTGCTGACGGTGGTTCGTCAGACATTATGTACGTGGGCTTCAGGCGGTTCACGGATATGATTACACGTTCGGGTAATGGCTGGATTCCTTCCTTTGGAAAGAAGAAGAAGAAGGACGAAAATGAACGCAAGCAACACTTGTCGTAAGTGTTGCTTGCGTTCATTTTCGTCCTTCTTGACGGTCGCCACTCGTCGTCCTTCTTGGTGACTAAGTGTAGTGGTGCGGCTCATTCGCTTGATGATGGTCTTGCAGTGCCTCGTTCCACCATCGGCTCGAATTGTTTGCGAGCGGCTATGTATTTGTCGGGTGCCAAGCGTCGCGACTTACATGCTACTGGCAGTCCGGGCGTTGTATGGATATGGTATCTTCTGTTGTGTTTGATTACCGGGGCACGGCAGTCAGGACGCGTGATGTCCGGATAACAAGTGAGAAGCTGGTTGTGTGTTGAATTTCCGACGATGGTTTTGATCGCTGGTTGGTCGCACGACATTACTGGTCCTATACTCGATAATTTAGTTTCTTGGTCGATCAATCGTCTGTTTTTGAGATCGATGAGCAGACCATAATGGTGTAGAAAATTCGCGCCAATTATTGGTCGGCTGACGTCGGCGATGACGAACTTCCACGGATAATTTCGTCGCAGTCCGATAAACGCAGTCCGTGAGATTAGCGTTGTGTCGTACGTTGCGATGGTCGTTCCGTTTGCCGTCGCTAGATCATAATTAGTGCTTTTCAGCGGCCCACTAATCATTTTTTGTGGGTACACGCAGAGATCGGCTCCGGAATCGACGAGAAAATTCAGTCTCGTATTGTTATCTGTTACGAATAGGCGGCGGTTTGGAGAGTCGGCGCAGGTTGAGGCGTGAATTGCCGGCTGCCGTCTGTTTTTACAGCGTGAGCAATGTGGTGTGCATTTGTTTGGTTTGTCGCCATACTTCCAGTGGTAATAACAGATCCCGCTAGCTGCCATGTTCGGTCGTGTCTGATGTTGTTGCTGCTGAATTTGTCGTGTTCGGGATCGGGGATGCGATCGTGATCGTATGCGTATGTCCGTGCGAGGTGCATGTTGGTGGTTTATTACTGAAGCTATTTTGTCGCGGAGACTGGTGGCTAGTTGCGCAAACCGTGAACTGAAGTATGCGCCTATTGCGGTGTGATCGGTTGCATTTGATATCTTTACTGCGGAGACGTGCGATGGTTGTCCAATTGCGGCTGCTATGGTGTCTGCAAGTTCGGCCATTTTGTTCAGTTTCAAATCTTTATGCGCTTCCAATATTGCCCGGAGGTTTTGTGGTAAGCGGCTCAGCCAAATGGTACGCAGTACTTCATCGGATACTGCCATACCGCTTAGGCTTTGCAAGTGTCTTAAAAATTGTGCCCGTTTGCGGTCGCCGATTTCCTCTTGTTGGAATAATTGTATGATATTTTCGTCCTGCGACCGGCAGATGCGCTATATTATTTGTTCACGTAGTGTTGTGTATGGTGTTTGGCCCGGTGGCGTGTAACAGACGATCGACAATTATGAACCATGTTTCGGGATCCTCTGGTCCATCCTACATGTCCATCCACTTGGAGCCGTTAGTTGTCGAAGTTCGGGAACTTGTTGCTGTGGTTCTATATCTTCGCGTTCCATATCTTCCATACTGTTCTACGATATCTTCTTGTTTCTTGAATCACGTCGGGGTTACCAGTTTGTATGGAAGACTGGAAGGGGATAGGCGTGTTAAATCGTGTTAAGTCGTTCCTCTTCGTTATGGTGAGTTCGTTGTTGCGATTGTTGAAAGTATGATGTTTGCAGTATGTTCTCTTGTGACTGTTGTAGTATACAGATGATGAAGTCGATGTCATCTTCACAATGGCTGATGCTTGTCCACTCTGTGTTGTGGATTGGTAGTCCGGCTTGCACTGGCCACTGGTTCGCACTGATTGGTTGGTCGGCACCGAGTATGTAGCACTGACACTGATACTGATCTACCACTGTTACTGCTCGTTGGCTGCTGACTAATACTGACCCAGTAATGGCGCGCTCGTATTGACTGCTTGGCGACAACTGATGATGATTGACTCACTGACACTGATCGATACTGAATGACGAGTAGTTGACGACTGATATACTGATTAACTACTGGTGCGCTCGTATTGACTGCTTGGCACTACTGATGATGATTAACTATTAACTACTGGTCGGCGACTGGCCCATACTGAATGACTCCTGGCGTTGGCTGCTGGCGCATTTATAGCGGGGTGTGTGTGGTTCGATGCATTTCAAATGCCTTCTACTTTTAAAACATTCCCTCACGTGTGTGGGTGTTTTGTGTGCGTATTTTTGTTTTGTGTAGTGTGTAGCGAAAAAATTAAATTAAAAAATTAATTTTATTTGTATTTTATTAATTAGAATTTGCTGGCGCGAAAAGTGAATGTTGTTTTTGGGTACGTTTTGAGGGCGTTCCTAAAACAAGGAAGTATTCACAGAGCCAGCTCAAGGTGTTAGTGAGCTTACCAAGTTGCAGTGGAAGTCGAGTTTTGCCTGTGGATCTTTTCCCCAACCAAAGGTGCCCTCTGTCGCTACTTTATTAAAACGAGGAGTTGAATAATAAAATCAATTTTTCCAGACCACAATGTACAATTTATTTCTTAAGAAAATTTTAGCACGAGACGTACAAAGTTAAATTTGTTTACAAATCGTAATGTACATTTAGGAATTTACTTAATCAGATAATTAAGGGTTTTTTAACTTACGCTAAACTTGATTAAGGTGCGTGATTGTAAACCGTGCTCGATGTAATGACAATCCGAGACAATGAAACAGCGTACAATCATTCACCTTCGCTTAACTAAATACTATTTAGAATAATATACGTTAAAATTTGTAATTAGAAATTTACGATTGTATAAATTTTATATCAAAACGTTTTATATCGCACTTGACTAGAATTAAATTGGAATTTCTTAATTAATACTAAGATTCGAAATTATTTGACATTTATTTTGACTTAATGTGTGATTTGGAATAAATAAATTTTCGCCTTTTTTATTTTCTTTGTTTATTATTTTTTTCTAAATCAATCCTTAATAAAATGTCACGTAACTATCTAGCATTCACCTACACTTAACCAAAATTTACTATCAAGAATAGTATTTATTTAAGTTCGTAACTGGAATTTACAATTATACAAATTCTATGCTAAAATGTTTTATATAATGTTTGACTAGATTCGAAATTGAAATTTTAGAATTTATATTACATTTTGAAATTATTGAACGCCTGATTCGACTTAAATACCACTTTACCTTAATATTGAATAAAAATTTCTCTTTTAAGCACAACACGTGCTAAGTAGTGTTTCCTATTTACCTAATTTCAATAAACTTTTACGTAACTAATTAATGAATTTTTCCTACCTAATATCATTAGAAATCTGTCGGAAAATGTTAGGATCCGTATGTACTTGAAATAAATTTAGAAATATACACTAATCTTACGTCTAAACTATAAAATATTTAACAGCGGATCAATTTCCTTGGATTCCCTTTGCCAGCTTTAAACACTGAGACAAACGATGAATCCAAATTGAACCCTGCACGTGTAATATGAAAACTTTACGTTTAACCTACATCTAAACAAATTAAATATTAAACAACTACATTTCCGACCGGATCACTAAAATTTTCCGTCTTAATCTAAAACTTATAATTATATTACATTATGTTATTGCTAATTTCACTTATCTTAGAAATCGGATTTTGAATGAAGATTTTGTACGTTCATGTTTCTGAAGTGCGTTAGTCCAAAACACTCGTTTTCTATACGTTTCAATTTTTATTTTTTTTTTTTTTTTTTGACTTTAACAATGTATTGTGCACCATAAAATCGTCATCTTTCACCGATTCATTTAAGCGTCCGCTCTTTCCGACGAGCGATTCGTAAAAAAGACGTATGCTCGGCCCGGAGGCCGATTCATAAGAGAGACCTAAAATGTTTTTCAATTTTCATTCAAACCCACTTTACAAAACATGTTTTTGTGTTATATAATTTCTATTATTCGAAAATTCTGACAATTAACCGTTATAAGAATTTTAGCAAAGATGCAAACCAAAAAATTTTGTACTGTAGGGAACTATCATTGTACTTATGAAAGATAATGATAGATGTCAGCATAGAGAAATACACTTAAATTTTGTTTCGGAGACGTGTGGACACACTAATTTTTGTACGTTTTGTCGAACGACTTGCATGAACGTTTTATCGTTCAGATAAGACGTTGCGTCTGGACCGGCCTTTAGAAACATGTGGCACATAAACAATTAAAGTAGGAAATACAGTCGTATACAAAAAATATAAAACAGAAAATAAAATAGAATTGTAAATATCAGTATGATCATTTAAAAGTAATTCAGATAACTTAAAATAATTTAAGGTGTTAGAAATATTCTCCTAAAATGTAAATAAAAATGAAAAATCAAAATGTTATAGGAATTGAGGACACGCGCTTTACTATAATTCAATTTAAAAAAAAAATTAAATGTTATATTCCCGAAAGTACGTTTATCGACATAGTTCCTCGTGTATCTAAAAAAATACTTGAGGTATCGACATAAATCAAAGTGCATATTTTTCCTTTAGTCTTTCATGGAGTGGAAGCCTCGGGAATAAATCGAATTTTTAAAAATTTCTTCCTCAAAAATAAGTGGTGAGCAGAAAAAAAACTTTGAACTATTTCCCAGGCCCTCTACTGACAGCTATTAGCCCTTCTGGAGAGTGGCTTGTAGCTGTCAGTAGAGTGGTTGGGAAGCCTGGGGCTCGGAGATTCCTTGGAACCCCGGGCTTCGGTGTTGCAATGCCGGCTTCCCACCGTCTGGTCGGGCCAGATTACCTAAAGGTTTGGATAAGGTTTAAAAAGACGCACTTTTTGCCAAATCAAACTCGTGTAGCTAGGTTTCTTTATATTTTAATTTTGTGGTATGCTGATATGTATTTCGGATACCTCAATAAAATAAGTATTTTATAAATAACTTACCTGTTTTATATAATCAATAAATATTAGCTTTTGCAATCTTGTGATATGTGGTAAGAAAATTCCCGATTTAGTGATATACTGGAAAAACCTAAAATATTACCGTTTACAGATTAACTAAAATTCGATGGTAAATCGCATAAAAACAGGTACTACAAGAAAATACTGACTTTTAAAAATAAAAATAAATATTTTACTTCTTCAAGATATGTATAAAAAACTTACGCAACAACATCCATTTTCAATTTTTAATTAAACCACACAGAAAAAATTTCAAAATTAAAATTTAGCACAAAAATTTTAAAAATTTATTACAATTTTTAATACAGTTTACAACTGTCAAATATATTGAAAACCTATGGAAACATACTAGATATTTTAATTTTACTTTTACAATTTTCTTAATTTGAAAACAAAACAAACAACGTTTTAAGAAAAATTCACAATATTATATTAGCATTTATTATCAAAACTAAAAACTAATAAATTTAAATAATCACTCATTAAATTAATAATAACACATTTAAAAAAAAAATTTACACTTGCAACAATTAGATTTCAGATGAAAGAAGAACAACAATACTTTTTACATATATTCTGTTGTTTTTATTTTCCTTTAAAACATTCCTGAATATTCGTATTTTAGAACGAAATGCAAATGATAAGACTGGAAAATGATTTTTTCTAAAAATAAACTGAAATAATATTTGTGTATTATTTCGATAAAATAAAAACGTCTCCTATAATATATTCACTGTTTTGCTTCGAAATATGACTTTGTAAGTATAGGCAATCTGTAGCATATTCGTGTTTTCTAAATAGCGTGACAGACAGTAGTTTACAATAAAATCTTATTTATACGTATGCAGAATATTTTGAATATTTATGGACTAAACGATAAAATTCTATTATAAAAAGGAAGAATACGAGGTGTGTTCAAAAAGTTAGGTGACTTTATATTTTTATCAAAGACCTTTTATTTATTCATTAATATTCATGTCGTTCCCATTAAAGTAATCCCCCTCAGATACAATACACTTGTGCCAACGCATTTTCTAATCCTCGAAGCACTTCTAATATGTAATTTTTGGTATAGCATTGAACTCTTCCGGCGATGCAGTTTTTATCTCCTTAATCGTTGCAAATCTCCGTCCTTTCATGGGTCTCTTCAGTTTTGGGAACAGAAGTAAGTCGCAGGGGGCTAAAACCGGTGAATATGGTAGCTGAGGCATGATTGTGGTGTTGTTTTTGGATAAAAAATCACGCACAAGCAACGATAAGTGAGCAAGTACATTATCGTGATGAAAAAGCCATGAATTGTTTTCCCACAATTCCGGACGTTTTTTTTTTTCGTATCGCTTCTCGCAAACGGTGCCTGACTTCAAGTTAATACTCAGCTGCTTTTCTAATGGTGATTCGACGATTTCCCAATGCCATTTTCTTCACTTTTTCAACCTTTTCATCAGTTCTTGACGTGCTGGGGCGTCCAGAGCGAGGTTCGTCATTGACATCTTTTCGGCTTTCTTGGAAGAGCTTGTAATACCTACTTATAAACATTATTTTTTACTCAGAGTAGACTCACCGTATGCCACTGTTAACATTTCGAGTATTTTGGAGCATTTAATTCTATTTTTCACACAAAATTTGATGCAAATCCTTTGATCCATTTTTTTCGACAGCAGAAAATCGCTGAGCACACCAAACACTTCTAACCTTTATGTCTCTCACAAACGAACAAAGAATGCTATATAACTGAAACTGTGAACATAATATGTTCGGGACGAGTGTACTAACGCAACAAAATAAAAAACTCGAAAAGCGAATGTACGTAGCCCGAGAAATTTGAAAAGTCACCTTACTTTTTGAACACGCCTCGTATGTTATTAATTTATATATATATATATATATATATATATATATATATATATATATATATATACATACATATATATATATATATATATATATATATATATACATACATATATATATATATATATATATATATATATATATATATATATATACCTATAGTAAAAATTAAAAATTTTGGTTAATAAATAAATGCTAATTATATTTTTGTAAATTTTTTTTTATAGTTCCCCTAATTTGTTAAATTAATGGACTATTTTCTCAAATATGTAGCAATCTGTCAGCAGGGCGGCGACACAGGTATTTGGGAATACATGTCTATAATCCAGATATAAATTTAACCAACCAAAAATCACCTTCTGTTAATTTCACTTTAGCAAGGAAATTTTCAAATTCGGTTACCTAGGAATGTAGGAATATTGTTATTTTTTAGGCCGCTATTACACTGTCATAGATATATGTCAAAGATCTTTGATCAAATCTGTGATCAAAAATTAAGAAGTATGTTTAACTATGGTTACAGAAATATTATGTTATCAAAGTTGACTTATTACACTATAATATTTCTTTGATTAAATAAAATTTTGACATATATCTATGACAGTGTAACAGCGGCCTAAGAATTTAATATTCCAACTATAGAGATGTAGTTCCGAATAACCCGTGTCGCCGCGCTGGTGTTAAACAATTTTTTCATGCGGTTACATAGCAATTTTTAAATTAAAATTTCAATCATAGAGATGTAGATATTTTGAGAAAATGGCTCATTGATTGTGCAAATTTTGTGTATAATACATATGTGTTTTAAACCATATGCAGGGCTGCCAGTAAAACTTTCTGTTTTATACCATCAGGTCTCTGAAATTATACAAAATTGGCTTCTATTATACAAAACAACTTTTCGGTACAATGAGAGCAAAAAAAAAACAGAAAAAATAAATAGGCCGCCGATTTTTCTTACTTCCGATTAAATTTAATCATTTTTGCAATTTTACAAGAACGAAAGGAAATTCAAATGTACATAAGGGCATATTTATGTAGTTTCTTTGAGTCTAACGCGATGTTACATTAACAAAAAATTGTAGCTGTTGTGTTCAGCGCATTCAGTTTAAATTTTTGGTGTTCGTATCCAATTACCTATACAGGAAAGCTTCTTATACATAGAGGATACACAAAACAACCAAATTATACAGATTTTGTATCCAATTATACAATCTGGCAACCCTGACCATATGTAAATTTTCATTTCTAAGCAACAGAAAATATTTTGTTTTATTAGCGAATTTCCATTCTGGAAGTTCAGCTATTAGAGCAGGTGTCATAAGGCGAATTGAGTCGAAGACTGTAACAGAAATTTGTTTTAAGGTCCCTAGAATCCGAAAATGATATTCACCAAACTTTTATATATCTATATAATAAAAGCGAAATACCACTCATTCACTCATCACAAAATCTCCAGAACTATAATACATTATGTATTATACTATTATGTATTTTACGTTTGTATGTATTATACCCACAAACGTAAAATTTGGTATGTAGGTCGTTGTTGGGTTGTAGGGGCTCGCTAAGAAAGGCCTTTGACAAATTTTTAGTCTAGCCGTAGAAATTTACGAAAAACCGCAAAATGTCCATTTTTTATTACTGTATACAGCTACCTATGACAATTTATAAAAAAAATCATGTAAATTTGTTAGGTAGTTGTTAAGTGTCTGCGAAAAATAATTTTGGAATTTTTTTTGTCATTGTAATTATACGTGTCTTTAATGTTTTTGATTGGTTTTTAATTAATTGTATTTTTAATAGAATTAACGATAAAATTATGGAATTTATGGATTTGGAATAATTTATTTCTTTTAAACAAATCGAAGTAAGAGATAGGAAGTTAAAGGAAGTTTTGTCAAATTTAAAATATCCAAAATATTGAGCACTTCATAAATAATTCAAGATTAGTCATGAATTTTCACATGCAAATTCATGTTTGTTTAATTATTCCAAATAAAAGTACGTACATAGCTCGACTTTGCCTCCCTCTCCCCCCATGTAGTCCAGGGTAGCTTCTTGCATAACCTTTCCCTCCCCCAATTAGGTTACGTAGTTTATGGACGTTGCGTAAGTAGAACGAACACCAAAAATTATGTAATACGGGTTTTTGCATTTTCCCGAAATATGTGTGGTATCAATATAAGGAAGAAAAAAATAGGGTAGATTATATTGCATTATTATTGATTGGAAATACCTTTCAAATATTTTTCTACTCTTATATTTATTTCATCATGAGAATGTAAATTTTTACTTTCCGATAATGATTCATGTATTTTTCAATACTTATTTAATTGGTAATTTAGCCATGTATATATTTGGTTATTACTATTCTGTATTTTTTACTCCTATTTCTTTCAAAAAGTTCTCTGGTCTATAAGTGTTAATAAATGTTGGACAAAAAGCAGTAATTTCTTCCGTTCAACAAATAATCTGCCATTATCCTCTTACAAATTCTTTTTTAACCAAATAAACGCGGTTTATTTCTTTCTCAACATTCAAACTACTCTTTATATTCTTTTTGTATGTTTTGTATGTGCCAGTTCCATTTCCCAAATCACAAAATTTATTACACAGAACCTGAACAATAACGAAACAGATTACTACTTCTTGAAGAGCATTCATTAACACAAGCAGACCAGAGAACTTTTGCAGAAATAGCTATAAAAATATGGTATATGGGTAACCTTATATTTTTGCTCTCTTATATTTTTCGAGATATCTTAAGAAATACGATTTGAACCCCCAAATTTAGAGACTGGTTTCACCCCGTAAAAATGGAAGTTATCCGATAAAAAATTATCGATCCCTTATTTTTGTTTATTCTACGCACCTACCAAGTTTCATCAAAATCGGTAATTATCACTTCAAGACTTTTATGAGTGCTGCAAAAAAAATTTGGGTTCCAGGTCAACACGCAAAAAAAAATTCCCTCTAAAAATACAATTCACTACAAGAAAAAAAATTCTGTCATAATTTGAAAGTTATTTTAACAATGATATTGGGCCTGTTCTGGGCTTTCGAATCCTCTATTCCAGCCCAGGGTACGGAGCTATAGTTTCGGCTACTCAGCCTCGTTGGGCCTGTTTTCCCTATAGGTATAATTCATGATCTATTTTGAAGATTTTAAAACTTATTTTACTATATCCTGCTACACTATCGTTTTGATAGATTCCTACTAACACATGGGTTTTTGCTGTAAATTTTTTCGTTGAAAGAACTTATATCAATCGTTGTAAAGGTTTTAATAGTAAAATTAAACTTTTTGGAATAATAGCTGAAATGATTACTTATCATTACATAGAGTCTTTCAAAATAATGGTGTAGTAGGACAGAGTAACATAATTTTTCAAATCATCAAAAAGTATTACGGATTATACCTTTAAGGGAAAACATGTAAAAAAGAATTCATCAAACCCACCTCAATGGTTGGTGTAGAAAAGAGTGCATATTATGCAGAATATTATATTTCGAATTTTTGAAATCACGATATCTCATGAAGGATAGGACGTAGGACAAAAAGTATGGAGACGTTTTTTGTAGAAAATTGTACTGATATTTACAAAATACTTATTTTCTTAAATTTTGACCTTGAATAAAATTTTTATCATAAGTGAGATCGATGAGAGCTTCTGACATTTTATTTATAATGAGGAACTTAAGGTTTATACTAATTTCCAAACCTATAGGAATTTCTCCAAAGTCTAAACTTCTTTTGTTTATTTTGACCGGCCTAATATTTTTAAAAACATGCTCTAAAAAAAATTAATCTCTTGTCAAAAATATCTGCATGTGGTATAATCATCATATACAATAAAAAAATTTTTCTATTACTTCAATACAAATTCGGCAAATAAAAAGATTTAAACAAATATTTCCAAATAATTGATTTTTATCAGATTTACTTATGCAAAGATGCTTGAAAATGATAAAAGTATATTTCATTTGTACTTGTGCTTCTTTTCTCTCCAAGTCAGACAGCTGATATGGCTGACATCATATGTGCAGCAATAGTACTGAGTACGTATCACTTTTATATGAAGATTCAAATACAGTCGGCACTATGAAAGTGTTACAGAGCATGGAACTAGAATCACAGTTTCATAGTGAGATAAAAAAAAATATGTAGACACTAGTAACTAGTTTACTACTATGTACCTGTACTACGGCAATAACAAAACAAAATATATTCTGCGTGTACTTACTTGCAGCATTTGATTATGTTTGTCACACCAGAGTGGTGAAAGTAATATTGGTTTTAACACTTTGGTAGTGCACAGTTTCATAGTGGCTACTGTATTTGTAAAATTATTTCGTGACTTGAGACTTAGATAAGTAAGAGTCGTTAACAGACTGTGGGACCTTAAAATCAAATTTTTTTTTTACTAACATTAATTTTGATACTCCTTTCAGTATAGTAAACACCAGTTTGTAAATATGTTTAAAAGTTGTAAGAATTTAGAGGGAGAATATTTCCAAATTCATTATATACCTATTAATTTTCTTTGATTTAGCTGTTATCTTCGATTCTTGAATAAGTCTCCTGAAACGAAAGCAATGTTACGAAATCTATTACTATATTGTAGTATACTCCTATACTGTAGTCGTATTTTCTGTTTTAAAGACCTTAAGAGTTCATCTTAAAATTCAAATTAGTTACCAAAACCTGCAATTATCCAATTGATATTAAAATTATCATCAACTTTTATTATTGATAAACCAGCCAAATATTTATAATTTTATATAAATTATTTTATGTAGTTAATTAAAAAACCGTACATTTTATTATGAAATGCAAATTTTCTAAAAAAATAACTTAAACATACTATTAAACGAGCAATTTTTAGATATTTGTAACGTATGTATGTATGTCTTTTTTTTCTCGGAAACGGTTTTGATGAAATTTGCTATGGAGGAACTTTTGGTTTTTCGAAAGTGATTTAGCTAGGTCTTAACTCGCTAAAAATTCGTTTAGTCTCCTGAAGTCTCTTTTCACCAAGCCCATACCAGTTTTTCATTTGTTACTAACTAAATGTATTTTACAATATTAATAAATATTTCTATAGTTACCAACAATAATAATATTTTTACCCACGACTACTATGAAATTACTTAATTATTGTACAAAATACTATTAAATTTGTATTCTATTTTTCATGGAAATAAACAACTGGTTAACTGTTCAGTTATCATCAGTTGCCACATCTGCTCTCCTCAACAAATTCCATTCAAATGAAATTTCCACTGAGTTAGGCTCGGACACACTGATATTATTCATGAACGTATAGGACGGTCCTGCACTAATGGTTAAATTAACAAAATGGTATTGCACTTGTCAATTGACTGATAATTATGTAAGTATCTAAATGTACCTTCTGTTTTCTTTTCAAAAAGTCAATGTTTCCTATGCGGAGTAGTACTTAGGGTACTTAGTAAGAAATTATTGGATACTTATAAATGGATGCGTCATACTAAATTGTATGTAATTATTAAAGCAGATAGGAGTTATGGAAGCTATATATAAACGCGTATCAATGAAAAGTGACCCACTGTATAGTTGATAGTCGTCAAGAACATAATACTAGAATCGCGCAATTTTTTTAAACATAATTATTATATTATTTGAATCCGTCATAGTTTAATTAATTATTTTTCCTTGAGAGTAGACAATGTGTTTAAATCACTAAATTTAGCATCTTAACGATAAGTTAGTATTACTAAATTGTTGTGTAATCTGTGATATTATATTTTACTGTAAATATGTTCAAAATTTTCGTTTACTTTTGTCTAATTAATAACGTTTTTGGATATCCATCACAATTTTACCACGAGGATGATTCAGGTAAACTTTGTAAATGTCTATTTTTCTTTGTTAAAAATTAATACAAATTTTATACTTTAATACTTCCATTGTAGTAAATATTTGTAGAACCTTTTCATTTTTATGTTTTAAAGTACCCGTTTGTTGTTTAATTTTGATATTTGTAATCATTGTCTCTTACTTGAGCAACCAGCTTGATCGATCATTTGAATAACAATAAAATCGTTAAACTTTTCGAAATACCTCCGCAAATCTATTTCATGAACGTAAACATGAACACCAATGGTAAACTCGCGTATCTACAAAAGTTAGTATTTTTTAATATTTTCACAAGTTTACAACAAAAACCATAGTCCAATCTTCCATCAAATTGCAAACCCATGAATAAAATTATGCAGTTATATGTGGTTATATGCAGTTACATTTTTCGGAAGCATCGTTTTCTCATATATATATATATATATATATATATATATATATATATATATATATATATATATATATATATATATATATATATATATATATATATATATATATATATATATATATATATATATATATTAAATAGGTATTATAATTTTTCGAAAATTACTTTGTCGATTGATTGATTTGAAATTTTGCACATTTATTTTTTACTAGCATTTATCCACGGATTAGCCACCATGGTGTTTGAAGTTCCAACATTAAGTTAAAATATATCAGGTGCCTATTTTCAAAAGTGGTCATTTCCAGTTTATGATATTAAGAGAAAATCACAAGTTTTTGTATGAGCTTTAAAAAAAAGTTAGGCTCACTAGTAAAAATTTTTTTGAGTTATTTAAACATCAAGTAATATAAAGAACTATAAAAAATATAAACATTAGAGAGATTACAGGAGAAAAAAGGAATTTAAAGTTGGATTTGACTAATTTTGTTTATTAGGTAGGGATTTAGACAAATCTGAAAATAAAGAGAGTGGATTTGACCAATTATGACGTAGATCGATTAGGATTTGACTATATTTGAATGACTATCATTTATATCATAATATTGGAATCAGAGTTGTAAAAAATTGTATTAAAACAAATAAGTGAAAATATTTAATTTATACATGTACATTTTTATTAACTTTTGAATATTGTACAGTTTAAAAGAAATTTTTAATAAAAATTTAAATATAATAAGAGATTAAAAAAAATTTTAATCTATTATCTGGTAATTATTTTATTTCTATTATCCATTGATAACAATATTTAATACAAATTAATGATAATATAATATATTATATACAAACTTATGATTATGACTAATTCTATTATAAAATAAAAAATTTTGTTTTGAAATGTGCAACCCTAATCATTTGAACCTATTATAAGTGCATGAAAATAACGTATCTTTCCTTCGTTGCTTGAAAGCGTTTATTATTTTGTAATGTTGCTGTTCTTTTCCTGGGTTGATGAGGCACTACTTCTTCTACGAACTTTTCCATTTTATTGCATAAATCTTAATGATTTTAAAAAAAAACCAGTTAAAGAAAACAAGAGTACAGAAGTCTGAATCATGTTGTAACATACAAAATTTTAAATATGGCATCCACATTTGCGATTACAGGATTGGTTGAAATGGACTTGATACGTTTTGAAAATAAAGACGTCTGGATTTGGCTACTATTGAAAATCAACTAAAGATAAATTTATATTTTACATGCTTTATGTATGAGATTTTATTAAATTTGAAAGTCACAGACTATGAAGAATGATATTGAGCACCATCTACCGCTTTTAGTTGAAAAATTTTAAATTTGGAGATGACCACTTTTGAAAATAGGCGCCTGATATAGAAAAATCGTTGCCTACTTTTTTTTTTTAAATTTTCGTGACAAAGCGTGAACACGACACAAACAAATTCACTTTCGCCTTTATAATATTAGTTAGGATTGCAGTGGCTGATTCGTGAAAGAAGAACTTTTTATTTTAACGGTTAGTTTTTATATAACAAAAAAAGAAAAGAGAAAGAAAACGAAAATTTTATCGTAAGGCAAGAATAAATTTATGGGAAGTGTTACATTTTGAAATTTGAAAAGTGCTACAGTTTGAAATTTTCTAAATCTTTCGTTAACGGACTGGGTGTTACCATAAACTAATAGAATATTTCTGAATTTTAAATTCCAGATAAGCAATTAAAATACAGACTGCAAGTCATCCCAAGAAGAGACGTTTCATAGTAAAAAATTATATGAGTACCTATTTAATGTATTAAATGATGATATAAATTTTAGTAGAATAAATTTTAATTTTAGTTACAAAAAAAAAAAATAAATAAATAAATAAATAAATAAAATAAAATAAAAAAAATGTAGGTATTACAAAGAAAAAGACTATTTTCACAGATTATTAGAATTCCTTACTTATTCTAAATTTAGGTTATACTACTTGTAAAATTTTTCACGTACAAAAATTTGCCACGGCATAAATTAAATTATCATTTTCGAAATAGTTTACGTTAAAAAATTCATTTCTATGAATATGGAAGATACACAAATTTACCATTGCGATGACGATATGTACTGTCTTATTCCTTTAAACCTACCTAAAGTTTTCCTACCTGTAAATAGCAAGTCATCTTGTTACTTTTGGGTTGAATAATGAACTCACTTAAGTATAAACCAGCATTTCCCAAACTGTTCCGAAAGCAGCCACGAAGTATTCCGCAATAGTTCGGCCAAAGAATAAGACTATATGTTTTCATGTGTTTAACATAATTTAAAAGAAATTCAGGAAAATAAAAGGTGTTTTTTTACCGCGAAGAAAAATTTATTTCAATTAATTTCAAATTATTACACAAATCGGATCGGAATAACATGTTTTGAAAAGAAAAGGAAAAATTGCCAAGAAATCGTAATTATTTTATTAACCTGAAAAAGTATTCAACAAGGAAAATAAAAGATTTTATAAAATTCTCAAAGAAAGAATTACAAAATTTATAGACACTACGTATACTCGTATTTTTAATAAAACATTTTTCCAAAAAATATGGTTTATTATATAAGAGCATATTATATTCGCTGCCGAATTGTATACTATTCTAAAGAATCAGCCAGCTTATCAAATGCTGAACAATTTTACAAAACGTCTTTGTTTTGTATAAAAACTAATGGCCGATTGCATTAACATTATTAATCGGCTGTTAAGACGTTAATTCATGATTAATTTTAACTGTAGTTAAAATCTCCAATTATCTGTTACACCAAGGGTAATTTTTGTTAACCGATGATTAAAACGTCTGTTAAGTTACTGGATAGATATTGAGCAATTAAAGATTAAATATTTAATTGCCCAATATCTATCCAGTAACTTTAAATTTTAATCAGCGTTTAATGCATATTTTGATGCTGGTTTCCATAGTATCGCTAATATTTATATTTAATTTATTTTCTACTACTGAAACATGGGCGTACGCAGCGAAGGGCAGGGGGGGGGGGTAGCCGCCCCCCTTGAAGCAAAAAAATTAAATGGCTATAAAGTGATGAAACAAAATTAGGTAGTGTGATGACTAGAGTGAGAACATTGGTCCGCACAAACGGGGTGACCAATTTTTTATAGTGGCTTCTAGCACACACTACGTCATCAAAAGTATGGGGACACCTTAACCGAGGGGCTGTCCACACTTTTGACGCGGTACTGTACTTAATGTTGTGGTGCCGTGTCAGCAATGTGTCCCCATACTTTTGACGAGGTAGTGTGTGCTAGAATCCACTATAATAAATTGGCCACCCCGTTTGTGCGGACTGGGTTGCGGACCAATGTCCTCACTCTAGTGATGAATAATTAGTTGTTCCCAATAAAAAAAAAAATATGAATCATATATGAATATAAACAATTTTATATATTTCATATATAATTTATATATAATATGAAATTTATATAAAATTTTATACAATTGTATACAAAACTGGCCTTATAGAATTATATACAATAGAATTCGTTTCTATATTATTATATATAATTTTATATAGATAGTTATATAATTATATGTAATTATATATAAATCATATACAATTTTATAGATAATTATATAAAAATTGTATATAAATTGTATATGAATTATTATAAAATTACATATACAGCTAAACTTTTTTTATGCGGTCCTTTTTTGTGCGATAGTTTTTAGCGGTTTTTAAAAAAATGGTCATTAAAATGAATAATGTGAATCAAAATCAAGAGAACGTAAGAAATTTAAACTTACTACTACTACTAAATAACTTCTTTTGATAAAAATACTTTTTAATGGTTTTTAAGCATTTAATCAGTACATTGCATAAGAATATACCGTATTTTGGGGTAAGATTGGCCCTTAAGGGTAAGATTGGCCCAAGTCTTGGAAACAGACAGTTTTATTTACTATTAGTTAGCAAATACAGCTATCAACTTGGTTCTTATGGTAAATGAAAGGTAGCAGCACTGACTATACTCGAATGCTAAGATTGATTTAATTCCATCTTTTGCCACTGCTCAGTGTTGCTCCAACTTCACCGTTACTTCTTGTGAATGTTTTGATGCAAACCAACTTTTGCTTACACATCCAGAACTACTTAAGATTTTTGATTGGTGAGTGTATAACAGCTTTCATTTAATATATAGTCAAAGTATTTTAAGTTTGTTTTTTCTGATACTTACCTTGTTTATTTGTAAAATGTGATTTTGTAAGCTGGGGTAAGTATTGGGGCAAGATTGGCCCACCCTGTTTTTTTTTAAATTTCCATTAAAAGAACAGTATATTATGCAATAAGTGCGGGAAATTGTCGATTGCCCACGAGAGCGAAGTTGAGCGCACGATCGTAGTGAGTGCGCTCATTCGCTCAAGTGGGCAATCTACAATTCTGCACGAGTTGCATATACTATTTTTTATTACGCATTTCACATACTTTTTTCCATTATTATTACTATTGCTTCCGAGACTACTAAAGTAGCGGAAGCATTGTGATCACTTTTGAAAAATAAAAAATTTTTTCTCTCCAAAATCAAATTTTTTACGCACATTTTACGTTTTAGAGCTTCCTGAACAATTTTGGTTTGGGCCGTCCGTCTGTCTGTCCGTCTGTGTGTCTCCAATTTTGCACCAAGTGGCATAACTTCCGAACTATTCAATAGTTTTTAATGAAATTTTCAGAAATTATGCAGTTTGGCTCCGCGATGGTCCCCTATGAATTTAATCAAAATCGGAGTAACGGTAGCAACGCCGCTACCATGTCATTCCAAAATTGGACCAAGTGGCATAACTTCTGAACTACTCAATTCTTTTTTATGAAATTTTCACAAATTATGTAGTTTGGTTCCTATATGGTCCCCTATGAATTTAATCGAAATCGAAGTAACGGTAGCTACGCCGCTACCATGAAATCCCATTAAATGTCAATATCTTATTTACTGCTAGTCCTATCTCGCTCAAATTTTTAGGGTATATTGGGGGTTAGTTTCTAAAATATTTTTGCTATTATTTTATAATTTAGCCTTTAAGTCTTTTGAGTTACAACAGTTTTTTATAAACTTCAAGGCGAAAATATAATTTCACGGTATATAATATGTATATTTGGTAGAATACTGTTTTAAAGCCTTTTACGACTACGAGGAAGCTGTGTGCCCACCCTATTGGCAGCGTATTTTTTATTCCTTTTTAAAATAATATTATTGAGTGTTTGTCTTTTTTTTGAATTAAAAAAAAGTTTAAATTATTTTGTTGGTGGTTTCTATAGAAATAATTATGATATATTTATTAAATAAAAAATCAGGAATTAAATGAAAAAAATTTACAAAATTACCGCCCTTAAAATTTGCCTCCCCGGGCAAATGCCCGGGTTGCCCACCCTTGGAGCGGGCCCTGTCCCTAACATAGTGTACACTATCTACTTACGTACAACCACAATTAAAAATGTCGAACATTGTCCCAAATAATATTTGGCATTAATTACTATGACATTTTGTATTTGGGACAATGTTACCCCAAGTAAAGGCAAGATTGTCCCAAATTTTCAGAACATCTTAAAATAGAAATTAAATAAGTTCTGAGTTCTAATAACTAGTCAATGTATACTTTGAAATATGCAGAGTTCAGTAGCTAATAGTAAGAGGAAGTTACCTAAATATATATGAGAAATATAAGGCAGTTTACGTAAAAAAACGCAAAAAATGGGCCAATCTTATCCCAAGTTACGGTAAGTTATTGCATCATTTCGTTTTTTCACAGATGTATTTTTCATAATTTTCATAATATAAAAATGAAATAAAATGTTCCTACGTGTAAATTAATGCTTTATCTTGTTTATAAAAGCAACTTCTAATGAAATTTCTAAATTTTGAGCATTTTGAGTCGTTTTTTCGATGAAATTTTTTTTTATGCGGTCCGGATCCACTGCATAAAAAAAGTTTTTTTTTTTTTTAAATCTGGACCGAACTATACTTTTTATTGTATATTTATGAAGTTTTTGAATATATATTTTTGTGCGATTTTTTTTATGCGGTCCCTATTCACAGCATAAAAAACGGTTTAGCTGTACCTATAAAATACTAAAAAATATCCAACTTTTAATTATATTATTATTATTATCAAAATTCGAATCATTTACGAAATTAACTCAAGTGATCGATCAAAACTTTTTATTCTATTCATATTTTCAAAATTTCGAATCATTTAAAATCAGTAACGTTTTCTAAATTATACATTTATAAATGAAAATACTAATTTCATATTTGTTTTATTTTGTTTACAATTTAGTATTTA
Organism: Brachynemurus nebulosus; assembly: GCA_035578155.1. NCBI lineage: Eukaryota > Metazoa > Arthropoda > Insecta > Neuroptera > Myrmeleontidae > Brachynemurus > Brachynemurus nebulosus. The sequence goes on along the minus strand of JAPWDM010000046.1, from coordinate 2,361,198 downwards.
ATCGTCGACCTTATATTTTTCCTAGTCATAAACTTTTCTTTCGAGATGCTTCGTATTACGGTAAGATCTGTGTCTTTTTTTTTGTTTGCTTATACACATATTTAGTTTTTTGCACATCACTAACTGCTGATTACTAATAAATAATATAAATTAAGGCGGTATTTTTATGTGATGCGTAGAATTTTAAGCTTAATTCAGGATTTATTTATTTATTTATTTATTTATTTATTTATTTATTTATTTATTTATTTATTATTATTATTTTTTTTTTGTACAAAAATTAAATACAATCTTTTCAGTTTTTTCATAAGAGATTATGTTTCTATTTGCATTTTAGATTTTCCGAAAAAAATTTTTCTTACTCAGTTTTACAATGTTTTTTGGGAAAAAAGTGGATACCTCAAAAAAAACATGAGTGGGTGATGGGCAGTAAATCTCCATTTGCAATGTCCTAAAACGAAAAAATCAACCATATTCTTGTTTTATAGGTTTGCCTCTATCGTCCGAACTAGAATAGGTTTAATTAAGCAGCAAAATAAATACAAATTGATTAGCAAAAAAGGCTAATTGAGCAGCAATATGTGACCAGCAGAATAAATTAATACGGTCAGTTTTAAATGTACAAATGGTCAGCTCGTAAACTATTTGAGCGTCAAATAATACAGATGGCGAGCTAAAAAAATTAAAGTGAGCTAATATGTGAGCAGCATTTAATATTTTTTGGTCTGCTGTGAAGTCGTTTAAATATCAAAAATAGGTATACATGACAATCATATACTACCAATTACTGCTATATAGTTAGCAGTCGAAAAATTTCTTTTAAATTGAAAATACGTTTGTTCGATTGGGAATCATTTGGGAAAATTTAGGAGTATAATTTTTTTATTTAGGACATTATAGTTAATGAGTAATTAATTAGTCTTTTTTTAGCGTATAGTTAGCAGACATGAAAATAAAAAATATTTAATTTTACGTTATTTGATAGTAAACAGTTTGGGAAGAACATTAAAATTAATCACACCATTTGGGAATTCATAATTAATTAATTATGCCGATTTTTCTGTTTACGATTTTACATGTACAATATATTTAATGACTGACGCCACTGACTAATATAGCGGCAAAATTAAAACACTTTTGTATGTTAAAATTATGAATTATTTTTCGAACTGTACTTCATTAGTATGTTGTATATTTACATTTTACATAATTTTATTGACGGAAAGTATGAATTGAAAAGTTATGTTATAATATACAACATACTAATGAAGTACAATTCGAAAAATAATTCATAATTTTAACATACAAAAGTGTTTGAATTTTGCCGCCATATTAGTCAGTGGCGTCAGTCATTAAATATATTGTACATGTAAAATCGTAAACAGAAAAATCGGCATAATTAATTAATTACGAATTTCCAAATGGTGTGATTAATTTTAATGTTCTTCCCAAACTATTTACTATCAAATAACGTAAAATTAAATATTTTTTATTTTCATGTCTGCTAACTATACGCTAAAAAAAGACTAATTAATTACTCACTAATTATAATGTCCTAAATAAAAAAATTATATTCCTAAATTTTCCCAAATGATTCCCAATCGAATAAAAGTATTTTCAATTTAAAAGAAATTTTTTGACTGCCAACTATATGGCAGTCTACCAATTAGTTATTATATAAAGAGGTGTAATATAAAGTTTGTGATTTGTCGGTTTGTACAAATAAAGTAATTTTGGGAAACGGCTCAAAACAAACGCTTGGACTGATCGTTACAAAATTTTGCTCAAGTAATATTGAGATCTCCGAAAAAATGAACGTTATATCAAAATTGATCCTTAAGGTCCTAGGGTCCTAAAAAGGACTCAAATAAGTTGCTAGACAGATCTTGATTAAATTTTGCACAAACAGTATTGAGATCCTGAAAAAAAATTAACGTGAAGTTAGAATTACCCTCTAGGGCCCTGAAGACCCAAAAAAGGCTCAAAATAAACAGCTGGATGAATCTTGACCAAATTTTGTTCAAATAGTACTGATGTCTTGAGAAAAATGTGCGTGAGGTGAAAATTACCCTCTAGGGTCCCGGGGGGCTGTAAGACGCAAAAAATAAATGGATGGACGGATCTTGACCAAATTTTGTTAAAATAGTACTGAGATCCTGTAAAAATGAACTTGATGAAAATTTTCCCCTAAGATCCTGGGGACCCAAAAAATGCGAAATATAAACGGCTGGACGAATCTTGACCAAATTTTGTCTAATATTATTGAATCCTGGAAATAAATTAACAAGAGTTTAAAAATTTTTTCCAGAGCTCTTGGACCGCAGAAAAGATCGGAAATTAAAATGGTTCTTAAAATTATAATGTGGGTATCTACGAAAAGATCTCAAGACATGAAAATTAGATTCAGTATTAAAATATGAATATAGCTACTTGAGAATCGTTGGGTGAGCGGAGCAAAGTACTGTAAAGAACTATTTTTGTAAAAAAATCAGAATATCTGCTTTAAAAGTAAGATGAAGTTGAAATTGCCACCTAAAATAATAATTCGTTTAGATGTTAAATTAAGAGGTTCAAAGAGAGTGAAACCGCGAGTTTTCGCTAACAAGTTTATATTTTAAAACCCTAAATAATATTAATTAAAATTTATATTATAAAAGAATATAATAAAATATGATTTCCTACAAAATCAACCAAAACAATACCTTACAATTAAAGTAATATATTCAAAATACATACATACATACATACATACAACCAACAATATAAGTAACAACGGACATAAGGCCGGTTTTACATTTACATTTAAAGCCGACTTTAACACTAAAGTCAACTTTAAAACTGAGTTTATTTTTGATACCGTTTTACAATCAAATTTAAAGTCTCGTTAGTGTAGAAGTCGACTTTAAACTAAAAGTAACAATTATCTCGACTTTTACTGTTTAAAGTCGGTTTTAACACATTTGTCATTGCTGATTATTATCGTTGAATTTTGTTTATAAGCATAATTTTTCTATGAAATATTCGTACCTTAAATAAATAAAATAAAAATTTTATTTGTTTGCTTAATTTCAATAATATTTTTGATTATTTTTACGTCTTGAAGTAATATCAAACATTCTTTTTGGGTTAAACTGGCTAACCAGTTTCTTTTATGACTCATTGTATTTATGATATTTATAAGTTTTTTTTTTTTTTTTTTAAAAGAACTAATGTGGTTTTCTATTCCAATCTTACTGGCAGTAGCAAAGTGAGAAATAGCTGAATTTCCAGTTTTGGAAATGCACTAAAATGCCTTTTTTTTCGTCTCGTCGAGCCTTGTCAATTGTCGAAAGTATCTGGAAGAAATAATGAATGAATAATAGGATAGATAGATGTAGGAAATAAATGGATAGGCAATAAGGAAGTATGGTAATTAAACAGGATAAAAATAATTGACGGCATTAATAAAGTCAGAAAATAGCTCGTCATTTGTAATGTGAAGACTTCTCCACATATATTCTACTAAATAGTTTTCAATTTTTGAATTAGACATCCTTCCAATCCTTCGTCTCATGGCCTTCTTAATTTTCGACCAATTTGACTCTATATTTTACTTATGAATGTTGGGATTAAGAGGCTTCAAAAAAATTTTCGCTGTAGTTCACTGTAAAGTGCGTAAATCCTAAATTTTCTAAAATATTTGTGTTGTAATCCCTCCAGCAATCGGTGATAATGGTGGTCCCGGGCTCTAGAATAATATTAGTAAGGGTCGTATTGTCCCGTTTTTGTACCACCTTTAAAAAACACTTTTTCGTCTCTCTTTCTATCCCACCCACTACCCATTGTGTTTTAATTATACGGTTTCTATTAAATTTTCTTTTCGCGAACGCGCTTTCATCAATTTTGACTGTCCTGTTTACACCGCCTATCTTTGAACTGGTTTCGATTAACCAAACTTCTAAAATATTTCGGAAGATCTCCAGTATTTTTCCAATTGATTTATTTGAAAGTCCTGTTTTCAGTTGTATACTTTTGGTCGGATACTTCCATATCCAACCAATTAAAACTAAAATGAATTTTTAAGTGGCAATCTTTATTCCATTAAAAAGAGTTCCATTTCTAATTGACTCCTTCTCAGGCAGTTTCTATTGATACATCTGTGAATGTGATGCCTTTTACCTAATATAAAATGTTAAGTTAATGTTAATGTTAAGAAAAAACTCACCGTTAGATTGAATTCTCTGTATACTTCTACACGAATCGCAATTTTTCTGCCGAATTCCGAATTAAATGGTGGCTTAATAAAAAATTAATTAAGCCAACTTGATCTAGGTAATTACTGCACTTTATTAAGCTTTATAGAAACTGCATTTTCTGATATGAATAACTCAGCAATGCAAAATTTAATTCCGAGGCGAAAAAATTGCAATTCGTGTGGGAGTATACAGAGAATTCAATGCACAAATATTTTAAAAAATTTAGGATTTACGTACTTTACAGTGAATCACAGCGAAAATTTTGTGAACTCTCTTAATCCCAACATTCATACGCAAAATACAGAGTCAGATTGGTCGAAAATTAAGAGGGCCATTAGACGAAGGTTTGGAAGGATGTCTAATTCAAAAATTGAAAACAATTTAGTGGAATATATGTGGAAAAATCTTCACATTACAAATGACGAGCTATTTTCTGACTTTAATAATGCCGTCAATTATTTCTATCCTGTTTAATTACCATACTTTCTTATTACCTATCCATTTATTTCCTACATCTACCTATCCTATTATTCATTCATTATTTCTTCCGAATACTTTCGACAACTGACAAGGCTCTACGAGCCGCTAGCTACATTAATTTGATGCATTGAATTATATTTACATGTGTATCATATATATGTTGTTGGTGGTATAGAGCATATTCTACATTACGAGTTTCCACATTCTGAGTTAAAAATAATAAATTTAAAATGCGATCCTTATATGAAATATTGTAAATAACCATATTACTTATTTAATTTAGAATATAATTGTTTGATAATTCACAGCAAATTATTTATTAGGTATATTTCGGAAAACTTCAAATAAGAATTCAAAAATACTAATTCAATTTAAAAATAATATTACTTCTTTTAACAAATAAAATATATAATTATCTTGCCAAGTTATTAGCAACAATTCATTAATGTGATTTTAGCAGTTTTTCTTAATGCTATTTATGCAATTATAATTAATTTAAGTAAATTAATCACATATATGAAATTTATCATAAATATTTTAATTTTAGTAGTTCAATTTTTACTAGATGAATAATTTGTAACACCTGGTACACATATAAAAATAATACATTAGTATAGGCTGGGTGCGTGATGGCAACGACATCTATAATATACATTTTTTCGGGCTCATTAACGAATATAAATAATGGTAACCGTGGAAGTAGATAAATTTAAAATATTTTTAAACAAACCGTAAAATCTGAATACAAATGTTTGCTATTTACAATTAATTTTTTTTATAAATAAATTTTAACAATTTGATTTGTTCAGTTTGAACAATAAAATACTGGATGAAGTATAACAGTTATATTAAAAAAGTAATTAAACAATTTTCGACGTTAATATGGATATAATTATCAAGACAGTATTTCGTTTCAACCTCGGATTATGCAGCGGAAAAAGTTTCTGGTGCCGGTGAAGTACGTCAGGGAAATTCGAGAATTAAGAAATGCTGGCTGGCAAGTCATTTAGTTTAAGGGCAGGGTAAGGTATTAAAACAATTTTTTTTGCATTTTTTTATTTTTTTAACTGAATGCATAATATCTCAAGACTATTGTCTCAAAATTTCAAATTGATTGGAGCAAAATTAACGATGTTATAAGCATTTTTGTTATTACCTGGCAGATGTTTCGCTCTCTATATATATATCTCTCTCTCAGTTATATTATAGAAATTTCAATGGAAGTACTAACGTGTTTATACCTGTACTGTATATTTTGTCAGTGTAGGGTACAAAATTTAGTTTATCAGTAAGTATTCTATATCAGTTTTATACAAGAATTTTTAAGTGTTCAAAACTTTAAAGCGTTTTCCCCACAGCTCACGTTTTCAAAGTCGGTGCCCCTCATAACTTCAAAACTACAGCACCAATCCATTTGAAATTTTGAAATCTATTTCTGTACATAATTTACGAGGTAACGCTGGAAAGTTTTTTTCAAATTTGTTAATAATTTTTATTTTACAATAACAAATTAGCCAATTTTTTTCGCAAAAATCGTGTTTTTCCGTTCTAGGTGTTCCAAAAAAGTGAAAAATTGAAATTTCGAAAAACCCTCCCAGTGTTACCTGAAGAAAACTATTATCTAACGAATGAACTTTAATTTTTTTATTTCGGATGATCCAGCACCAAGTTATGAGAGGCACCGCAATTCTACTTTTTTCCGAAACACGTTCGAATAATTGCTGCCATTACTGTATTTTTAATATTTCTTCGTGAAAATTTTATACAATATTCTTCGAATGTTATCCTTTAATGTACCACTGGTTTTAATAAAGAGATTTTAACTGTGTCGTCATAAAAAAATAACAAAAACATGCCTTTTTTTGTACAAATTAACCTTACCCTCTCCTTAATGTAGAGTCATAAGACAAACATCAATAACTTTAACTCCTTATGAAACATTATTTCATGTGACTATGTGAGTTAAAATACATCAAATATTTTTAATTCTGTATTTATGGATTGACGTGTAGACGTTAATACTCTTGACAGATAAATAAGGAATGACATATTAGTTGCAACTGCGTTTATAATCAAAGTGAATCAATGTAAATATTTTTACTTAATATTTTTTATTATACTATAAACACATATGAGCCCGTATTAATGCTTCTTTTTCTTCACTACTCACGCTGCAATCGATTTAATTGTCCCCACCATATACTTCGCACGCTGCCTATACTACACATGTATTGATTTTCTGATTTTCAGAGGACCTTTTTTTCGTTTTGCAAAAAGTAAACGATCTCTCCTGCTGTGACTTGGGTTCAATCATTACACATTATTATAGACCCAACAAGATTCGTTATAGCCGAAAAAAAGTGTTATTTTCCCAGGTGCTAGGTGACATTGAGTATGCATGAAAGAGGTATAGTTTTTCAATTTCTTGATTATTGTTAGGGGGTCTTAGGTGAGTATGAATACCCATGTCGTCGACCTCTAGGGTAGTCGACAAATTGGGGGGGAGGGGGGAAAGTTGCAGAAAAAGCCAATCGGGAGATCGCTTATATCTTGCTTATTACTGATCGTAGTGATTATTTTTTTTAAATTTGTTTGCAATGAAATGATCTACAATTTATGTCATATGCAAATTTTTGATATACCTAATGGTTTTCGTGTAAGAAAGTGAAAATATAAGGCAACGTTAAAATTTAAGTATTTTTGGTTTACAGGGCTAGTCAAAAATATAAAAAAGTCAAAATCTCTGCGGGAAAGCATTTTTGGGATAAACGATGAGGACAAAAGTTTCACCATTTATTACGGCGCATCCGACGATGACTTTCACCTTGAACTCAAAGTCACGGTTCAAGGTCATATCAAGGTCAAGTCCTTTTTTATACGGCAACCACCACTTTTGGCCCCGGAAATGGAAAGAGCGGAAAATTCTACATCCGAATGTGACCTTGATCGTGATCTCAAGGTCAGTGATCAGGGTCAAAAATAAGCAAGATTAAATCTACGATCAGTAATAAGCAAGATATAAGCGATCTTCCGATCGGCTTTTTCCCTCCCCCCAATTTTTCTACCACCCTAGAGGTCGACGACATGGATTTTCATGCTCACCTAAGATCCCCTAACAATAATCAAAAGTCAAATTCTATACCTCTTTCATGCATACTCAATGTCACCTAGCACTTCCTCTATATTCGCTTTATTTTCAAAATACGTACGTATACAAGTTATATCCTGCAATAATTATAGTTAAATTTGCTCAAAAATTATATTATATTGCTTAAGTCTCACCCATCTCACCTATTATCTGCTTCAAGAAAACTGCCTATAAACTGGCTTTACACTTTGTCTAATAGTATAATATAATGGTGTTCATTGGTCTGTGGCTACGATCATTCATAGTTCGTTTTATCCATGCAACACTTAAAAGTCCTTTAAAAAAAGTAAGCAGACCTGATCATTGTAAAACAGTGCTAAAAATAAAGTCGACTTTAAATTAAAAGTAGCTTTAGTTAAAGAACCTTCAAAATTATGAATGTGAAATCGGCCGATAATATCTTCGTATTTGAATTTTATTATTTATTTATAGCACTAATCTCACTTAAGAAAATATAATAATTACCGAAAAAATGTGACACTTAAATATTTATTGAATAATAAGAGTTCGGTTTATACGCGATATTTTCCGAAATATCATAGAATCCAGTATCTAATTTTTAATCAAGTTACTCAAATCTATATTAAAATGCATGTAATATGTATTTCTTCTTTTCCGTCTTCATCAAAAAAATTTAAACTTTTACAAATGGTCAAAAAATGAATATTTACTTACAAGTAAACGTTCCCAGGCCGGACCTATCGATTTTGATAAAACTTAGATATGTTGTAGAACACTAAAAAATAAGCGACACGTATTTTTCTTTATCGGCGGAAAAACGTTTTCAAGGGGTGAAACCGCCCTCCAAAAATTGGGGTAAAAATTTAATTTTTTAAATATCTCGAAAACGGCAAGAGATTTAAATTGGCGATATTGCTCTTTTTTAAAGAGCTATCTATTGGTATATCTGTTTTTAGCTATCTATTTTTATATTGTTCAAATTGTGTCAACAGGGGTGACTGGGGGTTAAAATTTAGGGGTTAATTTTGCAAAAAGGGGGTGAAAATTAAACAATATAAAAATTTTGTTTACAGATTTGAAATCTACGTCAAAAAATCTAATTGACCTGTTTTTGCTCAATGTCCTAATATTAAGTCTAGGGGTAGTTAACTAGGGGATGACTGTGTCGAATAGTCGTACTACTTGGGTAGTTTAAGAAGTTTTTCTTCATGGAAAATAGTTTAAGACATTTAAAATAACGTAGAAATGAAATTTTCGATTTCAAAATTCAGTTTGAGCAACATTGGAGAGGGGGTGAGTCACTCTCTTAAATTACATATTAGTTAACATACACTCATTTTTAATATTAACACACTGACAGTGGGTAATAATGTCACAATAAGTGGTTCTGAAGTTGGACTATCGTATGTATGTAAGGTTTTTATAAAAATGAGTGTTAATATGTAAGCTGTTCTTTCAGTACTTTAATTTCAACACAGTTAAAAACAGGACACATTATTATTAATCATACAAGCAATCATTACTATTAATCCATACATTAAACAAATCAACCAATTAGCCACTCACCTCACTAAATTTTTTTCGCTGCTTAATAACATTTTTTGCTGCTGAATTATTTTTTTTGCTACTCAATTATTCTTTTCGCTTCTCAGTTATCTTTTTTGATCTTCAATATTATGCCAGATCGTATTATTATGCTGATCACATTTTGCTTGGAAGGTAATTTTACTGCTGCTAACATATTTTTTTAGCTGATAAATTTTGCTGATCAATAAATTAAATTGTTGCTCAAATAATTTAGGGCGCATGTAATTTTCGCACTTTTCTTAAAATGCACCAACTGTTTGTTAATTTATATGGTAAATTCCGCACTGGTCAGAAAATTAACATAAGTATGTACACGACAAACCTATATAGACCTGTATACCCGGTGGGTTTTTTTGATAATTGCCATTCGATTTATTCCTAAAATATTCACAAAAAAACGAATTCACTTTTTAAGAAATTTGGACAAAAGGAAATGCTAATTATGAAGGTGATTAATATTCAACTAGCTTTTTATTATCATGGAAATTTAGGCTAAAAATGTTAATCAAACAGGTGACTCATTTTCTATTAACTGCTTTCTTTCCTAACCTTAACTAACCTCACCACCTAACTTTATATCAAAGTCGAAGTATATTACCAAAACTAACTAAACAAAGCTAACCTAGACTAACCTCACCACCTAGTTTTTATATCAAAGTCGAAATACATTGTCAAAACTAAACTAAACTAACCTAACCTTAACTAACCTTACCACGTAGTTTTATATCAAAGTCGAAGTATATTATCAAAACTAATTAAACTAACCTAACCTATCTTCAAAAATATTCGATTATTTAATAATATTATGTTTGGTACTAATGAACAGCATTTTTAAAGAACTTTCCAATGATGTACCATAAATGGGGTCTTACAATTTAAGAAAATAGAATTGGGGTGGCTGAAGTCTAAGGAGTTGGTTGTAAAAGTTTCCCATGCCGATCATAATGGTTCCCCCTTCATGTTCTAGAAACGGTTGTAACAGATTTTAATTACCTATTACTGTTCCAAAGATACAAGGCCTGGCTTGTATTTAAATTGACACCCTGTTTATGTATTATAGTACCAGTTAAATATAATTTTATCAAAAAATAATTAGTTTTATTTTCAATTGTTTAGTGGGGAAAATATACATACGATCATGATAATTTTAAAAGATGAGTGCGGAATTTACTTGTAATCGTTTGTTTGGTGTGGAAATTACTACCGCCCATAATTTATTCCCTTAAATATTTGTGTTAATAAATAACAAAATTTCAAAAATCCTGAATTTTTCATTGAAAATCCAGAAAAAAAATAAGAAATTACTGCTAAAAATAAATGAATTTAGTTCGAACGATAACCACTAGAGTGGTTAATAACAATGGCTAATCCTTGTAGAGATTTTATTCAAGTTTTTACAACCCCATCTTCAATTTTCTGTGTGGTCATTGGTTGCTGAGATATCGATAGTCAAAGACGAAATGATCCTTTTCCATTCAAAATCCGATATCTGAGCGAGAAGTGGTCATATAAAGGTCTAAAAAGGGGAAATTAAAGCTGAATGAACAAGTTGTCCGATCTATATGGTGGTTAAGCCGGAAAAATTTTTCCCATTACCGTGGACCAAATAAAGAAAACGAAATTTCGAAAAATTGTTTTTCAGGGTATTTATGAGGATTGAGCGATACACATTGCTTTGAAAATTTTTTCGTTGCAAGATCTCAAAACTAGAAACTTCCAGCTTTAAATTGCTTTATTTACGACTCCAATACAATCATTTTTAACAAAGATACAGCTATCCGAAAAATGGCTAAAAATTTAGAATTTTTTTTTATCCTTTAATTTTTATCTCTAGTGTAGCATAATAAGCCGTATCAATGCAACAATCTTTGCAAAATAAATTTGCATGTTCCGGCAAAGTGCGGTATCTATACTCATTTTTGTAAAAAATTAGAATAGGTGCGCCCATTATTATGGCGCGCCGTTAGTGCTTTTAATCGCAAAACTATTAAATATATAATTAAAAATCAAATTACCTCAAAAAAATTATAATAAAATTTAGAATAAGAATTTTATTATTATAAATATAAAAGGAATTAATTAAAATTGTTACTGAATATAAAATTAATTTTTTTATACAGAGAAGATAGGCCTTTTTCCCCATTTATTATGATAGTGAATATAATTTTTAATATTTTCAATTATATATGCATGTAAAATTAATTTTGTATAGTTGGAAGTAATTTTAATTGTCCTAATTTTTATTCAGTTTAATAAAAATGAATGTTGAATTATTTCTACTTTATGTTGTTGGCTCTTATTGTTGTGAATTATTATTTTATTAAGTCGTGTTTTTCCCAACTTACTTCAGTCATTTTAATGAGATTACACTTAACCTTTTTAAAATAAAATTCGCTGTAGATACCTATGCAAATAATAAAAAAATTTTACTTTTATCGAAAAATTTGTTAACTTGGGATTTCCCTTACATTTGTTTTATATTACATTTGTCATATAATATATATATATATATATATATATATATATATATATATATATATATATATATATATATATACATATACATATACATATATTCCCGCTACCTTTTGATATGTGTAGGGCCCCCTACGGACGGGAGCAGCTAAAATTTGATAAGTGGGGCTCATTTTCGATACACCTAATACTATCAAAGTGGAGTCAAATTTTGGGCAAATTTTGGACCCGACCCTAACTCTAAGGGAATTTGCTTTGGAGCTTTAAATATTTTACCCCTGCCCCCAACATTTTTAAGCCACAATTTCACGCTTTTTGAGGTTATCGAAGTTTGTACCACTCGCACAGGTCACCCAAATAAACCTAGAGGGCTCCAATTCTGTAGCCGGATTGAGTTAGTATCAAGGGGGTGCCTTTTGGTGGTCTCAACTTTTAACCCTTACCCCCACCATTTTTATACCTAAAAGAACATGATTTTCCTTGTTTTTTGACAGTTTCGTTCGGGTCAAGTCTCCCCAAATAAACCTAGAGGGCTGAAATTTTGTGTACAGCTTAAGCTAATAGCCGGCCACTTGTTTTTGGCAGTTTCAACTTTTAAGCCTTACCCCCACGATTTTTACGCCAATATTTCCTTAATTTTTTTCCTCTTAGACTCTCTAAGGAAACCTAGAGGGCTGAAATTTTATACGTGTATTGAGTTAGTATCCAGGTAGTGCTTTTTATGGATTCTACATTACTTTTCCCCCCATTTCTCGCATTTTTATATCGGAATTCAATGGTATTGTTAAACGTGTTTTAACTTCATTATATTTATTCTAACACAAGTAGGCGAATAGTAATTTTAAAAAATTTAAAACAAAATGAGCCTACTGTTATAACAAATGCAATACAAAAATATTAAGTAATTTAAAAATGTTATTAAAGTCACTTTTTAGTCGAATTTTTCCTTAAAAAAATTAGACATACAGTCTATACGACAAGAAGGGCGAGAGGCGAGAGGCGAGAGTAGGGGCGCTATCCGTTTTCAGACCCGTAGAACACGAATATGTGGAAAAAAATGTCTGATATATATATATATATATATATATATATATATATATATATATATATATATATATATATATATATATATGTATATATATATGTATATATATATATATATATATATATATAAGATATATATATATATATATATATATATATATATATATATATATATATATATATATATATATATATATATATATGTCTTATATATATATATATATATATATATATATATATATATATAAGATATATATATATATATATATATATATATATATATATATATATATATATATATATATATATATATATATATATATATATATATATATATATATGTATATATATATATATATGTATATATATATATATATATATATATATATATAATATATATATATATATATTAGGGTGGCGCAAAAAAACCACATATTTTTCTTTTTTTTGTCTCATAGGAAAAAAAGTTAATTTAGCTCGACTTAAGAATGCTCACCAAAATTTAGCTCGATAAAAAATTTTTTAAGGGTCGCTCAAAACTTTTTAAAATTTGAAAATGGGCCAAAAATCGATTTTTGTTTTTCATCAAACTTTTTTTCTCATCCCTGCATATGTTTGTACATTGAATAATAAAAAATTCTTCCAAATTTTAAATCAAAAAATTAATAATAAAAGGTCGCTCAGGATTTTAAAGTCAAAATATTTAATATTTTTTAGGGGCGCTGAAAAATATTAAATATTTTGACTTGAAAAATTTTCAGAACTGTTGAGCGACCTTTTATTCTCAATTTTTTGAGTTAAAATTTGGAGGAATTTTTTATTATTCAATGTACAAACGTATGCAGAGATGAGAAAAAAAATTTGGTGGAAAATAAAAATCGATTTTTGGCCCATTTTCAAATTTTAAAAAGGTTTGAGCGACCCTTAAAAAATTTTTTATCGAGCTAATTTTTGGTGAGCATTCTTAAATCGAGCTAAATTAACTTTTTTTCCTATGAGAAAAAAAAGAAAAATATGTGGGTTTTTTGCGCCACCCTAATATATATATATATATATATATATATATATATATATATATATATATATATATATTTTCCCGCTACCTTTTAATATGTGTAGGGCCCTCCTATGGAAGTTAAGAGCTCAAATTTGGTAAATGGGGCTCATTCCGATGCACAACAATACTATCAAAGTGGGGTCAAATTTTGGGCAAATTTTGGATTCAACCCAACCTTTAAGGGTGTGGTTGGGGGTGGAAAAGCAATAAAAATTTTCCAAACCTATTGGAAATAATGTTTCGGTCAATTATCTACGACATATCCAAAATTCAGTTTCCTAGGATGATCTGGAGTGAGTAGGGGGAAAAAAACGATTTCGGCTGGATCTAACACGCCCCCAGCCCCCCAGAATTAACGTAGAGGGTTGCAATTTGGTGTGTTGATAAAGTTCGTACCTAGGTTGTGCTTTTTGGAGGTTTTAATATTTTATCCCCACCCCCCTCATTTTTAAGCTACAATTTCATGCTTTTTCGACGTTTTCGAAGTTTGTACCACTCGCACAGGTCACCCAAATAAACCTAGAGGGCCGAAATTTTGTATTCGAATTGAGTTAGTATCAAGAGGGTGCCTTTTGGGGGTCTCGACTTTTAACCCCTACCCCCACCATTTTTATACCAACAAAACATGATTTTTCTTGTTTTTTAACAGTTTCGTTCGGGTCAAAATCTCCCCAAATAAACCCAGAGGGCTGAAATTTTGTGTACAGGTTAAACTAATAGCCAGACACTGTTTTTTGGAGGTTTCAACTTTTAGCCCTTACCCCCACGATTTTTACGCCAATATTTCCTTAATTTTTTTGCTTGTTTTCTAACACGTCAAGAGACTCTCTAAGGAAACCTAGAGGGCTGAATTTTTGTACGTGTATTCAGTTAGTATCCAGCTAGTACCTTTTAGGAAGTCCACATTACTTTTCCCCCTACTTCTCTCATTTTTACATCGGAATTGAATGCTATTGTTAAATGTGTTTTAAATGTATTATTTTTATTCTAAATACAAGTAGGCGAATAATAATTTTAAAAAATTTAAAAAAAAGTGAATTTACTTTTATAACAAATGAAATACATACATATTAAGTAATTTAAAAATGTTATTAAAGTCACTGTTTATTTACAAAATTAGGAATTTTGGATTTTTATTATTTATAAAATAGAAATTTTGGATTTTTTTGGAAAGAAATATCTTCATAAAAGCCTACCAGTTTACTATTTAAGTTCGTTTTTGCTTTGCTAAATGACAAATCGCTTGTGGACTTTCAATTACATTTCGCTTGTAGGCACTCAATACCGAAGATGAAAGGAAAAATTCGACTTCCGTGATGGGGCTCCGCTGCTCACGGCGTTTTTATTTATAAAGTAGGAATTTTGGATTTTTATTAGTAGGAAATAGAAATTTTCAATTTTTTTGGAAAGAAAAAATATCTTTATAAAGGCCTTCCAGTTTACTATTTAAGTTTCTTTTTTAATATTTAAAAATAAAACACAAAGGCAATTGGCGGATAAGCATGGGTAGGAATACCCTCGTACGAACTGTGTTGGTTTTTTCCCTGCTAACTGCTATCAGTACAAAGTTTCAGCCCTTAAAAACTTACATTCTTTTTTTTAAACCGGACACTCATCATCAGTTTTGAAACCACCGAAATGACAAATCGCATGTAGACTTTCAATTACATTTCGCTTGTAGACATTCAATACCGAAGATGAAAGGAAATATTCGACTTCCGTGATGGTGCCCCGCTGCTCACGGCGTTTTTTTAATTTCTATTAAAATATAAAGTTTTTTCCTATACAACCGTTAAAAGTTTTCAAATCAGGTACCTACCTACATTGAGATATAAATGAGATACAAAAATGTTATATATACATTTAGGACGCATCATCCACTGCAGTATGAAAAATACCCCTGTCGCAGCACCTGCATAACAGCGAATTTCCATTTATAAAAATCCGTTTTTCTGTGATTTTTCACGCTTCTAAGTGATTTTTCCTCAAATAGATCTATTTGAATTAAAATTATCTATTTGATAATTAATCAGTTTTTCAACCACCAAAATGACAAATCGCCTGTAGACTTTCAATCATATTTCGCTTGTAGACATTCAATACCGAAGATGAAGGGAAAAATTCCACTTCCGTGATGGGGCCTCGCTCCTCACGGCGTTTTTAGTTGAATTTGTCCTTGCAAAAATTAGACCTATACAGCCTATAAGATAAGAACTGCGAGAGGCGAGGGTAGGGGCACTATCCGCTTTCGAACCCGTAGAACACGATTCTGTAGAAAGAAATGTTTGATATATATATATATATATATATATATATATATATATATATATATATATATATAGTTATATAACAGTCAAATTGGGATTTATTATTAAAATAATTATTACCTTTTATTTCAGCTTATTAAGCAATTTTGTAATAATATGATTTTTTCTTTAACTCACAAACAGGAAATACTGATACAATACTTTTTCGATTTTATAAAATAAATTTGTAAAGATCAATGTTCAAATTCCACAAGCAAAGTCAGCATATTGAAAATTATAAAAAGAAGGAAATAGGGTTGCTCGTGGAATTTTACCTATCGAGATTTTGAATTGTGAACTAGTAATTTTGTAGTGATTCGTTTGATTATCATAAATAAATTTTCTTGCGGATTTCGATTGTTGTAAATTTAAAATAAATAAAGTTTTTTTAACAATCCTTCAACACTCGAAACCAAAAGTGGCGCAGTCTTTGAGGATCGTCTGGAAGTGGTTAAACCTGGATCAGTGGTTAAAACTGTGGATAATATTCAGCGGTTTACTGGATACTCCAACCTCGACGGGTCATCGAGAATAGTGGTTTTCCCTATCGAAGTTGCTGCTTGGATTTCAATCCTTCATCCGGACAACGAACCAATCTACTTACGAGTCAACTACAAATGGATTTTGGGCAACTGTGAGTACGCAATTTCATATTTGGTGCTTGTTTCATTTTTAAATGCCAAATCCATTCATCCCGAAAAAAAGACAAATCTAGTCCCCACCCTAAAAACAAAGAATCCCGTAGGAAAGTTCCCGCTCGTATCGACGCTGAACACGTAACGAATGTAAATCCAATTTCTTCTCCGCGGCTTACGGAATAAGAAATTCAATTTAGGCTAGTTAGTAATAGTGTTATCGAGCCAAGTGTTCAATCTATTGAAAATTCTGATAATAATTTTGACTTAAATATCATTGAAAATAATTCTAATTTAAATAATATTGAAAACGTTGCAAATAATTTTAATTCAAATAATTTTGAAAATAATTTTAGTGTAGATAATAGTGAAAATAATTTTAATTTAAATTGTAGTAGTAGTAATTATTTTGACACAATGACGGAAATAAATATTAATGCTATTTTTGATGCATTACGCATTCCCGACCCAATTAAACATCTTCCCGAATATAACGGAAATCCTAGATTGTTGTTCGATTTTATTTCTAACGTAGGGGAAATTCTTTCAATAGCACCCGGTATCGATGGTACAGCACAAGGCAAGTTATGGCTTCGTGCTATTAGAAATAAAATCGTAGGTGAGGCCAACGAAGTGCTCAACATGTATGGCACACCTATTGATTGGTCTTCTATTAAACAAAATTTAATATCACACTACTCTGATAAGAGAAGTGAAACAAGTTTAATAAAAGATCTTCACAGCATGAAACAACAAAATTTAACTATCGAACAATTTTACGGAAATGTTATTGAAATTTTTTCAACATTAACAAATCACGTACAGATTCAGGAAACCGACGCATCTGTTATTAGAGGAAAAAATAAATTATGTAGCGAAATGTGTCTTAATGTGTTCTTAACAGGTTTAAAAGAACCGCTTGGATCAGTTGTTCGTGCTAGGGCACCAATATCACTAAAAGATGCATTTGATTATTGCATAAAAGAGCAAAACATTTATTATACACGAAACGTAGATCAACCAATTCATAAAAACATATTACCGCGTAAACCAATCGCACAACCATTTCAACCACCATTTAAACCTAGACCAACCACATTTCAACCCCAAACATTTCAATACACATCACACCAACCCCCACAACTAAGAAATCATCAACCGCAATTCCGAACCCCTCCTCAACAGTATAATCAATTTAGACCATCGCAAAATTCTTTTAATAAACCTCAACCATCTACATCTAAACCTACACCAATGGACATAGGTAGCAATCAAATTAGTATTCGCGCACACAGACCACAACAACAACAACAACAACCTAGAATAGGAAATCATTTCTTTCAATCAAATATCAACCCACATTTACTAGTCGCGAACTACATAATGTAGAACAACCCCAAATCGATTTAGATCAATTTGTCGAATATGAAACTGAACAAACTTTAGACAATACTGTAGATGATACCGACAACGGACATTTTGACATTGCATATGAAATTGACAATACGGATTTTCATTGCGACTACCAGAATCAACAGGATATATAGATTTAAACACACACGGTACAACCCTTCCTTATATCCATATATCAACTCCAGAAAACAAACCCTTAAAATTCCTTATCGACACTGGAAGTTCTAATTCCTTTATAAATCCCGAATAAGTCTACCCTAACGATATTAAACCTATCCCAACATTAGAAATTAAAACTGTATTAGGTTCACACAAAATTAATAAAAAAACAACATTACCTATTTTTATCGAATTTAACCAACCCGGTAAATTTGACTTTTTAGGTTTCAAATTTCATAATTATTTCGACGAACTATTAGGACTTGACGCTTTAAACACATTACACGCAAAAATTGACATACATAACAAAACATTAAGCACACTAAATTCGACAAACAGACTTTTATTCAAACCTAATTTTACATCAGGCAAATACACAATTCAACCGAAAACACAACAACTCATACGATTACCAGTAGATGTTCAACAAGGAGATGTTTTGTCAAAAAACATTTATATTGGAGAAAAATTCCTGATACCTGAAGGAATTTATTCTGCTAATAATTGGTACATAACAGCCCCTGTTGTAAATTTATCGGACCTTACACAAACTTTTTACGTAGAACAACCATTACGAGTCGAACTACTTACACACGAGACAATTGACTTTAATTCACACCAAATTATTTCACCCGATCCTAACCTACCACCTATTGAAAACTTGATTCGTGTTGATCATTTGAATAGTGAAGAAAAGCATGCAATCATAAAAGTTTGCAAACAATTTGAAGATGTCTTCTTTAAACAAGGCCAAGATCTATCTTTCACTAATCAGATAAAACATGAAATTAAGACAAAAGACGACGTTCCAATCTACACCAAATCCTATCGTTATCCCCATATCCATAAAGAAGAGGTACAAGCTCAAATTAACAAACTACTTGAGCAAGGTATTATACGACCAAGTTACTCTCCCTGGTCCTCTCCTATATGGATAGTTCCCAAAAAATTAGACGCTAGTGGACGTCAAAAATGGATACTTGTCGTTGACTATAGAAAACTAAACGAAAAGACGATTGACGACAAATACCCTTTACCTAACATTTCGGACATTTTAGATAAACTAGGCAAATGTATGTCTTTTTCTACACTAGATTTAGCTAGTGGATTTCATCAGATAGAAGTACATCCAAAAGACGTTGAGAAAACAGCTTTCACGGTCGAGCATGGCCACTGGGAATTCGTAAGAATGCCCTATGGATTAAAAAATGCCCCTGTGACCTTTCAAAGGGTCATGGATAATGTACTTAGGGAATTACAAGGAACGATTTGTTTAGTTTACATGGACGACATAATAATATTCTCGACTTCATTACAAGAACATATTGAAAATCTCTCTAAAATATTTGACAGACTTAGACAAGCGAACTTAAAAGTGCAACTAGACAAAAGTGAATTCCTGCACAAGGAAATTGCTTTCCTAGGACACATAATTTCGGACCAAGGAATTAAACCGAACCCTTCTAAAATCCATGCAATTACCAACTATCCACTTCCTAAAACACAAAAGCAGATCAAATCATTTTTAGGACTACTGGACTACTATCGAAAGTTCATCAAGGACTTTGCGAAGCTCACAAAACCCATGACGAACTGTCTTAAAAAAGGAACTGATGTAAAAATCACTCCTGAATACATAAAATGTTTTGAAATCTGTAAAACACTTTTATCAGAAGACCTCATACTTTCCTATCCCGTTTTTTCCAAAGAATTCCTGCTAACAACTGACGCGAGTAACTTTGCTATTGGCGCAGTTTTATCCCAAGGACCGATCGGAAGCGACAAACCAGTATGTTACGCTTCACGAACACTAACGACTACTGAACAAAACTATTCGACAATTGAAAAGGAACTTCTAGCAATTGTCTGGGCCGTCCGTTACTTTCGACCATATTTATTTGGACGAAAATTTAAAATCATTACGGACCATAAACCATTAACATGGCTTATGTCGCTAAAAGAACCTAACAGTAAACTCATACGGTGGAGACTTAAACTTGAAGAATACGATTATACAATATTACACAAAAGTGGAAAATACAATACTAACGCAGACGCTTTATTCCGTATAAAAATTGAATCCCATAATATTGAATCCTTATCCTCAACCAGTTCCCGACAAAATGACAGTAACGTAGTATAATGACCGCTCATAGTGCAGAGGAAGACGACACATCACTCATACGAATATCTGAAAACCCTTTAAATGACTTTAAAGAACAGTTAGTAATTTATCAAAAGAAAGGACCAGCTAAACGTAAATTAGAAATTTTATTCAAAACAAAAAGACGACAAACACTTCACTACCCCAATATTTCCAATCAAATATTACTTAATATTTTTAAAGAATACCTGCATCCTAAACAACTTACTGCAGTTTATTATCCTGATGATCAAATTTTTAACCGTTTTCAAGAAATTTGCAGTCAGTACTTTTCACAATCGAAACAATTTAAAGTCATTAGAACCATAAAAATCCTTACAGACGTGACTGACGAAGATGAACAAGACGAAATTATTAAAAAACACCATAGTCAATCACATCGAGGAATAAACGAAACATTTGACCACATACGACGTGAATATTATTTCCCGAACCTAAAGTCTAAAATAACCTACTACATCAATAACTGCAAATACTGTAATGAAAACAAATATGATAGGAGACCGCCTAAACAAAAATTTCAGTTAACAGCAACTCCAGAAAGACCTTTAGAAATATGCCATTTAGACATTTTTTACTTAGAACGTTTAATTATTTATTTAACCATCATAGATAAATTTTCGCGATTTGCACAGGCATACGTTGTTGAAACGCGAAATTCTCTCCATTTATTGGCGCTTTTATACAATTCATTGCAGCATACGGTAGACCAAAATTAATAGTAACTGACGCAGAAAAAGGCTTTGATTCGATAAGATTCAAACAATTTTGTGAACAATATAATATAAAAATGCACATAACATCTATCCGAAGTTCAAATTCCAATTCCCCTGTGGAAAGACTTTATTCCACACTCCTTGAAATTTACCGAATAGTACATAACAAAGACAAACAAGTTCACCCCGAAATTAAAATATCCCATACCATTTTCACCTATAACAATACCATCCATTCCGCTACCAAACACACACCATTCGAACTATTTTTCGGACGCACATATGACATTAAATTACAACCAAATTTAGACGACATTCAGAATAAACAGGAAATTTTATACAATAAAGTTAATGAAAAAGTAAAGAAATCTAAACAAAAACACATTGCAAAAATTGATCAAAATCGTGAAGAACCCAAAGAATACCAACCAAATCAAATAGCGTATTTCACCGAAAATAAACATAACAACAAACTTCATCGCAAATTTAAACAGATTAAAATTAAAGACAATAATAACGATACTAAAAATCGTAAAATCCCGAAACAAAAATTAAGAAAACCATACTTGTTACAGGATCATAACGTTGACAATAATAACCATGACAATGACGCAACGAATCGAAATACAAGACTTGACGAACAACCCGGGATTTCTCGCGATCAAGATAGGCAACAGTAAAATCATTGAAAATTATTACAAATACTTACATTACATAGACCTAGACGACTGCAAAATTAACTTAAACAAAATCTCTCAGTCTCTAAGTCTCATTAACGATAAAACAAAATTAGGTAGTATTAGAAAAGTATTGAATCTAAAATTCAAAGCATTATTAGAAAGAATCTGAAAATAATTTATCCCCGCAAAACTCAAAAGAGGAGCCTTTTCGACGGTCTCGGTACCGCCATCAAGTTCATAACGGGCAGCATGGACAGTAACGATGCTCAACAAATTAATAAAGAATTAACCGACTTAAAATCAAATCAAAATAATTTAATATTTCAATCTAATAAACAAGTAAAATTAAACGAACAAATGATTCAGAGGTTTAAAAACATTACAGATCATATTAATTCACAACAGGACGTTATAAATAAATACTTAAACAAGCTAGGATCCGATATTCAAAATAAGGTACGGGAAGACGAAAATGATTTCAAGTACATGCAGTACCTATATCAACTTTCTTATAATATTGATTTACTTAATAACCATATTGAAGATATTATCGAATCAATCAATCTAGCTAAATTAAATGTAATCCCAAAAAACATTCTTATACCGGAAGAGTTTGAACACGCATACCAGCTCCTTAAAAATCAAAATATTTCAATAACATCAACCGAACAAATTTACGAACTTTTAACCCTTCAAGCTTACTATAATCATACAGCTGTAATATTTAATATCCAAATTCCTCATTTCCAACCAGATACCT
The DNA here is from genome assembly GCA_035578155.1 of Brachynemurus nebulosus. Taxonomy (NCBI): domain Eukaryota; kingdom Metazoa; phylum Arthropoda; class Insecta; order Neuroptera; family Myrmeleontidae; genus Brachynemurus; species Brachynemurus nebulosus. Next base: position 2,338,378 of record JAPWDM010000046.1, on the reverse strand, counting down.
TTGAATACAATTTAGTAGAACCTATACCCACACAAAACAAAATATTAAAACCCATTATCCTTTTATTCTCTCCAACGAGCATCAAATGTATTTCGCTAAACAAAGTTGTCCCAGAATTGAAAATCTACACATTTGCAAATTGGAAAACCTAATCAAGATTCAAAATGATCAGTGCTTTAAGAAAATTCTCCGCAGCTATCCGGGCAACTATACCTATGAAGAGTTTGGAAATCAAATAGAAATTAAGAAGATCTTGGATTCCTATGTCATTATAAAAAATGCCATCAATTTAACTTTAGCATCGACATGTGGTGTAAAAAGAAGACAACTCACTGGTACTATGTTAATCAACTTCAGAAACTGCTCGCTGACGATCAACGAACTTACGTACCAAAATATTGAGTATAAATTTCGTGACCAACTACAGATCCTTCGGTTACATAACCTTCCAATCGTCGAAAGTCATTTTGAACCTAAGATCAATTTACAAAAACTAAACGACTTTCATTTGCAAAATAGGAATGAAATCGACAAAATCAAAACTCATGGTTTCATACATATTACAACTACCTACAGCATCATCGTGGTCTTCACAACAATAATAATCATTGTCCTAATAATCAATAAATGTCGCGGACATCGCACATTCCAGGAGGACCCATCTCCAGTCGTCACCGCACCATCAGCTCCAGTCATAACCACAAGTTCAGTTCCGGCTCAAGAAACAAAGTTCCTTTGGCCTACACTTCACACTAAGGGCGGAGGAGTTATATAACAGTCAAATTGGGATTTATTAATAAAATAATTATTACCTTTTATTTCAGCTTATTAAGCAATTTTGTAATAATATGACTTTTTCTTTAACTCACAAACAGGAAATACTGATACAATACTTTTTCGATTTTATAAAATAAATTTGTAAAGATCAATGTTCAAATTCCACAAGCAAAGTCAGCATATTGAAAATTATAAAAAGAAGGAAATAGCGTTGCTCGTGGAATTTTACCTATCGAGATTTTGAATCTTGATTGTTGTAAATGTAAATGTAATTGTTGTAGGTGTAGTCAGAATGTAGGCCTGCGTAATAGGTGTAGCCAGGATATTACACTTTTATGGGGTAATTTTGAAATATTTCATTTTTTATTCTTTCTTCAAATTTATTCCTACCTACTTCACTTACTGCGCATGTCTACATCCTACCTGCACCTAGTACGCATGTCTACATTCTGGCTACACCTACTGCGCAGGTCTGCATCGTGTCTACACTTACTATAGAACATTAAAATTAAAAAAAATTACAGTAGAAATTTCAATTAAAAATTACAGTAAAAATCAGCATTTGACTTTAATTTGACCTTGATCATTGACTTCAAGGTCATATTCGGATGCAGAATTTTTCGCTCTTTCCATTTCCGAGGTCGAAAAGGGGGGTTGGGGGTTGTCCTCTCTCTCTCTCTCTCTCTCTCTCTCTCTCTATATATATATATATATATATATATATATATATATATATATATATATATATACATGAAATAACTAAAGTAACAATTAATCGAACGAAACAAGAGAGTAGAAGAGCTGTGCCGATACGGGAGCACCGCAAAACGGAGTAACTTGAACCCCTTTGACGATGTTTGAAAGCGTGTGACTTACGGTCCTATTGTACCCATTTTACGGTACTACACATTCCGAACTGATGAGTCATCAAACTGTATCGATGTGCAAACCTTGACCTTTGACCCGGCACGTACTGAGTAGATGTATTTAAAATTTGTTGTTGACATTTGACCCCAACACTCGCTTATACTGTTAGCCTTGAAATTCCTAATAGGTGAGTCAATACCAGCGACCAAATTAATTTATGTTAACCCATTATGCATCATCACAATTTACTTATAACAATTTCATTTTGTGTTAACCCATTACCAGCCAAACCTAACGCATGCGCAGACTGAATTTAAGTACACGACGCATGCGCAGACTGAATTTTAGGTTACAATTTGATAGATGGGGCACACTACCGCGTCTAAAATGTGGGGAATACCCTAACTCGGGGGTGGCCCCAAATTTTTGACACCGTACTGTACTTAAATTTTTGGTACACTACCGTGTCAAAAGTGTGGACCCCCCTGGTCAAAAAGGTATCCGATCACTTTTTGAAACGTACTGTACGTGCAAACCTTGGCCCCAACACGCGCTTGCCTTAAGTACGTCATCTTAAACGAACTATCACGTCAAAAAATGTGGGGAATACCCTAACTCGGGGGTGGCCCCAAATTTTTGACGCCGTACTGTACTTAAATTTTTGGTACACTGCCGTGTCAAAAGTGCGGGCCCCCCTGACCAAAAAGGTATCCGATCACTTTTTTAAGCGTACTGTACGTGCAAACCTTGGCCCCAACACGCGCTTGCCTTAATTACGTCATCTTAAACGAACTATCAGATCAAAAAATGTGGGGAATACCCTAACTCGGGGGTGGCCCCAAATTTTTGACGCCGTACTGTACTTAAATTTTTGGTACACTGCCGTGTCAAAAGTGCGGGCCCCCCCTGAGTAAAAAGGTATCCGATCACTTTTTGAAGCGTACTGTACGTGCAAACCTTGGCCCCAACACGCGCTTGCCTTAATTGCGTCATCTTAAACGAACTATCACGTCAAAAAATGTGGGGAATACCCTAACTCGGGGGTGGCCCCAAATTTTTGACACCGTACTGTACTTAAATTTTTGGTACACTACCGTGTCAAAAGTGTGGACCCCCCTGGTCAAAAAGGTATCCGATCACTTTTTGAAACGTACTGTACGTGCAAACCTTAACCCCAACACGCGCTTACCTTAATCATTTTAAACGAAAGGTACATTACCAAGTCAAAAATGTGGGGAATACCCTAACCCACGGGGAGGCCGCTAAATTTTGTGGGGGCACTGTACCAAGCGCTACCGCAAAACTAACTTCAGACTCCAGGGTCCAGATGTCTGACCGCTACTGTACTGCCGGAAATTTGGGTGTCAACTGTAACTCAGAGGTTTTTGTGTATATTTAACCTTGGAAAATTCCAGGAATTTTTATCAGTTTTAACATAAACAAACAACTAATAATTAAATGTTTGTTTTAGCTGAATTATGATCGTAAGACTCATATAAGGAGTTTTTTTGGTATAAGAAAGATGACGTCATGGAATATTAATGAGTTAAAAAATTGTTTAGTAAAAAATATCACCCATTGTAGGCCTCAAGCAAGAAATTATTTTTATCAGTTTTAATACTTTAACATTTAACCTACAGTGACCAATTTTTTAGTTAACTAACAGAAGTTCTTGAAATTTTAACAAGTTACAAAAAATATTACTTCTTATGGTGCACAACATTTTTGAATTTGACTGTAGCACAAAACTGTTTCTATATCAAACGAAAATTATCTGAAATAATTCAGTATGTACATATGTATAGACTCTGTATATTAAAAATATTTTATGTATACACTCTGTATATTGAGAATAAGAAAGAAAATTTGTATATAATTTTAATTTTTATGAATACTAGTAAACGAATTGTATAGCCATTTATGAATAAGTATTAAATCTAATTATAAAATAATTTATAAATATTGCAAAAAATTTGTTTAATCAGCAAAATCAATGTATATCATTTTAATACTGATACATATTTATATTAGGGTATAATAGTATTGTATTTAACATTTTTAAACAGAATAAAAGTTCAATTTTTGGTTTTAAATTACTATAAGTTAAACACGTCGCTTAATATAAAAATGATAACAGCATTGAGTTTTACTAAATTTTTAAGTCTGTAAAATCAAAATTTTTTATAGACTAGAACATTTTGAATTTGCTACTCTATCATTAACATACAAATAATATCATGTATATATAACGGGTGTATATTTAGTATTTTTAATAAATATTTTAGTATACAGGGTGTATCATGAAATATGCTTTTCAATTAGAATAATAAATTTCATAAGATTTTTGTTAATACTCTTATAGGTTAACGAAAGAAACTTTTTGCTGTAAAAAAATAGGGGAATGCAGGGTAATAATTAAATAAAACGCACATATTTTTTTAAAAATTTTATTTATAGAATATGCATACAAAAAATTAAATTGCTTAAATCTATATATTACTTAAAATCTATTTATTTTCCATATAAAAATTTTTTAAAAGAATACAATTTTCTAATGAACAAATTTTATCTGAATGAAGCATACAGCGTCTTGAATAATATTCATCTCGCAGAATGGAAATCTTCGGTACATCAAATATTTCTTCCAAATTCAAAATCCACGGCTGGTTTTCGGTACCATCAAACAAACTTGATATCCATTTCTTCTTTTCACCACCCTTGACGTATATAACATCATACTTCTTTAATATAGGTTTCAATATGGTATGAAGTTTTTTGTATGGAATAAATCCATACGACCAAGGTATCCCATGCCAATTTCGGTAAAGCCAACTGGCTACTCGTTGATATTTCTTCGGCAACTCGTTGAAATCAAACGGTGCGTCGAATATAAGATGTAATATATCATCCGAATTTTCTGCAGCAATACCAACTTCTTTAAAATAAAATTCGTTGTTAGCTCCTTGATAGCCTTGTATGTCAAGAAACGCCATTTTTTACCGCCACCGTAGAACTGAAATTATTCACACAATCCACAACTTTATATAGAATAATTAAAAGTGGTGGGGGTAGTTAATTAATTTGTGGAACGTATTCGAAAATGGCTATTAATAGCTATTGCTAGTTTACCATCAAATTACAAACTGTTAATAATATTTAGCACATTTGTGAGTACCAGGTACTTTTCACTTTAAGACCTAGTGATTTAAGGAATGCTAAATTTTCAGGTGAAATGTGTTGTTGCTCAAAAGTTTTACGTTTAATGATCTTAGGTTTCGAAAGTCCTTTGCTAGGTTCTCTAGCGGTGGACTGCGCTGAATTGTAAATTAACATGGTTCCAAAATGTAATTGTTTTACCACGAAAGTATAATTTTCAACGAAAGAGATGTTAACTCTTTGACAACCACCGGTAAATAGATAATATTTTATGTAAGTTCAACTATTTTATACCCTTCAACCATGATAAGGTGTATAAGCTTGAGTATAACTCAGCAAATTATATAGCGGTGGTGACGTAACACACAAATGCGGTGGTTGTGTTGCGGTTGTGGCGGTGGCGGTGTTTGTGTGGTGGTTGTGTGGTGGTGGCGGTGGTGTTTGTGTGGTGGCGGCGGTGGTGTTTGTGTGGCGGTGGTATTTGTATGGTGGTTTCGGTGGTTGTGTGGTGGTTGTGGGGGTGGCGGGGTAGCAGCGGTGTTTGCGGCTGACGTGCACAACTTTATCATTAATTCAATCGAAGCAGCAATTTACTGTAGACAATAAATCGGTGGTGACATCTCGCGGTGTTTGTTAAACGCAATATCTAAATTAATCATCATCATAATCGCTAGCATCTTCTTTATCAGTTTCATCCAGATAATCACCTAGTGGCTCAATAACATCAGCCTTTTGAAGTTCACGAAGTATAGAGAATATTTCTTGACCGACAGTAGTTTCTCTTAAAGCATCTAACTCTTCGATTAAAGCTTCACTGTCGTCAACGTTAAACAATATGTTTTTATTTTCCTCTATACTCCGAATAATATTGAGTATTTTTTCACCAGTCTCTGAAGTCTCGTATAAACGTCGTAATTCATCTATTAAAGTATTAGGATTATGCCAGTATTTTATTTTTTTCGATTGCCCATTAGCATTTTCCGAGTCGTTGTATTTGATACGCTTAGCAAGTAGCTCTTGGTCCGTTGAATTGACTGGACGTTTTATTGCTATTCGTTCATTAGAATCCTCAACTTTATTTTGAGTTTCTTTGATTAATAAAATATCCAAAAGGGTTTGCAAAGCTGTAGTTAACTTGGGAATGATAACAGTTCCACTCTCAAAAGTGGTTAAAACCCTGTTATTAGACTCATCGCTGGGTGTGTAAACATTATTTTGATTTCTTAAATTATTAAATTTAGTTTGAATTGCTTTTGATGCAGCTTTAATTCTTTGTGCAAGTGGATTGACCCTTTCTTCAACTTTATTGTTTAGAAATTCATCATCAACATCATTCCTCCCGGTATCATAACTAGATAAGTCATCAGCCGTGTCTAATGTTTGTCTTTTTAGCGGATCAAGAGAGTAACTATTTTCAAACCTTTTTGGTGAAAATTCCCGCATATGTGTATTTCTTATATGCCGTGAAAGAGAATCTTTCCGCGAGAAGCTTTTATAGCACCGCGTACACTCGAACATTATAATAGATGTGTAAAGCTCAACTAGTGTTACAAGATTAATTCAGAATTGTGTTAGCGATTACTTATATACTCCACCACCACCACCACCGCCGCCGCCACCGCCACCACCACCGCAACCACCACCGCGGCCACCACCACCACCACCGCCGCCGCCGCCGCCGCCGCAACCACCACATCTGAGTTGCTCATTTTACTCCATGAAGTAGCTGTTGACATCCGGCTTACACATTTTGCCCCCATTACGCTCTTTCGGTTTGGAAATTAGTTCAGAAAAATGAATGAAAAGCTATATGCAAGTGTCAGGTGACTCAACACCAACATTAAAATACTTGCTCCTGAGTATAGGCAATTACATTGCGTTGCCAACTGGGTCCATACCTACTGAGAGTCTTATCATAATTCAAGATATAATTTGGGAGGTTCTAGTGTGTTGTAAAATAAGAACAATATAAGAATTTATACGTAAAATAATTTATTTTTTAATGAAATAAACGTTTACAATATTACAATTAAAAAGTAAATCAATTCATTTTCATATCTGACAGTTACCTTAATCTTACATCTAACATCATACATGTGATAGCTATTTACTAAATTCCACAATATGTAAAAAACCACTAGAATCAGTTCCTTTATATGTAATAAAATATTGTCCTGTACGTAATCATTGAATGGTCTGCTCATCCAAATCCGCGAATCGTTTTGGAAGGAACACTTGAGCATCTGCAAGTTTCACCGCAACCGCTGGCCCATATCGAGTTTCCATGCGTCGTACATCAAGAATTATCCACGTTTCATACGGTTTGAGTGTAGATAGCGATTTGAATGGTTTACCAGCACCAAGTTTATTCAACTTCTCCAAAACCGGATCCATTGTTGTATCAGTGGCAGTAAAAGTGGTCCACAGATCACTTATACTTAACTCAACACCGTGTTGTTCAGACATTTTGCCAATACACTACCAATTTCTGTTACAGCACGTCGCTTAAATAAATTATGAGTTGCCACCACAAAAACCACCACCACCACCACCACCACCCCAACACAACTACAAAATTTGAGTTGCTCATTTTACCCCACCGATATGTTTATTCCCACACAGCTACAAATTAAGTTACTCTAAAGCAACCACACCTTCATATGATCAGTGTTTATACACCACAACCAATGGAAAATATCAAATAAACATTAACATTTATTTAGTAATGAGGTATAATGTATATTTTGAGTATTCAACAAAAACTTTAATACTGATTAATAGGTATTGGTCAATTCCACTGTTACTCAAAATATACGTTATACCTCATTACTAAATAAATGCTAATGTTTGTTTTAACAACCGTGGAATTGGTCAATACTTATGATGTGGCAATCAGGTGATTGATTTTACTAAATTATTCGCAATTGCAGCGGCTTTTACATGTGGTACAGTTTACATAATTGCAAACACAGTTGGGAAATGGCATCATACATCGTTTACAACACATGCAAATTCGTTTTTCGTTTCGACACCTATCACAATACTCGGGGAAGGAACACTTACACTGTGGTGGTTGAAATTTACAAATACCACAAATCGGCATGTTGTTTTTGTTTACTTTCTGGAACTTAACCAACAAATGACATCCGGTTAATAATTCAGTTGTATTTATAGTATTTTGACTGAAACCAAATAATCCAATATTTTATAAAAATTCGATATTTAATCGATATTGACCAATTCCACTGTTACACAAAATATCCATTATGCCTCATTACATCGCTGGTCATTGCGTTATAAATAAATGTTTACGTTGGTTTGAGCAACCGTGGAATTGGTCAATATGTATTATGTGGCAATCAGATGATTGATTTTACTAAATTATTTGCAATTGCAGCGGCTTTTACATATGGTACAGTTTATATAATTGCAAACACAGTTTGGAAATGGCATCATACATCGTTTACAACACATGCAAATTCGTTTTTCATTTCGACACCTATCACAGTACTCGTAGAAGGCACACTTACACTGTGACGGTTGAAATTTACAAATACCACAAATCGGCATGTTGCTGTTGTTGTTTACCTTCTGGAACTTAACCAACAAATGACATCCGGTTAGTAATTCAGTTGTATTTATAGTATTTTGTAACCGAAATTTTCCAATATTTTATCTAAAATCGATATCTAATAATCTTCCAGCATAAGAGCAGGGAAGAGGAACGTCACCAGATTGATTAATTTAGATATTGCGTTTAACAAACACCGCGAGATGTCACCACCGATTTATTGTCTACAGTAAATTGCTGCTTCGATTGAATTAATGATAAAGTTGTGCACGTCAGCCGCAAACACCGCTGCTACCCCGCCACCCCCACAACCACCACACAACCACCGAAACCACCATACAAATACCACCGCCACACAAACACCACCGCCGCCACCACACAAACACCACCGCCACCACCACACAACCACCACACAAACACCGCCACCGCCACAACCGCAACACAACCACCGCATTTGTGTGTTACGTCACCACCGCTATATAATTTGCTGAGTTATACTCAAGCTTATACACCTTATCATGGTTGAAGGGTATAAAATAGTTGAACTTACATAAAATATTATCTATTTACCGGTGGTTGTCAAAGAGTTAACATCTCTTTCGTTGAAAATTATACTTTCGTGGTAAAACAATTACATTTTGGAACCATGTTAATTTACAATTCAGCGCAGTCCACCGCTAGAGAACCTAGCAAAGGACTTTCGAAACCTAAGATCATTAAACGTAAAACTTTTGAGCAACAACACATTTCACCTGAAAATTTAGCATTCCTTAAATCACTAGGTCTTAAAGTGAAAAGTACCTGGTACTCACAAATGTGCTAAATATTATTAACAGTTTGTAATTTGATGGTAAACTAGCAATAGCTATTAATAGCCATTTTCGAATACGTTCCACAAATTAATTAACTACCCCCACCACTTTTAATTATTCTATATAAAGTTGTGGATTGTGTGAATAATTTCAGTTCTACGGTGGCGGTAAAAAATGGCGTTTCTTGACATACAAGGCTATCAAGGAGCTAACAACGAATTTTATTTTAAAGAAGTTGGTATTGCTGCAGAAAATTCGGATGATATATTACATCTTATATTCGACGCACCGTTTGATTTCAACGAGTTGCCGAAGAAATATCAACGAGTAGCCAGTTGGCTTTACCGAAATTGGCATGGGATACCTTGGTCGTATGGATTTATTCCATACAAAAAACTTCATACCATATTGAAACCTATATTAAAGAAGTATGATGTTATATACGTCAAGGGTGGTGAAAAGAAGAAATGGATATCAAGTTTGTTTGATGGTACCGAAAACCAGCCGTGGATTTTGAATTTGGAAGAAATATTTGATGTACCGAAGATTTCCATTCTGCGAGATGAATATTATTCAAGACGCTGTATGCTTCATTCAGATAAAATTTGTTCATTAGAAAATTGTATTCTTTTAAAAAATTTTTATATGGAAAATAAATAGATTTTAAGTAATATATAGATTTAAGCAATTTAATTTTTTGTATGCATATTCTATAAATAAAATTTTTAAAAAAATATGTGCGTTTTATTTAATTATTACCCTGCATTCCCCTATTTTTTTACAGCAAAAAGTTTCTTTCGTTAACCTATAAGAGTATTAACAAAAATCTTATGAAATTTATTATTCTAATTGAAAAGCATATTTCATGATACACCCTGTATACTAAAATATTTATTAAAAATACTAAATATACACCCGTTATATATACATGATATTATTTGTATGTTAATGATAGAGTAGCAAATTCAAAATGTTCTAGTCTATAAAAAATTTTGATTTTACAGACTTAAAAATTTAGTAAAACTCAATGCTGTTATCATTTTTATATTAAGCGACGTGTTTAACTTATAGTAATTTAAAACCAAAAATTGAACTTTTATTCTGTTTAAAAATGTTAAATACAATACTATTATACCCTAATATAAATATGTATCAGTATTAAAATGATATACATTGATTTTGCTGATTAAACAAATTTTTTGCAATATTTATAAATTATTTTATAATTAGATTTAATACTTATTCATAAATGGCTATACAATTCGTTTACTAGTATTCATAAAAATTAAAATTATATACAAATTTTCTTTCTTATTCTCAATATACAGAGTGTATACATAAAATATTTTTAATATACAGAGTCTATACATATGTACATACTGAATTATTTCAGATAATTTTCGTTTGATATAGAAACAGTTTTGTGCTACAGTCAAATTCAAAAATGTTGTGCACCATAAGAAGTAATATTTTTTGTAACTTGTTAAAATTTCAAGAACTTCTTGTTAGTTAACTAAAAAATTGGTCACTGTAGGTTAAATGTTAAAGTATTAAAACTGATAAAAATAATTTCTTGCTTGAGGCCTACAATGGGTGATATTTTTTACTAAACAATTTTTTAACTCATTAATATTCCATGACGTCATCTTTCTTATACCAAAAAAACTCCTTATATGAGTCTTACGATCATAATTCAGCTAAAACAAACATTTAATTATTAGTTGTTTGTTTATGTTAAAACTGATAAAAATTCCTGGAATTTTCCAAGGTTAAATATACACAAAAACCTCTGAGTTACAGTTGACACCCAAATTTCCGGCAGTACAGTAGCGGTCAGACATCTGGACCCTGGAGTCTGAAGTTAGTTTTGCGGTAGCGCTTGGTACAGTGCCCCCACAAAATTTAGCGGCCTCCCCGTGGGTTAGGGTATTCCCCACATTTTTGACTTGGTAATGTACCTTTCGTTTAAAATGATTAAGGTAAGCGCGTGTTGGGGTTAAGGTTTGCACGTACAGTACGTTTCAAAAAGTGATCGGATACCTTTTTGACCAGGGGGGTCCACACTTTTGACACGGTAGTGTACCAAAAATTTAAGTACAGTACGGTGTCAAAAATTTGGGGCCACCCCCGAGTTAGGGTATTCCCCACATTTTTTGACGTGATAGTTCGTTTAAGATGACGCAATTAAGGCAAGCGCGTGTTGGGGCCAAGGTTTGCACGTACAGTACGCTTCAAAAAGTGATCGGATACCTTTTTACTCAGGGGGGGCCCGCACTTTTGACACGGCAGTGTACCAAAAATTTAAGTACAGTACGGCGTCAAAAATTTGGGGCCACCCCCGAGTTAGGGTATTCCCCACATTTTTTGATCTGATAGTTCGTTTAAGATGACGTAATTAAGGCAAGCGCGTGTTGGGGCCAAGGTTTGCACGTACAGTACGCTTAAAAAAGTGATCGGATACCTTTTTGGTCAGGGGGGCCCGCACTTTTGACACGGCAGTGTACCAAAAATTTAAGTACAGTACGGCGTCAAAAATTTGGGGCCACCCCCGAGTTAGGGTATTCCCCACATTTTTTGACGTGATAGTTCGTTTAAGATGACGTACTTAAGGCAAGCGCGTGTTGGGGCCAAGGTTTGCACGTACAGTACGTTTCAAAAAGTGATCGGATACCTTTTTGACCAGGGGGGTCCACACTTTTGACACGGTAGTGTACCAAAAATTTAAGTACAGTACGGTGTCAAAAATTTGGGGCCACCCCCGAGTTAGGGTATTCCCCACATTTTAGACGCGGTAGTGTGCCCCATCTATCAAATTGTAACCTAAAATTCAGTCTGCGCATGCGTCGTGTACTTAAATTCAGTCTGCGCATGCGTTAGGTTTGGCTGGTAATGGGTTAACACAAAATGAAATTGTTATAAGTAAATTGTGATGATGCATAATGGGTTAACATAAATTAATTTGGTCGCTGGTATTGACTCACCTCTTAGGAATTTCAAGGCTAACAGTATAAGCGAGTGTTGGGGTCAAATGTCAACAACAAATTTTAAATACATCTACTCAGTACGTGCCGGGTCAAAGGTCAAGGTTTGCACATCGATACAGTTTGATGACTCATCAGTTCGGAATGTGTAGTACCGTAAAATGGGTACAATAGGACCGTAAGTCACACGCTTTCAAACATCGTCAAAGGGGTTCAAGTTACTCCGTTTTGCGGTGCTCCCGTATCGGCACAGCTCTTCTACTCAAGAGCATGTTTAGAATTTTAGTACCACTGTAATGAGGTTGCAATGCAAATGAAATTGCAGGTTTAAAATTCCCTTAAACGAATTGTTTTTGATAACACCATACTTGTTTTTCAATCATAAACATAGTAAACGGTTCTTTATTAAAAATTGAGTGTATATGTTTGATAAAATATTATTATTATTATTTTTTTTTTGTTACAGAGTTTGAAACTTGTCAGATTAGTGCTTTTGCAGAGGGAGAATGCAAACCAGTTACTCATTGCCCAGTTGCATTAAATATGCTTCAAAATAGTAAACAACATTCTTTAGATCGATGTGGTTTTGTCAAAAATATTGAGATTGTGTGTTGTCCGAAAGATCGAAAAGATACTTCTTCAAGCGATAAGATACGAGTATCGACGTCGAAGCCAGTACAGAAGTATACTACAACACCAAGAAGTTCTCTCTCTGATCGAGGGACCAAAGTTGGTTTGAAAAGTCAACAAGGTAATTTTCTCTTAATACTAGATAAAGTTGTATTCGTTTTTCTTTCAGTTTTACGAATTTTCATTCTGAAAAGTCAGCTATTACAGCAGGTATCATGACGCGACCTGAGCCCGGGATTATAAAAGAAATTTATTTGAGGTCCCTAGAATCCGAAAATGAAATTCACCAATATATATATATATATATATATATATATATATATATATATATATATATATATATATATATATATATATATATATATATCACACCTTGGCAACAAGGACACATCTATATAGACAAATCCAACGATGTGAAACTGTTGTTGCCGAGGTGTAATAATATATAATGTCTTTCATAAAGTTTCCACCATATAGGAGAACATTGAAGGCTTAACTGCACTCATACTGCGACTCGTTCAGTAAACTTCTCTCTAGAATATTTTTATGCTACATTGAATATATTGATTACGAGATTATCATAGAAGTTTTCACTTAGATCGCACAGTCTTACGCACACTCAAAATTTTTAAAATGCAAGATATTATGTCAATCAAGATAGCCCCGCCATTTTATTTTTTTTTTAAATAAAGGTTTGTGTTGTATTGTGCTAGATGTGTGCTATACTGTGTCATTAATAATAATAAGTAAATTTTGAAACCTGGGAATGATTTTTACAGCCAAAAATTATTTTTGGGCGTAAGTTAGCCCCATTATTTTCCTTTTTTTTTTTCACAGAAAAGGTTGTGCTGTATTGTGTCAGACATGTGCCGTAAATAAAAAAATTATTTTTTTAAAATTACGACTTTTATAGCTAAAACCTATTTTTAACTATATTAAACCCCGCCATTTACTTTTTTTCAAATAAAAAGATTGCGCTTCATTGTGCTAGACGTGTGCTACCAAGTGCTGTAGATAAAAAAAATAAATTTCGAAAATTGCGATATTTCACGCCAGTTTTTGGGTGTAAAGATAGCCCCGCCACTTTTTTTTTCAAACAAGAATAGTTGTTCTGTATTGTGCTAGACATGTTCTACAATGTGCCGTAAATAAAAAATTTTTTTTTGAAAATTACGGTTTTAACAGCCAGTTTTTGAGTGCAAAGTTAGCCCCGCCATTTTGCTTTTTTTAAACAAAAAAGGTTGTTCTGTCTTGTGTTCTATATGTGCTACCATGTGCCGTAAATAAAAGAAAAATAAATTTTGAAAATTGCGATATTTCAAACTAGCTGTTGGGTATAAAGCCAGCTTCGTGATTTTGTATTTTTAGTCGAATTTTTCCTTAAAAAAATTAGACCCATACAGCCTATAGGATAAGAACAGCGAGAGGCAAGAGTAGGTGCGCTATCCGTTTTCGGACCCGTAGAACACGATACTGTAAAAAAAATGTCTGATATATATATATATATATATATATATATATATATATATATATATATATATATATATATATATATATATATATATATAGTCCCGCTACCTTTTGACATGTGTAGGGCCCCCCTATGGAAGTGAAGAGCTGAAATTTGGTAAGTGGGGCTCAGTCCGATGCACAACAATACTATCAAAGTGGGGTCAAATTTTGGGCAACTTTGGATCCGACCCAAATTATAAGGCTATGGTGGGGGGCAACAAAACAATCAAACTTTTCCAAAACGGTTGAAACTAATGTTTCGGTTAATTACCTACAACATATCCAAAATTCAGCTTCTTAGGATGATTTGTAGGAAGTAGAGGGAAAAAAAAGTAATTTGGCTGGATTTAACGCGTCCACAATCCCCCAGAATTGACTTAGAGGGTTGAAATTTGGTATATTGATGGAATTCGTACCTAGAATCTGCTTTTTGGAGATTTTAATATTTTACCCCCACCCCCGCCATTTTTAAGCTACAATTTCTTGCTTTTTTGACGTTTTCGAACTTACCCCTACTATTTTTATACCTAAAAGAACATGATTTTCCTTGTCTTTTAACAGTTTCGCTCGGGTCAAAGTCTCCCCAAATAAACATAGAGGGCTCAAATTTTGTATTTGGATTGAGTTAGTATCAAGGGGGTGGTCCCAACTTTTAGTCCTTACCCCCACCATTTTTATACCTAAAAGAACATGATTTTTCTTGTTTTTTAACAGTTTCGTTTGGATCAAAATCTCCCCAAATAAACCTAGAGGGCTGAAACTTTGTGCACAGGTTAAGATAATAGTCAGCCACTGCTTTTTGGAAGTTTCAACTTTTAACCCTTACTCCCACGATTTTTACGCCAATATTTCCTTGATTTTTTCCTTTTTTTCTAACGAAACATAGAAGGCTGAAATTTTGTACGTGTATTGAGTTAGTATCCAGCTAGTGCCTTTTAGGGATTCCACATTACTTCCCCCCCACTTCTTCCATTTTTACATCGGAATTCAACGGTATTGTTAAATGTGTTTTAAATGTATTATTTTTATTCTAATACAAGTGGGCGGATGACAATCTTCAAAATTTAAAAAAAAATGAACTTTCTTTTATAACAAATGCAATACATAAATGCTAAGTAATTTAGCATTTATGTATTGTTTTTTTTCTCACGGCGTTTTTTTTTTTTTTTTTTTTTTTTTGACAAAAAAGATTGTTATGTACTGAGCTAGACATGTGCTACCATGTGCCGTTTAAGAAAGGATATTTTTTTATGGCCAATTTTTATACCCATCAAGGTAGCACCCCTATGTTGTCCTTTTTTAAAAAAAAAAAAACTTTGGTTGCAATGTGCTCTATATGTGTCATTATGTACCTCTACCGTCGGCCTTTTTTAAGAAATTAGCCCTTTCCAGAAATATGCCAGCTACGTTGTCGTGTTTTTGCTAGCTGACAGTTCATCCTATGAAATGATTGCTACAAATTTTCATAATACAAACACAAATTAATTCAAAGAGAAAAAAAATACAAATTTCTCGTGTTAACAAGTAGAAAAAAAATCGTAAGGTGCGGGGCCGTCTTGATTGACATCAAGATATTGCGGTTCATAATCAAAATTTGGCAAGATTTCAGCAGCCTCTTATTTCTGGTCGAAGTAATGTGTTGCTAAATTAATGAAGATATTTATATTTTAACCATAAATGTCCAGTAATGGAAAGCACAATCGGCAAAATTGCGTCCACTGGTGAGATATGTATTTTCTGAAAGCCCCTTCCTAGTAGGTCATAAATATACCCATCTTAGGTATGGAGAACCTGGCCTTCAAAAGTTCTGACGTGCAGTAGGTTTTGCATACTCTACGTGGCTATTTCTTAAGGAAACGATGTGTGTTGATCTGCAGCGGGCATTAGAGTCCTCTTCGAGAGGATGCACTTCGGACTACCTTATTTCGGTAACTTACCAAGGAGTCTGCCAGAAATCGTCACCAGTAAGACTCCCAAACTTCCCTTCGAATACTCCCAATGTACTGGTTTTTAGCCGCTCGGTGCGTCTTCTGTCATAGGCCACGTGAAAAAACGAGGTTAGGCCACTTGCCAGTAAAGTGATTTTACACAGTGATAGGTCGGCCCACGGCATGTCTCATAACCCATTTGTGCCTATACAGAGTATCCTGTTTGGCTATGGCCACGTGCAGAATTTTTGTACATTTGACGCCCTATAACTTTTAAAGGCCAGGTTCTCCATGAACGTGCCCATTGACAAAGTTGGACTACTTGACAACCTTGGACGCTAGGGGGCTGCTCCCCATATAGTTTTGCCCATTGTTCTTTCCGCGAAGTCGCTCGACCGGGCGAAATTACCCATCATTGCACCTGCAAAAATAAGTTTTGGACTATGAGACTTTATAACCATAAAATAACCTGATAATAATTTAGGTGACGTCGATTACCAGTCTGAAAATTTGAATTTTATAAAAACATCACAATAATAACATATAACTAAAAAAAAGTGACGGGAAGTAAATTCATAAAATTATGCATGAATGATGTCTATACATGATATCAGTGGGTGACCTACTTCGCAGTATAGAATGAATTATAAATATTTTTAATAAATTTCTATACAATAATATCTAATTAGT
Source organism: Brachynemurus nebulosus (assembly GCA_035578155.1). Taxonomy (NCBI): domain Eukaryota; kingdom Metazoa; phylum Arthropoda; class Insecta; order Neuroptera; family Myrmeleontidae; genus Brachynemurus; species Brachynemurus nebulosus. The sequence goes on along the minus strand of JAPWDM010000046.1, from coordinate 2,321,454 downwards.
ATATTTTTTATTAATTAATCAATGAAAATTGTTTCCCTTTATATTTTTTGATAAGAAATCTAATATAACAAAAATATGAATGCAAAAATTAAAAAAAAAGCCAAAATTTCCATTTTATTATTATTTATTACTAGTTGTACCCGCGACGTCGTTCGCGTAACCTGTTAGTATAAAATAAATAAGAAGTATATAAGCATAATATTATAAGTATAACATTATAAAACAATTGTAAAATAGGAATACAAATGAACAAAAATGGATGAAATATTCATCAAAATCCGTTCAATAGTTTTTGCCCTAATGCGTGCACATGCCCAAAATAATTTTTGAATTTCCCAAGGCAGTGAGACATTTTCCCGTAATAAAAAGTATCCTAGATGCTGATCCAGGTAATAAGTTATCACCACAGCAAATTTTATCCTAATCCGTCTAACAATTTTTGCGTGATGCGTGCACAAACAGACAGACAGACAAAAAATTTAAAAATCGCTATTTTGATATCTATATTGATAACTATACACAGTACCATTAAAGCTTTTAAAAAATATCCCATGTACGGACATGGTCTCGTTACAGTTTTATTATATGTATGGATTAGTAGACTTGGGAAAAAATGGTCCCTAATAGAGTCACCATGTAAAATATTTTGAACCGGGGGACTATAAATATTATTGCTATTGGCTGGAGATTTTTATCTGGATTTGAAGATTAGCTTAAGTAAATAATTATTCTTAAGAAGAAAATCAGTTAAAATCAAAAATTACCCATTTATGTAGTCATAACTTTAATAATAATTTGAAATTAATGATAAATAAATAAATAAATGACCAACTGTAGTAGCAATTTATTAAGTCAAATTCAAAATGTTTTTAATATAAACATGTATCTAATTAATTTCCTTGTGACTTCCTTGGATGTATACCTCACTTTATTTACAAAAACTTTATACTTATGTGCTCAATATAAACAAAATACCTATCTATATGTACTCTAAACACTCATCTGCATGTATGTAGTGTACATGTTTTAGGTAATATTGAAAAAAACGGTACCTTCATCTTTGGTACTGACTGTCTATACGCGAAATGTAATTGAAAGTCTACAAGCGATTTGTCATTTTGGTGGTTTCAAAAAACGGATGACGAGTGTCCGGCTGATCGGAGCTTTAAAAAAAGATTCTAAGTTTTTAAGGACTGACCCTCAGTAAATTTCAATTTTGTGCCAATAGCAGTTAGTAGGAAAAAAGCCAACACAATTCGTACGAGGGCATTCTTACCCATGCTTATCCGTCAATTGCTGTTGTGTTTTATTTTTAAATATTAAAAAAGCACCTTAAATAGTAAACTGGAAGGCCTTTATGAAGATATTTTTTCTTGCCAAAAAAATTCAAAATTTCTATTTTATAAATAAAAATCCAAAATTCCTACTTTATAAATAAACAGAGACTTTAATAACATTTTTAAATTGTTGCAACAAATGCAATACATTAATATTTATGTATTGCATTTGTTATAAAAGAAAGTTCATTTTTTTTTTTAATTTTTAAAATTTCTATCCGCCGACTTGTATTAGAATAAAAATAATGCATTTAAAACACATTTAACAATACCATTGAATTCCGATGTAAAAATGGCAGAAATGGGGGAAAAGGGGGAAAACTAAAAGGCACTAGCTGGATACTAACTCAATACACGTACAAAATTTCAGCCCTCTAGGTTTGCTTAGAGAGTCTCTAGACATGTTAGAAAAAAGCAAAAAAATCAAGGAAATATTGGCGTAAAAATCGTGGAGTAAGCGTTAAAGTTGAAACCTCCAAAAAGCAGTGGCTAGCTATTAACTTAACCTGTACACAAAATTTCAGCTCTGTAGGTTTATTGGGGGGATTTTGAGCTGAACGAAACTTTTAAAAAGCAAGAAAAATCATGTTCTTTTTTATATAAAAATTGTGGGGGAAGGGTTAAAAGTTCAGACCCCCAAAAGGCACCTCCTTGATACTAACTCAATCCGAATACAAAATTTCAGTCCTCTGGGTTTATTAGGATGACCTGTGCGAGTGGTACAAACTTCGAAAACATCGAAAAAGCATGAAATTTTACCTTAAAAATGGTGGGGGTGGGGGTAATATATTAAAACCTCTAAAAAGAAGACCCTAGGTACGAGGTCTATCAACTTACCAAATCTCAACCCTCTGCGTTAAATCTGGGGGGCTGTGGGCGTGTTAGATCCAGCCAAAATACTTTTTTCCCCCTCTACTCCCACCAAATCATCCTAGGAAGCTGAATTTTGGATATGTTGTAGATAATTGACAAAAACATTATTTTCAATCGGTTTGGAAAAGTTCTCCTGTTTTGTTGCCCCCTTAAACGTTGGGTCGCATCCAAAATTTGACCCCACTTTGATAGTATTGCTATGCATCGGAATGACCCCCACTTACCAAATTTCAGCTCTTAACTTCCATAGGGTGGCCCCACTCATGTCAAAAGGTACCGGGAATATATATATATATATATATATATATATATATATATATATATATATATATATATATATATATATATATATATATAGTAGCGCTCAAAAGTATTATGACAAGTACAGTTTGTTAGATATTAAAAAAATAAAAACAATATTGTATTGAATCAAATAATGTATTTAAAGTGATGATATTTTTTACAAATTAGGACCCCTAGGACCCCTAAATGTTATGAATTTCTAAAGAAAAAGAAAATATCGAACTAAGTCTTAATAACGACAGGTCAACGATAATAACAAAAGAAGACTTGTCAAAATACTTTTGAGCTCTACTGTATATATATATATATATATACATATATATATATATATATATATATATATATATATATATATATATATATATCAGACATTTTTTTTACAGAATCGTGTTCTACGGGTCCGAAAACGGATAGCGTCCCTACTGTCGTCTCTCGCCGTTATTATCGTATAGGCTGTATAAGTCTAATTTTTTCAAGGAAAAATTCGACTAAAAATATTTATAATTTAGATATTATAAGATATGTATTTATTAGTATTAATATGTATTTATTTATTAGACAACAGACAAAATATTGGGAAATAAAAAAGCATAAACAAACATACATAACATAGACGATGTAGTGTTCTTCTTCTTCCAACGGTTGGAGGGGGGGGGTCCTGTAAGCCCATGCACTAATACTTAGTGGAATATTGCGCAATAACCCCGTTTATTCATCAGTTATGCGTAAGAGGCCCGCTTCTTTGATGGAGTGAGTCAGGACCCTTAAGGGATCCTGATGAATAGTCTTAAGCTCTGTACCCAATCCCTGTGTTGAGTGTTCAATGCGAGCCAATGCCTCGCATTCAAATAGAATGTGGTGGACCGTTTCATCTTCCATTCGACATTTCTTGCATACTGGTTCTTCTCTATATATTCTCATTCGATGCAGATGCTTCCTTAAGCGATAGTGTCCAGTAAGAATACCAAGTATAGCTTTCATCTTCGTTCTATCCAGTTGTAGAATTTCGGATGTTAACTTCATACCTCGCATGTCTTTGCTCTGCAGTGTTCCTCCAAACTGCAGTTGTTTCGTTTGTCATGGCTTCAACAAGTTCCCCTTTCTCAGTTTTAACCGTTATCCCACAGTAGTGTTACGATGTAGTGTTTTCAGTATTATTGATTTTTAAAATAAGATTGATAATATTTTTACGTTTTATAACAGGCTCCCAGACGTATTTATCGCTTTTCAGTACAAAATATTTTATATGGCGACTCTGTTAGGAACCATTTTCTCCCATGTGTAATTATTATTTATAAAAATTAAAAAAAAATATTTCCTCATAATTTATAAAATACCGAGCAACTTTAAGCATAATATATAAGCGGCAAAAATTATTAATAATTTATGTAATTTGTATGTGCCTACATATTATATTGGGAAAAAATGTAAACAAGTCAGATAACCGTGACCTTAGAACTTATGAAGATGTTGCCAAGAATTAAATAAAAATTTCAACAGTGTCGTGTGTGTATACAAAGTAGTTATTATTATTACATATCAATGAACTACATTACTTCTGTAAATGTTATAAACGGTTTTGTAATATACACTAATATACTGGGTGGTACAAAATGATATACCGTAATTGCTAAGGTTGATACGCTTAAAAATATAATATCTTTGCATGCACACTTTTCCCAAAACTCAGTAACAAGGGAGAAAAAGTTTAGAAGTGGAATGTAGAGGGGTGTAACGAAATCGACTTCTTTCTTTAAATTTTTTTAGGCGTTTTTGAATAACGGGTTCATATTTTGGGGTGCGTATGGATATTAAGATAATTAAATTTATGGTATAGCTGAAATTATCTAAACTTGGCCTGACGTCAGTAAATAAATGCAACAAAAAAAGCAAAATGATAATTAGTGTAATAATTAGTTTAAATGACTGTTCAGTATTGTACTTGCATCTAAGCCTACCATTGTCCACCCAGTGTGAGGGTGGTTATGAACACAAGTGCAGTGTGTGAGTAAAAAGGGACAAGTACTACTTGTCTATGAGACGACGATCTCTAATAGCAGGACGAAGGGAAGAGGAGAACTGACACGAACTGTTATGCTAAAAAGAGACAGACGGAGTACATCTTATTCTAAAAAGAGACAGATTTTTTCATAGTATGTTGAACTGAATCTATGATTGGACAGTACGAAAGAAGTATCTTTTAAAATTTTTTAAATAATTATTTTTATTACTGTCATAGAAAAATTAAATATCACCTTGATTCAAAAGTATTGAGCCCTTGTAAACTTTTTGAAATAAAATAGGATGTGGCTATTTATACATACAGTATGTATACGCAGTTGGCTATTTATACATACAGTATGTATACGCAATTGGCTATTTATACATACAGTATGTATACGAAATTGGCTATTTATACATATATAGTATGTATATGAAATTGGCTGTTTATACATATGATAATTATGATATGTATACTGAATTGGCTATTTAAACATGAAGTATGTATACGCAGTTGGCTACTTATGCATAATGACTGAATGCGTTATTATTACAATTAATATTTTTATAATAAGTACGCCATTATAATAATCTAATACCTCCGATTGAGCTGATTTTTATTGTTTTTACATAATCTATTTGGCTTAAGAAGTTACCCCCGAGACGGATTTTTGGCGACGCGGACCGGAAGTGTATTTTTCAACCCTTCGAATGTCTAAGTTTAGGAGTTACTAAGAGTTCTCCGTTACCGTAGTGACAAAAATTAAAAATAGATTCTTATGGAACCTGGTGAGTAGCACAAAAAGGAAAGAATGAAGTTTTTCGATATTTTGCTTAGTTTTCGTGATATTACGTGTCAAATTTGTAAAGCTTACTATATTGGATAGACAATTATGGTAAGTATAATATTACAGCATTTATTGATAGAAGTAAGTGGAAAATGGACCGGACGGCATCATTGACACTTCATTTTCAGGCAAAGGGTAATTTTGAAGCGATTACACACCGAGGCCCATTTGTAAATAATTACCATTTTCCTAAGAATGAGGTTTCATTGGTGATGTTCCGTTCATTTTTCACTTATTTCTGTGAATAAAAATAAAAATATTTTAATTAAATCCATAAAAATTGATACTATGTATATGTGTATGTGTAAGTGTATGTGTATAATATACAATCAATTATCTCATTATAGTAAGTTTTAGAAATAAGACACGTATTATCTCGAAAACTAAACAGGGTATCGAAAAACTTTGTTCTTCTTTTTTGTTCCACTGATCAAATTTTATAAGAATCTGCCTCTAGTTTTTAACACCATAATAACGGAAACCTTTTTTTAGTTGCGTCTGTATTCAAAGGATTAAAAAATACTCTTTCCATCAAAGTTTCTAAAAATTAATTTAGAAAATAATTTCTTATTGTTAAGTCAAAAAGAGCATATAAGAAAAACATTTAGTTAAGTCGGAGGTATCCGATAGTACATTTGCCTATTGATATCTCTTATACTAATTTTTACTAATTTAGACCCTCATGCAACTTCCGGTTCGCGTCGCCAAAAATCCGTTTAGGGGATAACTTCTTAAGCTAAAAAGATTGTGCAAAATTCAATCAGTGGTACGCGAAAAATTAGTTATTATAATTTATTTTACTGTCATCAGTGTAAAAGTCCATTTTAATACGCGCACCACGAAATTTGTATGATAATTTTGGTACTCAAGATGCACGTTATACCCCACAAAATCCGGTAATTATGTATAAGTAGCCAACTGCGTATACATATTGCATGTTTAAACAGAATATTTCCTATACATAGTGTATGTATAAATAGCCAATTTCGTATACATACTGTATGTATAAATAGCCAATTGCGTATACATACTGTATGTATAAATAGCCAATTGCGTATACATGCTGTATGTATAAATAGCCACATCCAATAAAATATGCATTTCTTTTAATAAAGGAAAAAACTGAAATTGTATTTCGTTCTCAGATTAACCTTACTGATACACCGAAGTGTGCCCTCTACATACCCTTTCCCCCATCGGAACATTCAAGAAAAATTGAGATATTTTACGGAAATGGCTCAATAGTTTTGAATGAAGGAGATAAATAATAATGCACGGTACTGACCTAATAGACATGTATTAAATAAATTTCAGTTAATTACTAATCAGTAATAAATTAGATATACATGCATGAATACATTCACAGAATTTGTCTTCAATTATACGTAGTGGATTATGTTTGATGTTATTTAAAACGGGAAATTTACATATATTATGTACGTTGCTATCATTAATTTTTGGAAAAAACATAGTTTCCAATGAATTACATATTTTTAGTCTAATTTTTCGAAAAAAATTGACTGTATACAACTTATACGATAAGAATGGGACGAGGCGAAAGCAGCGGCGCTATCCGTTTTCGGACTCGTAGAACACGATTCTGAAGAAAAAAATGTCTGATATATATATATATATATATATATATATATATATATATATATATATATATATATATATATATATATATATATATATATATATATATATATATATATACATAATATTATATGTTTTAGTCAAACATCGAAGCTCAAACCTCAGGTCTGACACAACGTCTTAATCAAAATCCAAACGAATAGCGCTTTCCTACCTTTAAATAACGAATTTTTGGTTAATCCTAAGAGAGACTAATTTGGTTAGTCAAATACCAAAATTCAATTTTAGGAATGTGACAAATAATCACACTAAGAAATAAAATTGGTTATTGTTATTTTGTGTCATGACAATAGGTATATAATTAATAAAAAAAATGAAAAAAATTACTTTTTATTTTGGCAAGGTGATGCGTTATAGCATTTTCAGTTACACAATACGTTTTAATTTAATTTAAATTTAATTTCATTATAGAACTTTTGTATCGTTGTGAGTTGATGTTGCGTCTCCGAAACACACAACGTCGTAGCGTTTGAAACGGCGATACTATAAGGATGTCTTCTTACAAGTAAAGGTCTTGAAGTGATAATTCCCGATTTTGATGAAACTTGGTAGGTGTGTAGAACACAAAAAAATAACAGACACGTATTTTTTCTTTATCTGCCAAAAACGCCATCTAAGGGGTGAAATCCACCCCCAAAGTTAGGGTAAAAATTTAATTTTGTCAAATTACTCGAAAACTATAACAGATAGAAAAAAAGTTTAAATTGACACAACCCTTCATTTTTAAAGGTCTTCCTATTGATGTACTCCAATCCAGGGTCGGATCTACTGGAGGGGCCTTGACTATAGAATTGGGGGTAAAATTTGAAATAGGGTGAATATGGTTGGACCAATCAAAATATTGATATCAAATATGAAAACTACATCAAAAATACTAGTTTACCTGTTTTTGCTAAAAGCCTTTACGTTAAAGTTAAAATCTCAAATATTAATCTAAAATCTTACATGTGCACTCAATATTTTACTTATTGTATCTTTAAAAATAACTTTTTAAATCGTTTTATTTATTGTATTTATTTTTATATAGGTATATTTGTTTTAGAGCTTAAAAAAATATACAGGGATATTAATCTATTGCCATATCGCTCCATTATTGCAATAGTCGGTTATCTGGGCAAAATTACGTTTTTGAGTTATCTACACCATTCAAAAGAGGAAAAGCGTATCTTTCAGATGCTACAATCAGTTAAGCTATAAACTTAATATTTTTGCTAATATAATCGATATCCTTGTATGACAATTATAATAAATTTAAATTTTAATTGTTGCAAGACTAAGATATATCGATATATCCATATTGTTGAAGCGTCAAATTCAATTTATTTTTACTACAGTACTAGGCTATTGCATTTTATCGGAGTATTAAAGCAAAAAAAATTTTTAAAATTTTACAGATTAGACAACATAACCGAATTTTAAAATTTTAACGTCTTCTAATGATTTAGTTTCTGTAGGTTATTGTGTTTTTTAAATAATTGTTTGAGTTTAACTGATTTTTTATTACGTGGTGTTGATATTAGTAACAATAAGAAATTCGTTATGTCAAATCAAACAAGGAAAATATTAGCAATGTAGTAAATGTATTACAAAATGCATCGTTTTATGATTAGTATAATGTTATTGAATCAATTTTAGCGAATTTCCAAAAGGGAAACTGGAAATACGCTATTACAGTAGGTGTCATGACGGGACCTAAGCCCGGGATCATAACAGAAATGTGTTTTGAGGTCCCTAGAACACGAAAATGATATTCACTAAACTTTATATAAATTTTCAAAATCGGTCAGTTCGTTTATTTTTGACACTTTTGGGTCCTGTGGACCCTGGCGGACCTTACATAATGTATTCTAAATCTATCTAAAATAGTTTAGCTCTGTAACAGTGAAGAAATTTTTAAAATTGGTCGTTTAGTTTATTTTTTACAATTATGGGATCAGTAAATCCTGGCGAAACTCATACAAGTCTAGTACTCTCACAGTAAGAACAGGGTTCTAAGGATCTCATATAACTTATGGCAGTCCGTAAGCTTCTTGCGGACATCATTTAATTAATTAATTCAAATACTTTAACTTACAAACTGTGAAAAAATTTTTAAAATCGATTGGTTAATTAATTTCTGGCCTTTTTAGGTCCCGAAAACCTTGACCTCACATAAAATACCTTAAATCCATTTGTTTTTACATTTTCATTCATCAATTTTTTAACATTATTAATTATTAGTGAAAAAATTTTCAAAATCGATTCAAAATATTTTTCCGTGCATACATATGTACATTGTACATATTTTGTTTTGTTTCATATATAATAATATTATATCATAACATAATCTTCAATTTCTTGTTTACTTAAAAATTCAATAAAAAAAAATAAATTCTTCATTACATTAGCTTAGAAAATCTGTTTAATTTACATTTTTCAACATGAGATAGAACCATGCTAATTATAATGCAATAAATGAGAAACAAAACTCTATACATGTATGTGTGTTATAACACATGTATGTGAATAGACTTCACTTGTTCTCACAAAATTCTTTAATAAAAAAGTGAAATATTTTTATACTTCATAAAGAACTGAGATATAAATATAAATTACTTATTAGACTAACAAAGAAAGAAAACTAATAATATAATGGTGAAAATTTACATTTTCTCGAAAAATACTTAAAATAGAAAGAAAATTATAAGAATACTTTCTTCATAATTTTTTTTTCCTTTTCAACGACGTAAAAATCGAACTGTCTTATGATAGGATCGAATGATAAAAAATGGCCAGAAAACCTACTTCTGGGCATCCGACGTGTCTGGCTAACGAACTTAGCCGAGCCAATTCAGAATCCAGTCCGCACACAAAATTTCATAAGCATTAGACGTTTCGTTCGAGAGTTATCGTGGTTATATATATATATATATATATATATATATATATATATATATATATATATATATATATATATATATATATATATATATATATATATATATATGTAGTGACAAAAATTAAAAATAGATTCTTATGGAACCTGGTGAGTAGCACAAAAAGGAAAGAATGAAGTTTTTCGATATTTTGCTTAGTTTTCGTGATATTACGTGTCAAATTTGTAAAGCTTACTATATTGGATAGACAATTATGGTAAGTATAATATTACAGCATTTATTGATAGAAGTAAGTGGAAAATGGACCGGACGGCATCATTGACACTTCATTTTCAGGCAAAGTGTATATATATATATATATATATATATATATATATATATATATATATATATATATATATATATATATATATATATATATATGTGTCGCCACGATAACTCTCGAACGAAACGTCTAATGCTTATGAAATTTTGTGTGCGGACAGGATTCTGAATTGGCTCGGCTAAGTTCGTTAGCCAGACACGTCGGATGCCCAGAAGTAGGTTTTCTGGCCATTTTTTATCATTCGATCCTATCATAAGACAGTTCGATTTTTACATCGTTGAAAAGGAAAAAAAAATTATGAAGAAAGTATTCTTATAATTTTCTTTCTATTTTAAGTATTTGTCGAGAAAATGTAAATTATGTAAGGTCCGCCAGGGTCCACAGGACCCAAAAGTGTCAAAAATAAACGAACTGACCGATTTTGAAAATTTTTTCACTGTTACAGAGCTAAACTATTTTAGATAAATATCGATTACGTTATGTAAGGTCCGCCTGGGTCCATAGGACCCAAAAGTGTCAAAAATAAACTGCCTGATCGATTTTGAAAATTTTTTCACTGTTACAGAGCTAAACTGTTTTAGATAAATATAGATTCCGTTATGTAAGGTCTGCCAAGGTCCATAGGATCCAGAAGTGTCAAAAATAAACTAACTGACCGATTTTGAAAATTTTTTCACTGTTACAGAGCTAAACTATTTTAGATAAATATAAATTACGTTATGTAAGGTCCACCAAGGTCCATAGAACCCAAAAGTGTCAAAAATAAACTAACTGACCGATTTTGAAAATTTTTTCACTGTTACAGAGCTAAACTATTTTAGATAAATATAGATTACGTTATGTAAGGTCTGCCAGGGTCCATGGGATCCAAAAGTGTCAAAAATAAACTAACCGACCGATTTTGAAAATTTTTTCACTGTTGGGGAACTAAGCTATTTTAGATAGACATACATTACGTTATTTAGGGTCCGCCAGGGTCCATGGGACCCAGAAGTGGTAAAAATAAACTAACCGACCGATTTTGAAAATTTTTTCACTGTTACAGAGCTAAACTAGTTTAGATAAATATAGATTACGTTATGTAAAGTCTGCCAGGGTCCATCGGATCCAAAAGTGTCAAAAATAAACTAACCGACCGATTTTGAAAATTTTTTCACTGTTGGGGAGCTAAGCTATTTTAGATACATATAGATTACGTTATGTAAGGTCTGACAGTGTCAGTAGGACCTAAAAGTGTCAAAAATAAAATAACTGACTGATTTTGAAACTTTTTTACTATTACCGAGGTAAACTATTTTAGATAGGTACAGGTTGTGTTATCTGAGATCCACAACTGTCCTGCGGATGCAAATGCGGCGTAGAATGCTACACAACGGGTTTTGAATATATATATATATATATATATATATATATATATATATATATATATATATATATTTATATAGTAATATATATATATATATATATATATATATATATATATATATATATATATATTACATAAAGTCCGCCTAGAATATACGGTCGAGCTGATTTTTTAATGAGGTCCACCGGGATCTTGCAGATCCGAAGACGCCAGTAATAAGCTATCGAACCGATGCTAAAAAATTTCTCACTGCTAGAGAACTAAATTATTTTAAATGGATACAACTATGCTGCACAAAATTCGTTCGCGTTCTTGGGTCCCTAAAAATACCAAAACTAATTACCCAGCCGATTTTAAAAATTCTTTTACTCTTAGAAAGCTAAACTATTTTAAATAGGTACAGGTCTTAGATGAGATCCGCCAGTGCCCAAGATTTGGAAATTCGCTATGTTATGCAGATGCTGCTACAGGGGTATTTTAATTATGTTAGTAGAATTTTACTACGTTTTAACTATACTACCCGGATGTCCAAGAAAAATCATAATAGGAGAATACCAGCTCTCAAACTTTATCTTTGCTGTAAAATTTGTCCTGTAAAATTTGTGAAATTGTCGTTATTAAGTTCTTTATTTTTAGGTTTTAGTTAGTGATAAGTACCTTAACTTTTTTTTTTATTTTTATGTTGACTTAAATGGTTTTATTTCAATTAATAATGTTTTTCAATTTTAAAATTTGGTTATTTTTACCATCGTAGTAATTCTATTCAAAATATTTTTATGCAATAGTCAGTTATCTAGGAAAATTTGAAAATTTGAGCCGACAAAATAAAATAGTTCTTTTAATTTTTGTAGCATTATTTAATATCGTGTTTAAAGAGTTTTCTGTCAAAATTGTATTAAAATTGGATTTCAAATAACTCTCAAAAGACAATAAATATATTCTAAAAAACTTTAAACTTGAATATCTCAAAAGTTGGTATTTCCCAGATAGTCGACTATTGCAACAATGGAGCGATATATGAATCCAGGATCGTAGTTATTACCTGTCGTCAGTAAAATTTTTTGATAAAATTTGCACTGCGATATATATAGTTCCATCAGTTGCAAAACAAATGGGATAAATAAGTAATCAGTACAACTTCTATTATTTGAAAAAATATGTCTCTTACGCTGATGCTAACGATATTTACTTGACAACAAAAGGAAATGGGTTGTGTAGCTCCTTTAAAATATGTGTTTCTTCTTTTGTTGGCAAGTACGTATAGCTGATGTGCTGTACGTTTTTATGCGCTTAAAATATCGAAGCGTAGGAGGTTATTGAAAAAATTAAATATTTACTGTATCTAATTTTTTAGCACAACGTACTTTTGATTTCCCAGCATTGATGAATTCCGTTCGGATCATAATTATTTCACAGATATGCGAGTAATACTTTTAGAATGAAGCCTTTTATATTTTTAATAGTGATCGTGTAATATTACATGTCCTTTAGAGTACTATTTTACTAGTTAATAAAAATGCTGGATAGAAATGCTGAAAAAGAATAATTTATAGTGTAAAATGAAATTTGTTAGGTACTATATATATATATGAAATTGTATAATATGTATAAAATATTTATATATATGCTGTTTATAAAATAATTAAATTCGACACTGATAATAGAAAACTCGCTAATAACTAGGACCCTGGATTCATATATGGTAATAGGTTAATATCCCTGTATATTTTTTAAGCTCTAAAACAATTATATGCTACGTCAATTTAAATTTTGCATCTACCGATTCTGTTTTTATTAAAATATTTCAACAGTTTCCAATATTAACTAGAGCTACCGGAACTTATATAGAGCCCTTAATTTTGCACGAATAACACTAGAATAATATTTTATCCAATATTTTTGTTTAAATATTAATTGTAGGTATAAATACAATAAATAAAACGATTTAAAAAGTTATTTCTAAAGATATTATAAGTAAAATATTGAGTGCACATGTAAGATTTTAGATTAATATTTGAGCTTTTAACTTTAAACGTAAAGGCTTTTAGCAAAAACAAGTAAACTAGTACTTTTGATGTGGTTTTCATATTTGATATCAATATTTTGATTGGTCCAACCATATTCACCCTATTTCAAATTTTACCCCCAATTTTATAGTCAAGGCCCCTCCAGTAGGTCCGACCCTGGATTGGAGTACATCAATAGGAAGACCTTTAAAAATGAAGGGTTGTGTCAATTTAAACTTTTTTTCTATCTGTTATAGTTTTCGAGTAATTTGACAAAATTAAATTTTTACCCCAACTTTGGGGGTGGATTTCACCCCTTAAATGGCGTTTTTGTCAGATAAAGAAAAATACGTGTCTGTTATTTTTTTTGTGTTCTACACACCTACAAAGTTTCATCAAAATCGGGAATTATCACTTCAAGACCTTTACTTGTTAGTAGATATTTTACATATTCGACTTTACATATGATCTTCTCATTCGTTTATTTCCAATATGAAATGAACACTTAGCCTTATCTAAATTAGATATTTTCTGCATAAGCTTAGCTTTCAAAGCTTCTCTATTCACGTTTTTAGTCACAACACAGTTTAATTCACTCATCTTTAAGCTTACGTTCCCGCACGTTCAATGCACAAATACGGAATGACAAATAAATTTATTAGAACACCGCAAAGAGTTAGGCTCGCATGCAAAAACCTATTTAAACATGCAACAAGTGCAGTACGTACAAATCGACGTTTAACCGAATTTGCCTTAATCGCTTCTAAAATAAACTAGGAGAATTCCGAAACAAATTATTTTACTTTTGACGTTTGACTAAAAAGTTAGGTACTTGTAAGTTTGTCTAAAAACACATCAATCAAAGGCCGAAATAGGAACCAATTTTTGGGGTTTGCCGAATGGCGTTGGTCAAATCTAGGATAAACGAGGCATTGCGCGAAGACACTGCATATCGACCTTTGACTACAACACATGTATATATATATATATATATATATATATATATATATATATATATATATATATATATATATATATATATATATATATATATATATATAGATCAGAGAAATAAGTGAGGTCCTTTTGAGGGGTGACTCATAACACCCTGTAAACACTAAAACCGCAGGAATTTTTTTCGGAATTAACAGTCGCGTCACCCCTCAAAAGGATAAGAGTTATTTCCTTTACACCCTGTATATAATGTATATATGTATGTGTGTATATGAAAGACCACTATATATATATATATATATATATATATATTATATATATATATATATATATATATATATATATATATATATATATAGTGTCTTTCATCAAGTTCGCACCATATGTGAAACTTTTTTACTATTGATTTTTTTAAAAATATTTTAGTGGGGCTAATTGGTGTATCAGTTGGAATGAAAAAGTAGCTAAACACATTTTATCCCCCGCTTGCTATTTGGCGGGAAACCGAAAATTTAAAAACTGCGAATTATGAAAAGTAGTAATATTTTGAAAAGTACTGGCCACTTCGTCATGAAATTTTGGCATCATATCAAAATTAGATCTAGTTAACATACCTCGATAGCTACATACCACAATCAGGGAAAATAAGGCCCCAAAAACCTACTTTTCAAAAATACGACTTTAAGTGACCCTAAATTTAAAACTGTTTTGTGAATTATAGCAAAATAAAAATTATTCCAATCTTTGAAATCTGCTTTTTTATAAAATCACAGTTATTATCAAAAGATTGCCGTAAATATTGGTCTTTCAATAAAAAAATTCAATTGTGTCACAAAAAAACACGTCTCTGTAACATTAAAGTTCTAATAGTCATGAACAATTGTCATCACTTTATTTTCTTCCTAATTTGTAGTGAAGATATGCAGTACGCTAATTCCTTATAAAATTCTCTTAAGAATAATACAAATAAACGGGGCCCAGTCCTTTAAAACTACTGAAAAGTTTCTTGGTATTTAACTAATTATTATTAATATTATTAATATTGCCATGAATTTTATGTACCATGGCTATATTGATAATAAATTTTGTTAATAAAATATTAAATATTACCAAAATTCTGGCAATTTTGTTAATAAAATATTAAATATTACCAAAATTCTGGTCGCGAAGCGACCGGGTTGTTCCCGTGATGTGATGTTATTACGAACCTATCAAAATAGTCAGATGAGCAAACCAACAAGACATGTTGTATTATTGTTTAACCGTTATTCTTATTTATGCATAATCATTACTTATGTTACTTATTTATGAAGCATTCTCTATTTTGTTATAATTCAAGAATAAAGCAAACTAATTATACCTTAAAGGACTAGGATATCATTTATTTAAATTATTTTTAGGAAATTTTTCTACGAAATTAGCGTAATAAGTATCTTGCCTGCTAACTATAAAGAAAATACTTTAATATAATTTTTCATGCTTATTAAAACTCCAATGTTACAGAGACGTGTTTTTTTTTTTTAGCACAAAGCAAAATTTTTCTATTAAAAGACCAATATCTGTGATAATATTTTGATGATAATTATGATTTTATGAATAAGTAGATCTCAAAAAATGGCATAATTTTTATTATGCTAGAATTCGTAAAATTATTTTGAATTTAGGGCCACTTAAAGTCGTATATTGGAAAAGTGGATTCGCGGGCGTTATTTTTGCAGGTTATGTATTTAGGTGTCGGAATATGTTTACTAGACCCAATTTTCATACGATGCCAAAAATTCATGAGGAAGTGACCAATAACTTTGAAATTATTACCATTTTTCGTAATTCACAAATTTGATATTTCCGATTCCCCGCCAAATAGTAAGTAGGGGGTGAAATGTGTTTAGATACTATTTCATTCCAACTGATGTACCAACTAGCCCCACTAAAATATTTTTCAAGAAATCAATAGTAAAAAAGTTTCCCATATGGTGCGAACTTTATGAAATGAACTGAAATTTGGAAAGTGGGGCTCATACCGATGCACAGTAATACTATGAAAGTGGGGTCAAATTTTGAATCTGGCCCAACCTTTAAGGGGGCGGTGGGGGGCAACAAAAAAATAAAACTTTCCCAAACCGGTTGGAAATAATGTTTCGATCAATTGTCTACAACATATCCAAGATTAGATTAGATAGAGTTCGTACCTAAAATGTGCTATTTGGAAGTTTTAATATTTTACTCCAACCCTCACCATTTTTAAGCTACAATTTCATGCTTTTTCGACATTTTCGAAGTTTGTACCACGCGTACAGGTCACCCAAATAAACCTAGAGGGCTTAAATTTTGTATTCGGATTGAGTTAGTATCAAGGGTGTGCCTTTTTGTGGTCTCAACTTTTAAGTCTAACCCCCACCATTTTTATAGAGAAAGAAACCTAATTTTTCTTGTTTTGTGGTAGTTTTGTCAGGATAAAAATTTCCCCAGATAAACCTAGAAGGCTGAAATTTTGTGTATAGCCACTGCTTTTTGGAGGTCTCAACTTTTAGCCTTTACCCCCACGATTTTTACGCCAATATTTCCTTGAATATTTTGGTTTTTTTTTTAATACGCTTAGAGACTCTATAGTCGGCTAAAATTTTGTACATGTATTGAGCTAGTATCCAGTTAGTGCTTTTTAGGGATTCCATGTTACCTTGCCCCTCACTTTTCCCATTTTGACATCGGAATTCAATGGTATTGTTATGTGTTTAAAATGATTTATTTTCATACTAATACAAGTTGGCATAGTAAATTTTAAAAGTCGCTGTTTTGATATCTACATCAATATCTATTTACAGTACCAGTACAATTTTCAAAAAATATTCCATGTTCAGAAATGGTCGCGTTAGAGTTTTATTATAAGAATAGATATCAAGTATTTATATCAATAATCAATTTGTTTCAACTAATAACCAGTTTTAAAAAGATAGGTACATTATTTCGTCATATTTTACAATTTTTTTTTACAAACGATTTGCCGTGTGAACCATTCAAATATTGTAACATTATAACATACTCACCTTAAAATAATAATACTGAAATATTTTGTTTTAGCTTGTGCAGAATATAGCAACGAAATACCTTTAACTTTAACGTTTCATATCTTGGGTGGAACGGATGCAGCTGTTGGAGAATTTCCTCATATGGTAAGTATTTAATAATTTTATTAGCTAACGTAAAAGCCTCTATACTCGAATGCGATTCAATACTCGAACAGTTTTGATATTCATCGATTTCTTTCAGACATAACCTTATTAATATATAAAATATCAAAACTGTTCGAGTATTGAATCGCGTTCGAGTATAGGAACTTTTACCCTATAGGAGTTTGACATATTTTCAGAAAATATTTTTTGGTAACAAAGTTCCCAGCCTATTTTTTTTTATAAAACTTCCATTACTAACATGTATAATTTTTACTATTTTTAAATTTACGCACTTGACTGTTGTAACTATTATAGAACATAATAATTGTGGTTAAAAACATATTCACAAATTTCCTTTATTTTATATGTAGTTGTGTACATAATTATGTTTAATTTTATTGTATAGATACATATTATAGTCATGCCTATTGCGGTTTCAGTCTGTAATCATTATTATTATTATTTATCACTATTATTAATATATAATGGTTCTATTATTTATTTTAAAAAAATTCCATAAAGGGTACTTAATTTTCATCATTTATTTGTTTATTTAGTCGAATTTTTCCTTGAAAAATTAGACTTATACAGTCTAAACGACAAGAACGGCGAGAGTAGGGGCGCTATCCGTTTTTGGATCCGTAGAACACGAATATGTAGAAAAAAATGTCTGATATATATATATATATATATATATATATATATATATATATATATATATATATATATATATATATATATATATATTTCAATATTATATATATATATATATATATATATATATATATATATATATATTTCAATATTATATATATATATATATATATATATAGGGGAAAGTATCATAAATCGTACCGTTGCCTTAATCGTACCATGGCAAAATTTCGTATTAGAATGTATTTTTTTGACATCTGTCTGTTGTCATTTAAGTTATTTTATAAAATAATTGTCATAAAAATTAACAGCTAGCAGTGTAAACACCAAAACACAAATTTATAACAATTTTAAGTTTTGACCAGTGTTTCATGTAAATTTTGAGTCATTTTTATAAGACTTTGTTGAAGAATATGGTAGATATTAACAACTATTTTGAAATTTATTCAGTAAAGTAATACATTAGTTTTATTTTCAACTAATTTTTATTTTCCTAACCTCATTAATTAATGTAATATACTCTTTTTTTCAAAAAGTAACATAGTTGCCTATATTGTACTAGTACTGGTACGATACAGAAAACTGATAACACGTAATTACCTAAATCGTACCCTTAAAAATTATTAACAAAAAATTGCGAAAGTAAAATAACTAAAATTATTTCATTTGCATTTGTAACCTCTATTATATTTTTAGAATATATTATAATACCTATAAAAATTTTTTCTGTTTTTTAGAATAAATATGTGTGAGAAAAGAAAATATTACAATTGGTCAGAAGCAGATATAGAGATTGCTTTAAAATTATACTGAAATAAGATGTATGACTCTAATGAATGTTATGTTATTTATATAAAATTCTAAAACCTATATTTAGAAGGCACTTAAAATGTTTAAATTTTGGAGTTAAGGACCATAAATATTAACAGGACGCCCGATAATTTTCAATAAATAAATAGAAGGCTACATACTGAAATTTGAAGAACGCTTCTTTGGCCTTAACATATTTGATGTACGAAGATTAACATATTAAGCAGTAAAACGAAACAAAATTCCTCATAATTCTAACAAAAGTAACGTAATGGTTGAGAAAAAGTGGGGCTACTGTTTTATGAGTCGATATCCCAATTCGCATTTAATGATTTTTTTGTTTTTAATAAAACAATGATTTTTAAAAAATATGAGGATATTTCCTTTGTCAGTTTATGTCTAAAACAAATTCTGTTTTTAAAATTTAATAGCATTTATTTAAAAGTAATATTTGTTGGTACGACTTAAGAATCTCGTGGTACGAATTATGAATCTAGTTTCCTAAATTGATACCAGTTGCACTAACCTTAATTTTTATATTTTTTAAGCATTTTTGATTTAGTTTTCTTATTAAAACATGACAGGATGGATAGAAAAAACTGCAAATTTTCATTCTAACATAAAATTTTTGCCAAATTTTTAAAAATATTTCCATAAAACCAGAAAATGTACAAAGTGGTTTCAAATTTGGCAACTCTCCCCTATATATATTTCAATATAATTTCAACCCTCTACGTTAATTCTGGGGGGCTGGGGGCGTGTTAAATCCAGCGAAAATGGTTTTTTCCCCCTCTACTCCCACCAAATCATCCTAGGAAGCTGAATTTTGGATATGTTGTAGATAATTGACCGAAACATTATTTCCAACCCGTTTGGAAATGTTTTATTGCTTTTCCGCCCCCCCCCAGCACCCCCTTAAAGGTTGGGTCGGATCCAAAATTTGACCCCACTTTGATAGTATTGTTGTGCATCGGAATGAGCCCTACACATATTAAAAGGTAGCGGGGAATATATATATATATATATATATATATATATATATATATATATATATATATATATATATATATATATATATATATATTATATATTATATATATATATATCTATATCTATATATATATATATATATATATATATATATATATATATATATATATATACCGGCTACCTTTTAATATGTGTAGGGCCCCCCTATGGAAGTTAAGAGCTCAAATTTGGCAAATGGGGCTCATTCCGATGCACAACAATACTATCAAAGTGGTGTCAAATTTTGGGCAACTTTTGGATCCGATCCCAACCTTTAGGGGGGTGGTGGGGGGTGGGGGCGGAAATGCAATAAAAATTTTCCAAACCGGTTGGAAATAATGTTTCGGTCAATTATCTACAACATATCCAAAATTCAGTTTCCTAGGATGATTTGGAGGGAGTAGGGGGAAAAAAACGATTTTCGCTGGATCTAACACGCCCCCAGCCCTCCAAAATTAACGTAGAGGGTTGAAATTTGGTGTGTTGATAGAGTTCATACCTGGGTTGTGCTTTTTGAAGGTTTTAATATTTTACCCCACCCCCCTCATTTTTAAGCTACAATTTCATGCATTTTTGACGTTTTCGAAGTTTGTACCACTCGCACAGGTCACCCGAATAAACCTAGAGGGCTGAACTTTTGTATTCGGATTGAGTTAGCATCAGGGGGTGCCTCTTGGGGGTCTGGACTTTTAACCCCTACCCCCACCATTTTTATACCCAAAAGAACATGATTTTTCTTGTTTTTTAACAGTTTCGTTCGGGTCAAAATCTCCCCAAATAAACCTAGAGAGCTGAAATTTTGTGTACAGGTTAAGCTAGTAGCAAGACACTGTTTTTTGGAGGTTTGAACTTTTAACCCTTACCGCCACGATTTTTACGCCAATATTTCCTTAATTTTTTTGCTTGTTTTCTAACACGTCTAGAGACTCTCTAAGGAAACCTAGAGGGCTGAAATTTTGTACGTGTATTCAGTTAGTATCCAGCTAGTACCTTTTAGAGAGTGCACATTACTTTTCCCCCCACCTCTTGCTATTTTTACATCGGAATTGAGTGCTATTGTTAAATGTGTTTTAAATGCATTATTTTTATTCTAAATACAAGTAGGCGAATAGTAATTTTAAAAAATTTAAAAAAAGTGAACTTACTTTTATAATAAATGAAATAACATATATATTAAGTAATTTAAAAATGTTATTAAAGTCACTGTTTATTTATAAATTAGGAATTTTGGATTTTTATTATTTATAAAATATAAATTTTGAATTTTTTTGGAAAGAAAAAATATCTTCATAAAGCCCTTTCAGTTTACTATTTAAGTGCCTTTTTTAATATTTAAAGATAAAACACAAAGGCAGTTGGCGGATAAGCATGGGTAGGAATGCCCTCGTACGAATTGTGTTGGCTTTTTTCCTGCTAACTGGTATCGGCACAAAACTGAAATTTACTGAGATTCAGCCCCTAAAAACTTAAAACCTTTTTTTAAAGCCCCGATCAACCGGACACTCATCATCAGTTTTGAAACCACCAACATGACAAATCGCCTGTGGACTTTCAATTACATTTCGCTTGTAGACACTCGATACCGAAGATGAAAGGAAAAATTCGACTTCCGTGATGGGGCTCCGCTGCTGAGGGCTTTTTTTATGTCTTACATTCAAACATGTATTAATAGTTTTCGTGCCAACTAATTGAATGATTTTAATTTTGGAAATTTTAAGAACGAAAACTGGGTCATCTTAAATATTTTGTGAGGGGTTCAACTGTACCCAAATCGTAATATATGTACATATTTTAAAATATGATTTCTATTCTTTGCTAATAAAGTAATCAATCATTTGAACATATTGATATGCTGCCGATACAAAATCTTGTTACATTTATTTTATTATTTAATTTTAAATAACGTTATAATTGCTATTTCTAGTATTTCAACGGCATTTATATGATGTTTAAGTAACATTTAAATAAAAATGTATATGACACATAATATGTATTATTTTTTGAGAGGCCTTAATCATACTTATTTTAATTTAACGCTACTTGTTTTAATTAAACGTAAAAGTTTCTGATTGGCTAATACGATGTAATCATTATTATAATAGTCAATATAGCCAACGAGCTGACCGTAGTTTTGTCGCCGCTGTAATGTTAGCACCTCAAATCTTAGCACAGCAAAAATTTGTGATAGTTCTATTAGCACCCACAATAGTTCTACAGTTCCTCATAGGTTATATAAAAAGTTCGGCCTAATTAGTCAAAAAGAAAACACAGGTCAAAAATATGAGGTGCCAAATTCCCGTGGCACCGCAACTTCCCAAAAAAGCAATTTTAAACCCAAATTCTGTAGTACTAGAATAGTTCTATAGTTTAAATAGATTTGAGCGTTACCTTATGGTATTCCAGATTTGATATTGGTAAATAAAAACACTTTACTTCACAAAATACCACTTTTATTGGATATAAAAACTCTTATGACATGTTTCGGTCAAACCATTCTCAAACGTGTATACGTTATAAGAGTTTTTATATCCAATAAAAGTGGTATTTTGTGAAGTAAAGTGTTTTTGTTTACCAATATTAGTTCTATAGTTCCTGATATATTTTAGCCAGAGTTCTAGCTCTAACTATTCTTAAAAAAAATTAAAACTCAGTACCAGCACCGCACCCCAAAACTAAACTATAGTTTGCTGTCAGTTTTCACACACTTTTAAGTATATTTCTATAGTAATGCAATATTTCTATCGATGTGAGTCACTTTCCTTTAGAGTTCTGGCCTCTAACTATTTTTAAAAAAATTTTTAACTTTTCTCCTGGCAGCGCACCTCAGGAATAAACTACCAGTTTGCCAATAGTTCTAGCCAACTTCTTGATATATTCTGATACATTTATTTATTTATTTATTTATTTATTTATTTATTTATTTATTTATTTATTTATTTATTTATTTATTTATTTATTTATTTATTTATTTATTTATTTATTTATTTATTTTTTTTTTTTTATATTGTTCTAAGAATAATGCAGAAATTAAAAACATTATAAAAGTAAATTATTTAAACCTCATGTTCCTTTTCCGTAATTACTGCCTGTAAAAAATCTTTTGTTAATTTTTTATTATATTGAATATACAAATATTTAAAACAAATGTTAGTTTTATCATTATTATTATTATTATAAAATTTACGCTAACCAACCTGACGCTTAATTGCCTCAGTCGGACAGTAATGGTTAAGATTCACCTATACCTATGTATTATGATCAGATACCAGCAAATTAATACTTTATACCTAAGGTGCGGTGCTATACTATAAAATTTAAAACATTATTAAAAAAATAGTTAAGGGCCGGAACTCTAGGCGAAAGTAACTCACTTCGCTAGAACTATTATAGAACTAAGAGAATATGTCAGAGAGTTGGCCAGAACTACCAGCAAACTGGTAGTTTATTCTTGAGGTTCGGTTCTGGAGTAAAATTTAAAAAGTTATTAAAAAATAGTTAAAGGCTGGAACTCCCTACGAAAGTGACTCACTTCGCTAGAACTATTGTAGAACTATGAGAATATGTCGAAAGTTGGTTAGAACTATTGGCAAACTGGTAGTTTGTACTTGAGGTGCGGTACCAGACAAAAATTTAAAAAGATATTTATTAGTAGTTAAAGGTCGGTACTCTTGGCGAAAGTGACTCACTTCTCTAGAATTATTGTAGAAATATGAGAATATGTCAAGAAGTTGGTCAGAACTATTGGCAAACTGGTAGTTTATTCTAGAAGTACGGTGTCCGAGCAAAATTTAAAAAATTTTTAAAAAATAGTTAAAGGCGGGAAAGTGACTCACATCGATAGAACTATTGCAGTATTATAGGAATATACCTTAAAAGTTTGTGAAAACTGACAGTAAACTATTAGTTTAGTTTTGGGATGCGGTGCTGGCACTGAGTTTTAAAAATGTTTTAAAAATAGTTATAGGGTAAACTCTTGCTAAAATATATCAGGAACTATAGAACTATTCCAGAACTATAGGATTTTGGGTTTAAAATTGCTTTTTTGGGAAGTTGCGGTGCCACGGGAATTTGGCACCTCATATTTTTGACCTGTGTTTTTTTTTTATTTTGACTAATTAGGCCGAACTTTTTATTTAACCTATGAGGAACTGTAGAACTGTTCTGGGTGCTAATAGAACTATTACTAAATTTAGCGGTGCTAAGATATGAGGTGCTAACTTCACACCGGCAGTTTTGTCCACGTCATCGGTTACACAAATGAATTTACCTTTACTGAATAGTTTACGTTAATACGAAACAAAATTTATCTGTGCATATACCCGAAATACGGCCGGAAATTTGAAAAAAATGACCACTTCCTCATGACGGAGGAAATGCAACCGGAATCAAGGGTGACCTCCTTAATTTTGGCCGCAAAGTTGAAAAAAATTTTTTTAAAAATCGGATTTTGGCTGTTATCTTACGTCATAAGATACAATGACGAAATTTGGTCAGAGTAAAGACGAACCTTTCCAGTAACAAAATATCAAGGATCGCCACCCCTCATTTGGCCGCAATCCTTCTCTGCCACCCCTTTTTCAAGATTTCAATAAAACGATATTTGAATTGAAGAATATAATACACATATGTACTTATTGAACTGCGTAAATATCTATACATCTCAGTTACGTTTTCTAATCCGAAATGAAACATAAATATTTCAAAAGTGACAAGACTCAGCGCTTTGACGCAAAGTCCACTACCTGAGTTAATTATCATTCTAACATACAAGGAAAATTCAGAAAATTTCCCATATATTAAGTATGGAAAAATGAAAGGTAAATTACAAAAATTACTAGATATATATTATAAAATTCATGTATCTGTTATTATTAACAAAAACGAAAATTGCAGAAAAATTAGAGAGTACAGTAAAATTAGAGAGTATATTTCTGGCTATCACAACAATATATTACCCATTTACTAGTTAATAATTTATATGAAAGTTTTAAAAATATTTCTGGCAAATTTTTTTTTTTAAGAAAACGACTCTTGCTTGCACGGCAGAGAAGGTTGTTAGCTAATATTATTTATTTTTTAGACTTATTATAATTATTGCGTCATGACAACTTCTAGCTTACAAGGGCATCTGCAGAGTGCATCTTTCTAATCTTTTAAAGCTTTTCTAATACTTCTTGTGAATTTGGGGTGGTTTCAGCCCCTTAGACAAGTACGGGTAAAGCAATTGAAGGTTGCTCTGCTCAGTGTGTTGCGACCAATGAGGAATAAAAACAAAAAAATTCTCTCCCACATCTTTCTTCACTTCCGTCCAGTAGAGACTAATTTTCACCCCTTTAAGGGGTTAGTACTTCGGTTGCGTTCACCCTGCACCACCTTACCCTTGTATTCTCTAGTAAATCTATGACTAGAAAGGTATAAAAGTATGAGGGCACGAGGATTGTAAAGTACCCATTAATATTCTTTTCTGTAATTTAATATTGATATTCATAACTTTACACCTATTTAAGGGATAGTTGTCGCTCTATACAAAAATTTAACGGATATAGAAATTTTTTTGACCCCGGATTCGAACTCAACGTAGACAATTGCATAGAAATACCATAGTCAGTCATCCAGATCATGACCTTGGTGTTTTTCGTGGGAGTGTCTTATTGTTACTTAACCTGAATTTATATTTTTTAAGACACCTTCCACCAATCTGATTTTACTGAAATTTCTATATACGATAACTATGTTAGAGCTAAATAGCACAGATTTTTTTTGGTAGGTGTGACTCAAAGGGCTAGTCTAAAAACCGCACCCTCAAAAAATCAATTATTATTTTAATGTAATAAATGACATCATGCCAATCTAAAAAAAATTAAAGATATAAAGCTATTTTATATTAACGTCCTTTGTTAATGTCATTTAATTATCTTCAATAGTTTTGAAGAAAAAAAATTTAAATTTTAGGGTAGTTACTTTGATTTTGACAGTATAGGGAGTAGAGGTCTAATACCTGTATTTTCAAACATTACTCACCATAATATAGACCGGGAGGCGGTAATAAGAAAGTGTTTACCCATCGATTTAAAGAAAATTTCATTTTTCATTTAATAGTTTACCATTCGAAGTTACTAAAATGCTTTGTCGACCAGATCATCTCTTGTCCGGTTACGCGGGCCGACCTTGAAAAGTGGTCAAAGATGATTTGAAGGTCAAAAATATTTACTCAATTAGCTCTGTAACCGCGAGTCTGACAAAAATTTTGTAAGAAGCTTTTTTGTAGATTATATAATTACCTGTAACTTTTCTTTTAAGAACTATATATGAAAGATATTTCAATATTTAAGAAATTATGGTAAAAAAAGCTAACTAGCCAAAGCTTAAGAAACTTTCAACCCATATAACTTTTCTATTTTGAATCCAAATAGAAACTTGCTTCTTAGCTTTTTTATAGAGCATTTTCTAATAAATAATTTTACTTAGCTAGTTTTTTAATTCGGTATCTGTTTACCGATTTTAAACACAGCGAAAGTGAACAAGTAAGGTATGAAGCCACAGAAAATATTCTAAAATATCGTTAAATTTTCACTTTGAAAAAGTACTAGTCGGATAGTATATTAGCGTAGACCTTTACATTACTATTAGAATTAATAAACAAAAAAACTCATATAAAAAAACAGTTGTTTAAAACAGTTATTTGATATCGAAGACCCCGAATATGTTTTTTTTTTTGGAAATATCTTATTTTCTGTTGGTCGTCCTACAATAATTATAATAACAAAATTTATAATTAACTAATTTTCTACCAGAAAGTTCCTTTGGACTATTTACGTAAGAGCGATAATTTCAGCTATATTTAGGTACAATTTCATATCAAGGCGCATTGTGTTGTATATGTTACGCTAAATTAGTGAACTTGCTTAGTTCATGAAATAGGCAATTTTTTGCATAATTCATGAAATAGGTATGACGTTTGTGTAGTTCGTGGAATGAGCAACGCTATGCCTAGTACGTGAAATCGGCAATTGCCTAATTCGTGAAATTAGCAAACTATGATAATTTAAACATATTATTTATTTTTAGGTTTGAAGCACTGCTGTACATAGTAAATATTAATTTATCACAAAAATTTCAAAATATGTATTTATTCAAACTTCACTAATGTAATTAACAATAATTATAAATTTAAAAATAAATTTAGTTACATTTGTCCATAAGTTGAATTGTGTGGAGTCGGCTTTTAAAATATATATAATTCTACTTTCATCAGTTTTGTCCCACTGTTTTTTCCATCCATGTGCAATATAATTATTAAATTTAAAAATGACTAATTAATTTAACAAGATTTATGCTGAATGTGTTTGTAAAAATATCGAATGACTTGACCTTGAAAGTACTCTGTTCTGTGTTCCAAAGTTCCAATACATCATTCATCCTTCCCTAATCACCTCACATTCATCCCTGTATACTTGATATAACGTCCCTCTTGACCTATATAGTGTTCCTATTTACACCTTTTCCGTCCCTATTAACATCCAATTTAGCCCAAATGTCAAGTACTCATTACTCCCTCTTAAAAAAATTTAAAAAAAAACACAAGTTTGCAGTCTTTTTTTCTCAGATATGTTTCAGAATAACTAAATTTTCAATTAAAAATAAATAATAAATAATTTTTAGATAAAGTTATAAGAAACAAAAAATAGGTGTGTTTGAAGACGTCAATCTAAATTAACTTTTTAATATTTTTTATCCAACTTGAAACTTACAATTAGTCACTATTATTACCCAAAAGAATAATCATTTGACTATATAGTTTAAAGAAGATATAATTATGTTGAAATTTGCATCTATGATAGTATTTTTAAACTGGACTCATGAATAACATTTGTCATTTTGTTCCTATTCACCCGCCTGTCCTAGTTCATGTCTGTCTACGGTATCTCCTTATTCTGAATTTACGTAGTAAATGCGAAATTTTTAAAAGTAACGGATTTTTTCCCTTGTTGTAACAAATTGTAAAAAAAATTGAAATGAGTCTGACAATGGCAATATTATCAACAATGATATCAAAAAATCTATTTTTAAAATACTTTTTACAATTGTAATAAAAACCTTTTCATGTTTGCATTCTAATTTAATTTCCTTCAAATGTACTGCAGCTCAAATTGTGGTCAAATTTAACTAAATTAATTTTCAAATTTATTTAAAAAAATTTTATAATTGTTAAAACTAATAATGTTTTGAATAAATATATTTTATGATTAATTAATACCAACTATGTACGACACTGTTTTAAACCTGAAATAAATATGTTTTAATTAGGTATCATTGAATTATCATAGTTTTCTAAATTCGCGAATTTGGCAAATGCTGATTTCACGTACTAGGAATAGCGTTGCTCATTTCACGAACTACGCAAACGTCATACCTATTTCATGATCATGAATTAGGCAAAAAGCTGCCTATTTCATAAACTAAGCAAGTCCACTAAATTAGGGTAACATATACACGGATATTTTTAATGTTTCCAGTTCCAATGTGTACAATTCGTACATGTGTATAAGTACATAATTATTAAATACACCATATAAAGGACTTATGTATGCACTAAAAGTAATAACACGCCGTGATATGGTATCGTAAATATCTCTGAGGTTATGGCTCTTACCTAAATAGTCCAAAGGATCTTATTTGTAAAAAATTAGTTAATTTACAAATTTTGTTATTATAATAATTGTTGGGCAACCAACAGAAAACGAAATATTTGCAAAAAACAGCATATTCGGGGACTTCGATCTCGAATAACTATTATAATCAACTATTTTTTTATATATGATTTTTTTGTTTATTAATTTTAATAGTAATGTAAAGGTCTACGCTAATATACTATCAGACTAGTATTTTTTCAAAGTGAAAATTTAACGATATTTTGCAATATTTTCTGTGGCTTCATACCTTACTTGTTCACTTTCGCTGTGTTTAAAATCGGCAAACAGTACCGAATTAAAAAACTAACTAGGTGAAATTATTTATTAGAAAATATTCTGTAAAAAAGCTAAGAACCACGTTTCTATTTGGATCCAAAATAGGAAAGTTATATGGATTGAAAATTTCTTACTCTTTGGCTAGTTAACTTTTTTTACCATAATTTCTTAAATATTAGTTTTTCGCAAAAATGTTTCAAATAAAAGTTATAGGTAATTATATAATCTACAAAAAAACTTCTTACAAAATTTTTGTCAGACTCGCGGTTACAGAGCTAATTGAGTAAATATTTTTGACCTTCAAATCATATTTAACCACTTTTCGAGGTCGGCTCGCGTAACCGGACAAGAGATGGTCTGGCCGACAAAGCATTTTTGTAACTTCGAATGGTAAATTATTAAATGAAAAATGAAATTTTCTTTAAATCGATGGGTAAGGGAGCCTCAATAAATTGACCACTTTTCGAGGTCGGCCCGCGTAACCAGACAAGAGATGGTCTGGCCGACAAGGCATTTTAGTAACTTCGAATGGTAAACTATTAAATGAAAAATGAAATTTTCTTTAAATCGATAGGTAAACACTTTCTTATTACCGCCTCCCGGTCTATAAGTAACATTCATAAAAGATGACAGTTGAAAAAGCCGCTGGGCTAAAGCTAAAAACTCATATGCTTACCCGGCTAGACTCTTTGGAATAGAATAATCTTAGTTTAAAATACAGGAAGTTACTTTCACGCAAATCACTGTCAAAAAACTATTTTTGTTAAAAACAGATATAGATATGTAGATACTTAGACGATATTGCAATATTGTAAATATGTATGTAGTGGAAAATCGGTAAGAAATAAAAAATCAGACGACACCTTCATTGAATATCAAGAAAAAAATCAAGTAAAATCAATAATTAATTTAGAGAAAAATTCTAGTTAGAAAGTATTACATGTTCACCGTCGATATAATTATAACTATAACGAGTATATTATGTTAAAACATACAATTTAACAATTTTGAATTGTTCTTTTTAGGCTGCCATTGGTTACGAGTATAGCAACGCTGAAAAAAAATTTGAATGTGGTGGAAGTTTAATTAGTGATAGATACGTTTTAACTGCTGCCCACTGCATTTTGCGACGTGATGAAAAAAGACCAGTCGTAGTTCGCTTAGGAAAAGTAGATATCCAAGGAAATTCCGATAATGCTGAAGCACAAGATTATGCTGTTGATATTTCAATAACGCATCCGGA
Source organism: Brachynemurus nebulosus (assembly GCA_035578155.1). NCBI lineage: Eukaryota > Metazoa > Arthropoda > Insecta > Neuroptera > Myrmeleontidae > Brachynemurus > Brachynemurus nebulosus. Next base: position 2,291,034 of record JAPWDM010000046.1, on the reverse strand, counting down.
ATACAAAAGGTAATTTAAAACAAATTTGTAGCAAGTATAAAACAAATTAGATGTTTTCATTACGAAATTATGTTGGTATTAAAATCTGCAAAGCTATCAATATATATGCCAAATATATTTTAACAGGGCAACTGGCATATAAAGTAATAAAATAATGCATCACAATTAGGCTCAGATTAATTTAATAAATTAAACCGCGTCTGTAAAATGAGTAAAAAGATTCAAAAACTTATTCTGGACTGATTCCCGATCAAGTCCATAGGTTTTCTCCCATAATTCACTAACCATATTGTACCTTGATACGATCCTGACTCCATCAAACTTAGTGATTTTTATTTTATTTTAGTATTTTAGAAGCTTAGTGATTTTTATTTTATTTTAGTATTTTTCATTACAATGATATTGCCTTGATTCGTCTACGTCGAAGAGTGGTCAACAGTGAAAATATTCATCCAGCTTGTTTATATACCAAAGATGATACACCGCTACGTTTAGTAGCTACTGGTTGGGGTATTACTGACTTATTACGTAAGTAACTCTTTATTTGTTCATAATTTGAATTCCAATAATTTATCAGCAAAGCTGCATCCGATAATTATAAAAATTGCATTCAGACAAAATAATCTAAATTAATAAAATTATAAATTACTAGTACTACATAGTTAAGTAGGTACTGTATAAAATGAATCAAAATATAAATATTCACAGTAGTAAATTTGTATCTAGATACAGATACAGGTACTCAAAATAAATCTGTGTCTCTAAATATTGAATTTTAGATACTTTTATTTACGACTACCATGAAATTGCTTATTTATTGTACAAAATATTATCTTGGTAAACTATGTTTTCCAAACAGTTGTACAAGAAGTTGAACTTTACGTGCACCTATGTGTAAAGAGACACAGCACACTACACTTTTATTTTACTAATTTGTATATTGTATATTATATTAAATTCTGTACCAAAATTTCACCTAACTGAATGTTTACATTTGTTTTTAATACATTTTAACTTTTACATAATTTTAATGTATTGTATTCGTATCATATTTATGTCATTTATCGTGAATTTCATGTTAGTCATAGATGGAGTATAGTACGTAACTAGGTTGTAAGGCATATTACACACTCGCGCAATTATGCACTAGCCGCTGCACGGTTCTTGCATAACTTTTTCGCTTGTGTGCAATATGCAACTTACAACCTCGATCACGTCTATTTTTGAATCCGTGTAAAACTTTTTTTTGGTTTTGTTGTTGTGCTATACACATATACAGGGTGACACAGAGCTAACTGATATATTTCAAATATTGATAAATTCTATATGGGAGCAAAGAAAAAAAAGTAAAAGTTTCCATATTTATACAGTCAAGTATGTCATTTATTTTCCAAATCATAACAAGGTTATTTTTTAAAAATTACATCAGGCAGATGGCCTCCGTTTACATTAATGTACTGTTGCAAACGTTGCTTGAAGTTGTCGTATACACGCCTTCGTAGGTTCTCATTAATAGTGGCAACTTCGTCTACTATAGCTTGCTTTAGTTCTTGAATAGTCGCCATCCGCTTCTCGAATACACAGTCTTTTAGATATCCCCACAGGAAAAAGTCTGGTACACTAAGGTCAGGAGACCGAGTTGGTAAAGCTAATGCACCGAAACGAGAAATCACAAACCCAAACATTTGACGAACTAAAGTGGACATCCAATGGTACGGACTCCGATTTTACGTAGTGACGTCAGAGAATTAGTGAGGTTCTTCTCTCACACATATGTTATTGTTTGTCTGTGTTGGTGAAAATTTATGTACCAAGCCAGAGTCAGGGCCGTGGGTAATATTGTATGAGGGTGTCGTAGACTAAAAATTTTTAAATTTTATTGCATACATATATGCACATGTTCTGCATACGTAATATGCAAAATGCAAATGAAAAATGAGTAACGTAAAATTCTAGAATATTCTAATCGTCAACTAGCAGAGATATCAAAAAACAGACTTCACTATTAGATTGGTCACTAAAAATGAGATTAAGCAGCACAGTTTGACAAAAATTCTAGAATGTTTGTTCTATTTGTTAATTAGCAAAGATATCAAAAAATTAATTACAGCATTTAATTGATCATTGAAAAAGAGCCCAAATAGCATATCTTAACAAATGTTCTGGAATATTCTGTTCGTAAACTAGCAAAGATATCCAAACACAGACGTCGCCATTGAATTGGCCACCTAAAAAGAGACCAAATAGTACATTTTGGTAAATGTTCTAGAATATTCTAATTGTCAAGTAGCAAAAATATTAAAAAATTGATTGCACTATTTGACTTCCCAACCAAAATTATACTAATATAAACTAAATGTTCCATTTTGGCCAACATTCTAGTATGATCTGTTCGTCAGCCAGAATAGAATATTCTAGAACATTTATCAAAATATGATATTTCGTCTTTTTTTTGATAACCAATTAAATGGTACAACCGGTTTTTCGATATCTTTTTAGTTGACGAATAGAATATTCTAGAATTTTTGTCAAATTGAGTTACTTAATCTAATTTTTAGTAACCAATTTAATAGTGAAGTCTGTTTTTTAATATCTCTGCTAGTTGACGAGTAAAATATTCTACAATTTTTGTCAGCTTCGGCTATTTGGCGTCTTTTACGCTAACGAATCCGATAGTGAAATTGGTTTTTCAAGATCTTTGCTAGTTTTCTAAAATCGCATTTACATTCATTAATATAACATTCAATTCCGTTTATCTGTAGAACTGAATTTCAGGTGTAAGTTGTTTCTTAGAATAGTTTTGTTTTAAATAAATTCAGATAAATAATATTTACCCCCCCCCTCCACATAAAAGTTAGCCGACGCCCCTGATCTTCCAATTTTACATACTTCCCCTTTGCAGCGACCACTACGTACCATTGGATTTATGGTGTACTGCCATAGTGTTTCGCGCATTGTGCGTTGTTGCTCCATCCTGTTGGAAATAATGGTGTTTAGGGTTAATCCCAAGCAGTCGTAACTGGAGTTCAACGAAGCCTGCCAACATAGCCACATAGCGTTCTGAAGTAAAGCCGGGTACACACGTGAGCAAGAATGCACATGAGGCAAGCCGAGAACGTACACTTTCTCAAGTGTATACGTCTGTTCGGAGCGCGGCAATATGCCTCAGCTACATGCCGAGGCGAGGCAACGGCGAGCCATATCGAGTCGGTACATCAAAGGAATTCGTGCCTCGGTTCTATTCTAGTGTGTACGTGGTGTACGCTGTCCATTAATATTTAATTTTTTTAAACGTTTGTGTAATTGTTGTCAACGTATTACGACTTGTATTATATAAATACGTTTATTGATGTAAGGTATGTAAATAATAAAACCCATATTATATCGTAAAGTAACAGCTAAATACCGTAAAGTAACAGCTAATCTTTGTTCTACAGAAATTCCTTTTCTCAAATCTGTATCTTTCTTTTTAACTTTTTCGTAAATACATTGCGTCAGGAAAACAAAATCTTTGGGAGACATTCGAACAAAATTTTTAAAACAGCCATTTTCTTCATCATAAATTAAGTTATTTAGGATATTTGTAGAGATAGGTCTATTTATATATAATTGAGTAGACCACCACCGCCTTTGTTTTCTATTTTTTTAAATTAAATTAGACATTACTATGAAAGCAGCATTTGCCAAAACAATATTGTACTCAATACTCATCTGCCATTTTTTAAAAGTGCTGAACAAATGAGCATTAATGGCTCGCTTATTTTATTCAGCCTCGTTCGTAGGAACTTTAAATAACGGAAATTGAATTCGAGGTATACTGTACGTCCTCGGCTTGCCTCATGTGCATTCGTGCTCACGTGTGTATCCGGCTTTACAGTCACTGTTTGGTCATTTTCATTTTGTCAATGGGGATATCTAAAAGACCGTGCAGCTTATTTTGAAAATATATCCGAAGTCAGAGCGCCAACCTACGAAGGCGTGTATACGACAACTTCAAGCAACGTTTTCAACAATATATTAATATAAACGGAGGCCATCTGCCTGATGTAGTTTTTAAAAAATAACCTTATTATGATATGGAAAATAAATGACATACTTGACTGTATATATGGAAACTTTTATTTTTCTTTGCTCTCAAATATAATTTATCAATATTTGAAATATGTCAGTTAGCTCTGTGCCACCCTATATAAAAAATTTATATTACAGACTGTTGTAACAAGTAAAATTTTATTAAAGTGGTGTAAAATTAATCCTTCTGATAGGATTTCTGGATATTTCTTAAATTGGATCTTCAGAAAGACATTCATACATTCACAGTACAAATGCAGCTGCATCTGGATATTATTTATTAAATGATCTTCAAAAAAATTTTTCTTTTTAATTGTTAAGAAAGTGTCTCTTTTGACAGCAAGTTTTCTTTTTTACAAATATTTTTAATTCTATAGAAGGTGATCAAAGTCGAATCCTACAAAAAGTAAACTTGGAGCCTGTGTCTTTAGAGAGGTGCAACAGTTCTTATGTAACTAGATCAGATCGACGATTAACTCGAGGTATCGTGGATACACAAATGTGCGCAACAGGAAATGGTGAACGTGACGCTTGCACTGGTGACAGTGGTGGACCACTTCAAGTACAACAACCAGGAACCGCTCATATGTGGTCTATTATTGGTGTTACTTCATTTGGTGTTGCATGTGGGAGCTCTTTTCCAGGTGTTTATTCACGTGTTTCAAAATATATCGGATGGATTGAAAATATTGTTTGGAATTAAAAAAAAATTGTTAGTACAGCAAGGATTCTTTTTATAATACACGCGCGAGAAAGAAAGAAACATATTTCGTAATCTTTTTAAGAAAGAAAGAAATATATTTTTTATTCCTTTTAAGCATATACGACGAATATCAGGTATACCTCACTCAATGATCTAAAAATGTATGTACGTATACGTTAACATTATGAGCTCGTGGACGTTTTCGGGGTACGTGTTTTTCAAATGCTAGCTGCCAAGGGGCGGAACGGGGGAGCATTAAAAATGTCCCCTGAAATAGATTATTCGTAATTTTCCCAGTAGGCCAAACAGACAATTTAACGCGCCAAATTCAAATTATATAATTATACTCTTTTTTTTAAATCTGTAAATTTAATGTTTTATACCTATAAATAAAATGCAACATGTAAAAAGAAAGTTATTTTTGTTTTTCTCAAATTTTATTACAACCAGTTAAAAAGTTACATTAATTTTAGTAAAAATTATTAAAATAATTACATTCAAATTAAAAAAAAATTCGATTATAAAAGTATTGGTCTAAAAATCTTTTACTACATAATTTTCAATCCACAGTTAAATATTAAACAAAATTTTGGACAGAAAAATTTAACAAAAACATTATATTATTATGTTAAAGAAACAACATCACGTATTTTTAAAAATAAATTTACTACCCATTTTTAAATTAAACTGACTGCCGCAGTTAAAGGGATTCAAAAACTATTAAATCCCAAATTTATCAATGAAATTATTGTCGCAAATTAAAGTTGATTAATTATGAAATTTTTGTTTTGCAAACTTATTTGCTTTCCTTTATATTTTGTCAATTTTTTTTTAAATTTTCTGTTTTTAACACGTTCATTACCAAGCTAAAAATAGAGACTTCGCGAGATGGCCAAATATTTTATGTTAAATAAGTAGATCCTTATATTTGTCTCGCGATATCGCGTTATTCGCCATATAGTAAAGTAGCTGTATCACGTGATATCGCGTGATTGGCAATGAACGTGTTAATTTTAATTTTAAATTTACACTGACAATGAGAACACTGATTTCACAGATTAAAAATATGTATTAAAAAATGGATGTTCATCTAATATTTAGTATGACTAACATTAATTTTGGATAAACTCAGTTTTTAAAACTAAATTACATACTAAAATACTGTTCGTAAGTTTTTGTTGATCTTATTCTTTGAATATTGCTAAAGTTTTTTAAAATAAGTGTTTTAGAAGAAGATATTTATTTATTCTAAGCTAATTTGTGATTCAAAGTGTTGATTTTCGGTCTTTTCTGGGAATTTTCCCATTAATTGAATGTTAAACAATAATTTTTACTTTATAATATACTATAATGGCAGAATTAATTCAAATTTTTACATTTTGTGTACTATATATTTAAAAATAACTTCCAAAAATCATTTGTTAGTCTTTAGAAGTTTAGAATGTGCTAGTCCTACAACTGCAATAAACTACATTCTGTAAAATTTTATGCAAGTTCATTGAGAGTTTAACACAAATTGACCAAGGAATTTTTAGAAATAACAACAACCTGCAAGTTTTTTGTCGTTATTTATAAAAATTACTATAATATTGCCTGCAGTTGGGCAGTGGTGTAGCAAGACGAAAATGGAACGTGGGCAAGATAATTTTTGCGAGGCCCCCTTTAATTTCCTTTTTAAAATTTCTGTCTTAAAAATTAGGCGATCAGCAAAAAAAAAAACGAAAAACAGCCACTCGCGAGGCCCCTATAAGTGCGAGGTCGTGGGCGTGGGCCCATACCGCCCACGCCTAGCTACGCCACTGCAGTTGGAACAAAATTTGTACTACAAATTGACTTATTAACTAATTGTATTTTTAACAATATTATTAAACGTTAATAGTTAAAAAGGATTCAGAACAAACATTCTAATGTTTGATTTTTTTTAATACCACTGTAGAAGTTGCTTTACAATCTTCTAAGATTTATTGAAATTAATATGAGTCATTATTTTTATATTAATTCTAAACTTGGCTACTTCAATTTCATTTCTCCAGTGCTTCAAACAGAAATACCGGGTAGCGATGAATTTGGACACGGACAAATACACAGCATATATCTTCGATTTTGAATAAAGTCAACCATTTTTTACATCTAAAATACAATAATTGACTATAATATAGTATAATAACTGGTTTTATTTATTAACTGTTATAATTACCTGTCGAGACAATGTGGAAAACAGTGAAATTTTCAGCCGCTGTTTGGATTCTTGCTCACAATACATTTTCGGATATCCGAAATATGCATCTGAAACAAAATATTTATTAGATATTAAAAACGTAATTCATAATTATATTAAATTACAAGCGAGGGCATTGAATATTGAACTAAATACAATGAAATAATATTTGGCGATAATAGAACGCAAAAATAGCGTTCAAATTTTGACCTGTGCAAGGTCAAACGCACAGTTAGGCAATCATGAAAACCGCGATTTTTAAATTAAATTTTTAATAATTGATATGGATTAAATTATTTTATACAATTCTTAACATGCATTATTTTAAATAAAAATTATGAAAATAAAAATTATTAATTATTAATTTAAATGAAAATAAACATAAGAAATTTCATTATAACTTACCTACGTATTTTGACGATTAATACTCAAGTAAAAAAAGCAAATAATTTATTTTAAAAATATATTATAAACTCTTTTTTAACACTTATTTAATTTCTATTAGATAGAAAATCGGGAAAAACTTATTTTCAGACTTTATTTTCATTATTTATACTGCATACATAACCTACACGTATATAACCAAAAACTTTAAAACATGTGGCCACCTTGGCCACCTGTAATTGTTTACATATGTATACTTTTTTATAACGCAAGCGCGCATATTTTGTTTAAGTTAATTTTGAATAGATAGCGCTAAATTTAGATCTTACAATTATTGATCCTTGACGTTGCGGGGGCCAGCTGCCAAGGGGAAAAGGACGAAGATGGACATATTGTGGACCATCTCAACAAGAAACACTTCTCTCTCTATATATATACATATTATATATATATATATATATATATATATATATATATATATATATATATATATATATATATACATAGAGAAAGAGGGAGATGTTTCTATATATATACATAGAGAAAGAGGGAGATGTTTCTTGTTGAGGTGGTCCACTGTACATACGATACATACGTACGTTCTAATTTTAGTGAACTCCCCATGACGAATATGTATATAATTTGTATACAGGATGTTTTATGTATTAAATATGAAATACATTTTTAATACGAAATACATTTATTTTTTTTATAAAAGTATAAATTTTTAACTAATTATTAAATATTTTGCACTAAAATGTATTGCAAACAATTATCATATACATTTGTATTCTATACACATCGAAATCGCAAGTCATAGTTATCAACCTGTATATTCTGAATTTGTATTTAAAAAGAGATAGAAATATAAATGCATTTTTATTTGAGTATAGTGTATTATAAAAAGAATCATTGCTGTATATTTTGTAAATTAATTTAGTAGGAAAGTAATGTATTAAATATAAGTTTCTATAATTTATTTATTTAAATTCTAAAAAAAAAATTTACAGAATGATTAAGGTATGTACAAAAATAATTTTTATTTTATTTACTGAAAATACGCTTATTAATTTAATATTAAAGTAACTAGTACCTATAAATATTTATTAAGTATTTATATATTTGCACAATTTTTTTTTATGTTAATTGTATAATTAATAACGTTTTATAATAAAACTGAAAAATAAAAAAATATATTTTATTATGGTTCCTAAATAGTAGATAATAATAAAGAAATATTACAACACAAATAGTATAGTAGTAGGAAGTTAGACAATGTTGTAGTAATTTGAACAATATTAATATTTGAAACACTTTGTAAAAAATGTTTCAAATATTAATTTGTCTTTTTTATTCCTTTCAACCAAGAACAAAATTATTAGATTACGGACTATGTGTCGAGTATTACCTCGTCAGGATGAACACTATTGATAAAACGAAGATTTTTTTCTTGAGTAACAACACTTTATATAATGTTTATTGAAATATTTTTTATTCAGTAGTTATTAGCGGTGAAAGAATCATATCTATTAAAACTAACTGTGACGAAAGGGATGGAAACCCGGTCCTTGATGTTATGACCAGTTAGTCTTAGTTCGATCTAGCGGTTGCCCGAACTAAATAATTAGCAGTTTTAGTTCATGTAAGACTGGTACTCGTTCTGAAAGCCCACCATATGGGTATCCACCGCGTATTGGGGAATAAAAAGGGTAAGGGGGTTTTCGGAAGGGTTTAATTGAAATAATTGCTTCGAAATTATTCTTAATAAAAGAAATAAAATATAAATTTTACTGAAAAGACAAAAAAGCTACTGTTAAAACATTACAAAAATTAAAATTATAAATACATTAATTAAGTAGAATACATTCAGGCTTTGGTTTCTGTAAATATTTAATCATATCATATTTAAGTATTTAAAAAAAATACCCCTGTCGTAGCACTTGCATGAGACACTGGCGGATCTCATATAACTAAGGTGACCAGACGTCCCGTTTTCAACGGGACAGTCCCGTTTTTCGGAGACATGTCCCGGTGTCCCGACCAAACTTCTCGGGACGCCCATTTGTCCCGTTTTGGCACTATTTGAACTTATATCCTATTTTACGAAAAGTTTCATTCATTATTTGAAATAATTTTTAACTGCCTTCAAAATCCTTGACTTGAGCTCTTTCGTCTCTTCCCAAATATTATTCATATTCTGATGATAAAATGAACTTGTTTATTATTCTGAGTAAAATATTATTACTGGTGTAAGAGGTTTCGCTATGATTTCCTTGATAATATCCTTTTGTTTTTCTATCTTCCCATTCCTAACACAAATTATTCTATCCAAATTATCGTTTCATTATCAAAGGTCTCATGCTACGGTGGTGGTGAAATCATCCGTCACCAAATTAATTTTATGGTAGAAAGAAAAATTAGCTCTCTAAATGACTCTCTAAATACTATTGTTAACTTAAATTTTCAAAAATTTTCCGAGGGAACCAGGACCCCCTTTTCTCATGGGGGGTATTCAGCACACCAAGCCCCTTGGTAAGGTTGGCTATCCCGTTTTGACTCTTTACAAATCTGGTCACCTTACATATAACACAACTTAAATCCATCTAAAATAGTTTATCTCTTGTTACCGCGCCCTTTGTTAATCCATATGTATATGGAAAACCACGGAACGACGATTTATATGATTTATCCGGCACAAGAGTAGCGTAAATTTACATGTGTCGAATATTGAAGCAGGGGTTCGAACTCCTGCCAGTATTAATCCATGACGGATTAATTGGCGATAAAAGTAGATCTTCTGGCTGAAATAAAAAATCTAATAATTTACTGAAATAAAACTCCGAAATTCTTTTTCTCCTAATTTATTACCCGTCTAATTATACATAAATTTATACAAACTATTTACCCCAACTTATACAGAATTATTATAAGTCGACTTAATAAATAATATAAAACCCAATAAATACCCAACTATCAAAGTATAGGCCTTTTCATCACAAATTTTTTTTGTGCGCATGTGTCAATATCGGCCATTTTTTTCGTACTGTTTTTTGTAAACAACCATGTTAAAGTACCCATGTACAAATAATTAAAATTAAAAAATATTAAATAAAGAATATTTATTAAAAAAAAAGTAAGGAAAAATAAAAAAATAAGTGTTTTTAATTGAAAATTAAATTTTTTCAATCCATTACTATAATGTTATCTGTACGAAAAGGAGCAAAGAAACGGGGTTATTATGGAGTTTGTAAGGGTGATACATGTTATAAATCATTTGTTGTACTAAAAATTGGTTGACATTATTAATTAAAATAAAATTATAGATATTATTTGTTTTTATTATTGTTTTTGACATAGTAAACAAGTAGTATGGATGCCTAACCTCTCAATCAGCTCACTTTTTCCGTTTTTGCGGACGTCCATAACATTTCAGCCACCTTTTCAATTGTCCACAATTATGGGTGATTATGGGCTTCAACTGAATCATAAACAAGCGAAGCACCCTCGACGATTTTTTTCAATAATTCATTTTTTTTATTGAGATAATATTGCTTTCCTGGCTATTCCTGACCAAAACAGTACAAAACTTTTGAATTACCACTATTTTAACATGGCGGCTGCGCTTGCGCTCGTCAATACGCTTGCTAAATAAAATTTAACCCTTTATGGCCGCTGTTTCCCGTAATTATGGTTATTTTCTCAATCGGTCCCAGAAATTGATGTTTGAGGTTTTCTTTAATAAAAAAAAATATGAACCATAAAATATAAAATTTTAGGTACTCACCCAAATTCTCCGTACAAAATAAAACAATAAAACTTACAAATAAATACAATACTTAAAATACTTAAACAATAAAACTTACACAACTAGTTTCTTACAAAACTACACTTAACATTATGCTTACAAAATAACTTTAACACTAATTCCCAACAAGTTTATAACGCCTACACGTTTTTACAATAATTCTCCAAATGTCCCGACTATCTAATTAAAATACCCCAAAAAAATTCTCCAAATTAACCCAATCGTACTACAAGAACAAGCCCTGTTTCACCCGATCAACAATAAAACCCTTAATACACAATACAATTTACTAAACACTCAAAATCCCACAAATCGATTTCTTTACGCGCTATGAAATCCTGTGGATGACTTTTTTAACCGTTTCCATTTTCAGTTTTGCCTTGGCTTCTCCATACTCTTCACCTCATACTCCCTTTGTCTATAAATTTGTTCTAGAATCTTCTTTAGCAAAACCCTTATCAGTAATTAATTATTTCTTGCGTTTATTTCCACTTATTATTAACGATTATATTGCCATCAATGTTTGGTCTAAAACCGTTTCTTACATGTTCAATTACTTAAGAAATCTATTTAACTTATTCCGCTCTTCAAATGAATGAGTCCCTTTGTTAGAAATATAGAAATATTTAATAAATTATGTATGTATTTATTTATGCAAGTGTTACTTAGATTAGAATATGTACATAAGTATTGTTTAGTAACAACTTACAATTTTGATTCAAACTTTTTAATTTTAGATTTATTTTTATTCCATATAAAATATTTAAATTTTGAATAACTCAAGTTTTTAAAATCGGTGATGACGCGCTCTTGAAAAGTTCGTTAATTTTTATTTTGAAAAACTGAGATAAATATTGTTATTATAATGACAAAAACGATTAAGCATTTGTTGTAAAGAAATACAGCAAATTTCTTAATTTTTCTCAAAAGCTAGATCACTTAGAACAATGTTATAAAAGCTTATCGTATGTAATTTTTTACGCTCTTTCCGTTGGTGTAAAAAAAATTAAAAAATTTTTGAATTCTGGCCAATTTTTGCAAAAAATCACTAAAAGTGGCGAAAATTGGCCTAAATTTTGGCTTCTAAAAATCGGACGTATCTGGCTGACAAACTCATGCAAGCTTTTGGCACTTTTGATATACACACCAAATTTCGTAACAATTGGAGACTTCGTTCGGGAGTTACCGCACGGACACATATATACATATATATATATATATATATATATATATATATATATATATATATATATATATATATATATATATACACAGGTGTCAGAGAAATAAATGACCATCTTTTGCGGGGTGACTCATAGCACCCTGTAGACACTAAAACCGCAGGAATTTTTTCGGAATTAAGAATAAGAGCTATTTTCTTTACAGTCTGTATATATATATATATATATATATATATATATATATATATATATATATATATATATATATATATATATACAGAATGTAAGGGAAATAACTCTTATCCTTTTGAGGGGTGGCGCGACTGTTAATTCCGTAAAAATTCCTGCGGTTTTAGTGTCTACAGGGTGCTATGAGTCACTGAGTCACCTCTCGAAAGATGGTCACTTATTTCGCTGACACCCTATAAATATATATATAGGGTATATATATATATATATATATATATATATATATATATATATATATATATATATATATATATATATATATATATATTATTACGAAAAGGTAGTTAAAAAATAAATTTTTATTAAAACTGCTGAAATAAACAAAAAATTTGGCGCAGGTAAATATTAAAAAAACTGAAAATTTCAGATATAGATCACAATTTATTAAAAATTAAATTCAGGTACATTTTTTTGTTTTAGTTTTAATTTTATTTTATATTAAAATTTGTTTTTTTTTTCTTCTGTTAATTTCATACATAGTATCTTTGCATCCGGCTTAGCTCATAGATGAAATAAATACGTTAAGTTATTGCGTGGATTATGATTGAACCGTGTAATAGATAAATACAATTGTTACAGATATAAGGTAGATTATAAAAAGATAAAGGTATACATAGGCAATTTAAATAACAAGAGAGTGTTATTAATAGAGTTAATTGACTGAAGTTGCTAAAAGCTGTTTAAAGATAAGAAATTTTAAGTTAGAAAAAAAAAATGATAAAATTGACATAATAATAAAAAGATATCACAACTCATAGCATCTCCTGTAATAATTAAGTAAGAAAATTATAAATAAGCGAATAGAAAAATTAGTGAACTTGTTAGAACTAGTAATCTTATGAAATTTAACAAACTACTGAATTTAGTAAAACACAAAATTAATTAAAAGTACGGTAAGTTAATTATGAAACGTTAGTAAGAAAAAGTTATAGCAACAAAAGAAAAGTTTTCCCAATCACAGATAGAATAGATTTAAATATTGTAACACGTGTTAGCGTTACCCAAAAAATTGAAAAAAGTTACTCATCTTGATGAATTCAGGCCGGGTAGATGTATAGCGAACACTCAAAATAAATGAAGAAAATCCACGTTGGGGTCCATTAATGTAGACATCAGTTCGTAATTAACGTAGAATATTGTGTATCGACATGTAGAAATCTTGTTCAAGCTTAACGTTGGAAGTTGTTTTCCGGCATGTAGAAATTTTGATCACCATTAACATTGAAGATTGGTTACCAGGATGTGGAAATTTTGTTCATAATTAACGTAGAAGATTACTCAACTTTTTCCCATTGAATTTAAAACAAAAAGGGTCCAAAGGGGAGAGCCTGAACACAAAATTCACTTTTAGATAAAATTAAACACACAATCATCAATTCAGTTTACAGGTTAGAATCCACAAAAAAAATTGCAAAACACAATGAGCCATGATTAAACAAAGTTAATTACAATAAAGGAACAAAAATTTATTTACGTACCTGAATTGTCCTTACGAGAAATATAATATATGAAATATAAAATTGGAATGAAAGATAGATCTGTAGCTGCAATCAAATTTATACGGATCAAATACCGCCAAATTTGACGTAAAATGAATGTCTACCAACTTAAGATAAAAAAAATTACTGTGAATAATTTTTAATGACAGATATGAAATTACCGTATGTTGGAGTAAATCGAATCACAGCAAAATGGGATACATTGTAATGTATCTTAGAAACTAAAATTTGAGAGAAATTTGAATGTTTTAGTTAAAAATAAGTACAAGAATGTAACATCATCAATACCCGCGTAAAAAAAAAATATCGAAAATATTTTTTTTTTTTCAATTTATTATGACTAGATTTCGCTAAATGTAGTAAGACTAGATGTACTATGAGCAGTTAAGTGATTTTTAATTTAGCAAGGTATATGCTAAGGGCGCCAAACTGGTTAATCTTACTAGGAAAATTTTAATGTTTAAGAAATATATCAAGGAACTGATGATGGTAAACAGAGAGGATAATGAAAGCAAAATTTTTTTTTTTTTTTGAGTTTCATTTTGAGTTTCGTTTAGAGTTTCGTTTAGAGTTTCGTTGTAGTTTTCATTACAATGAGAAAATATACTAAACTAAATCTGATAATACAGATACAAATCCGTTTAAACGCAAAATTTTAGACTTGATCAAACTTATTAAACTAAATTTGTCTGAGACAAATATAAATTCAATTATTAATTTTTTAATTAATTTGAGATTTATCTCAAATATATATCCGCAAAAGCGATTTGCTAAGCAAAAATTGAATATGGGTAATGAGCAAGGGATTCGCTGGTCAGCCGAAGTTCAAACATGAAACGATTGATTCCTAAGCAAAAAAGGCAATTAGGTACCAACCAAAAGAAAAGATACGTGGACCTTGAAAAATTTACCACTCGGCAGGTCAGCCAGTCTCACGAATAAATAAATAAAAATAAAAGAAATAGAGATAAGGTATAGTTTGAAGTCTCGCATGGCACTACGGTGCGGTCGACCAACTTCAAACAAAACGTAATTGAATGAACTTCCTGTAGGTATCAGAATCACGAGTCATTTTTAATTCCCATCGACTAGAATTATAAATAAATTGCTAAAGATAAAACTATAGAGAAAATTACAACGAACTCAGTATAGTAAGTGACTATTGAATCTATTGACGCAAATGAACGTACAAGTAAGTTTTGTAAAACTGTAGATATAATGTATTTTAATATATTTATAATTTAAGTGACATTGCTCCCACAATGCCATGTTCTGTTAAATTTTCGTGCAAAACCAACGCCATGTGACGTCAGCACAGAACCTTCATTTAGAAAAAGCAGCTACTGCCTGTCGAAATGGTAGCACTAAATTAAATATTTAAATTCTATAAAATAAGCTACTAACTAAGTAGGATTAATGAAATATTAAATTAAATACTAATTAGCCTTAACTAAAGTTAATTAGGGAGAAAACGTAATTAATATAAAGTAAGAGAGATAATAAAGAGAGACGTAATATAAGATATATAAGGTAAAAAAATATAAGATAAGAAAGAGAGACGTAACTAATTAAATGTAAAAGGTAAACGCAGATAAATAATTAAATAAAGTGACATTATGTCAGTAATGTCATGTCCCAATGTAATGTTACTCTACATTAACAAAGAGACCTTCCGTAACCGAATCAAGTTGTAGCTTGATGGTACGGGAATACTTACTAACTAAATATTAAGCTTAAATATGATTATACTAATAAGAAAATTTTAGAAAACAGAAGGTAACGTACGATTATATAGATAAATAATAGTTATATGACATGATTTCGACTTCATGTCTTGCCCAAAGTAACATCGAAAAATGTTAACCAAAGGCCCTCATTTCGAATTAGGGAGAGACCCAACCGAAATGGAAAGATAATTATAGACTGAATTATAAATGAACAAAGATAGAATTTATAATTTACAGAGACGGAATTTATAAATAGATAAAGATAGAATTTATTATTAGACAGAGATGGAATTTATTTGTAGACAAGGATAGAATTTATCCGAGTATGGGGAAATATGGTTTTACAGTATGGTACGTTAGGTAAATGTAAATTTAAGATAATTAAAAGGCATAGGCATACGTAATTTTAAGGTAGTTAAAGGGAAAATGGTTATAAGATAAATTTTTGAGATAACGTAAAATGTGGATAGGAAGTAAATATTAACGTAAATACATATGTAACACAAATTAATATGAAAATGCCCACGGATACTGAAATGAAATTTCAGGTGTAGATAAACTATGTTTCACTTGATGAGGCATTAAAAGAAAAAGTTAGGTATGAGTTAATTTTGGTGACAGAACGGACAGAAAGATAAATGATAAATTTGACAGACAACAGACAGACAAAGTGAAACAATACTAATATATGACTAGATAGAAGTCATACCTTCGCTTTTTTGTTGGACTTGTACCACCCTAGATGCGAAGTTCATTGTGCACTAGCTACGATAATTCTTACGCCGTCGTAGCACAGCGATAACAGACAGACGGACGAATGATAAAGAAGATTAACTTACAGGAAATAGAATAGAGATAAGTTTTATAAAAGGTAGTCACCGAAAATTAACATATGTTATTGTGCATTTACGTAAGGTAAACGGAAAATTTAGACGTAATGGGAAGAGATAAGGTAGTAAGAAGATATAACGTAATAGGAAAGGTAACTTGGAATATAACTGACAAGTAGTAAGGACAATTAAATTAGCAATTTATGGTTGGCGTTCGACAAACGGTTTCAACATCGAAACGTGATAGGTGCCTAAATTTTTACCGTCGGTAGATGTGAGTTCGTAACGGTTGTCAGAAAGTTTCTTAGATACCTGACATTTGACAAATTTAGGTGCTAATTTGGAACTAAAGTATTCACCAGCACTAGATAGTGGAAAATGTCTCTTCCAAACATAATCGCCTACATTAAAGCTAGCAAAACGATGACGTAAATTATATCTAGTAGCGCTGTGGTTTTGGGAATTAGAAATACGATCACGTACGATACGACATGCATTAGATAGATTACGGATGCGTTCAGGATAATTACTGAGGTCTATGTCAGCGGTAACAGGATCATGAGGTGATGGAGTACCTAATATTTTAAGTTCGCGACCGAACATAAGGTATGCGGGGGAAAATCGTGTAGTATGGTGTACCGCGGAATTTATGGCAAAATTAAAAGAGTCCAGATGTAAATCCCAATCTCTTTGGTTATCTTTAATATAGGAAGCAATCATGGTCTTGGCGGTTTGTATAAAACGTTCAGCGGGATTGCTCTGAGGGTGATATTTCGGAGAAAGCTGAACTTGTACATTGTGATCCTGAAAATACTGTAGTACTGCGTCCGAAATATACTGTTTTGCGTTGTCAGAAATTATGGAGTCGCAAAATCCAAATGTAAGGAACACTTTATCAAAGATTTTCAGTATATTTTTGGCATTTGCTTCACGGAGGGGAAAGATAAGCGTAAATTTCGAGAAAAGGTCTGATAATAAAAATACGTAACGATTTTGACTCTTAGATGGCGGGTACGGTCCAGCGATATCTGTACATAAAATGGACCATGATTTTGTGATTACTCTTTTACCCATAAGTCCAGCTGGTAATCTGCGTTCTATTTTGTGCTGGGCACAAATCTGACAAGATTTACAATATCGTAGAACGTCAGTGCGTAATCCAGGCCAGTAATAAAATTGAGATAATCGGCATAAAGTTTTGTAAACGCCAAAATGACCGGAGGTGACATCATCGTGGCATTCACTTAGAGCATTTGTACGGAGTGAAGTAGGTAGTACTAATTTCCATGGACTTTCGTCAATATTTAGCGGATTAACCGGTGTACAAAATTTATATAAATTGCCATTCTCAATTTTCCAGTGTGAAAATTTATCAGGAAACCGTTCAACTTTATATAACATTTTACGGTACCAACGATCGTGATGATTGTCAGTGACTTCAATAAGATTTATATCGGAAGGTATACGGGATAAGCCGTCAGGTAAGGTGTGAGATGAACCTTTACGGTAAACTATGTCAAAGTTGTATGATTGCAGTTGCAAACTCCAACGTGCCAAACGACCTGAAGGGTTTTTCAGATTGTGTAACCACTTCAGCGCGAAATGGTCTGTAACTACAGTAAAATGTGTAGCTTCAACGTAACCACGAAATTTGTGAATGGACCACAAAATTGAAAGTAATTCCTTTTCAGTTACGGAAAAATTGACCTCGTTTTTAGTAAGAGCACGGGATGCATAAGCAATTACTTTCTCCTGACCGTCAGCGGTTTGCTGAGTTAGGCAACTTCCAAGTGCGAAGTTTGAAGCATCACAATGGATTGTATACGGTAAATTCGGATCTGGGCAACTAAGTATAGGTGGTGATAGCAGACATTTTTTTAGGGTATCGAATGATTTTTGGGTGGCGTCGTCCCAATTCCATTTGCTGTTCTTCCTCGTTAGTTTGAGTAGAGGAGCAGCAAGTTCCGAGAAATGTGGAATCCAGCGACGGAACCACGAGACTATGCCCAAGAATGAACGGACTTGTTTTACAGTTCTAGGTACAGGATGTGCGGCAATTGCACTAGTCTTATCAGGATCGACTTGTATACCAGATGAATTAATTTTAAAGCCAAGGTATTTAATTTCGCGTTTAGCAAAATTGCATTTGTGTAAGGAAAGCGTTAGATTGGCTGCTTTCAGCCGGGTTAACACCTCGCGTAGAGTTTTGATGTGTTCATTAAAAGAGGAGTTAGCTACAACTATATCGTCAAGGTATACAAATACATATGGTTCTAGACTAGGTCCTAAAATTGTATCCACTAAACGTTGCTGAGTAGCAGGCGCATTCGTTAGACCAAACATCATACGTTTTGGTTGAAATTGTCCAACTCCAGGTACAGAGAATGCACATTTAGGTCGGCTACTATGTTCTAAGGGGATCTGCCAAAAAGCGGATTTAAGGTCGAGCGTACTGAACCAACAAGCGTTTCCTAAACGATCAAGTATTTGGTGCATAAATGGAAGGGGATAGGCATCTTTACGAGTTAAGGCGTTAAGCTTGCGCAGGTCTAAACAGAACCGAAATTTAGAACTTCCGTCAGTAGATTTTTTATTAACTACTACTATAGGATTATTCCAAGGACTTTGCGCAGGTTCAATAATGTCTAAAGTTAACATACGTTGAACTTCTTGGACGATAAAGTCATGAATGGGTTTTGATACTATGTAATTCCGTTGTTTTATGGGCTGAGCGTCTCCTGTATCGATTTTGTGTACGATAGCTGTTGTGCATGGTAAATTTTTTGGCTGAGGGAAGCTTTTAATCAAATTATCCAGCTGACGCTGTTGATCAGCGGTGAGTGACTGATCTTGCTCAAGTGAACAAATATCAGAACTAGTGAACCGATAAGTGTTACTGGCAGAGTCGATGGTGATACCAAATTTCTTAATGAAATCGATTCCTAATAGGAGATCGTTTGACAGACCGTCAATTACAAGTGTAGGTACGGTGTAAGTACGATCATGAAATTTGTATGGAATAAAAGCTTTACCTTTGATATTACATGACGAACCATTTGCAACGGTAATTTGGGTAAAGGGACTGATTTGACACAACGGTGGAAGGTTATGTTTAATCTGTTCATAAAATCTAGAATTAATGGCAGTTAATGTTGCACCTGTGTCAATTAAACCTAGGACTTTTCTTCCAGAAATTGACAGACTGACATAGGGTCTGGAGTCCTTACTGACCGACACAAACGGATACGTCGAATTTATACAACTATTAGTATGTACGGTTGAAACACAAAATTTACGAACAGTAGATAACCATAATTTCCATTCATCGGAATCGCGCTTCAAGGAACGAATCGGTTTGTTTACGGAAAGAGGTTTCCGACGATTCGAACAGAAACCTACTCGTTGTTTAAAGAAGGGTTACATTTTGCACATGTCCTAACAGTAACGTTAGGGGTGCCACAACGATAACAGTACCGATTCTGTGGTTTTTTGCAATTACGGAAGTGGTGGCCTTGTTCGCGGCAGTTAAAACATTTTAGCGCCGATACAAAACGGACAGACTTATTAGGAACGGTGGTAGTAGATGTTTTCGACGTAGAGGGTTGACTAAAAGAAGATCGTGGCGTAGTATGTTCCGCTTTGACACGATCAAGCTGTGCACAGAGTGTGTATAGCTTATCTAAAGTGTCGCACAAACTAGTAGACACAAGTAAACTATTGTCTCTCGACATGGCGGCAATAATGATATCAATTTTACGCGCCTCGTCAGGTTGTACGGACAATTTTGAAAATAGCTGTTTCAATCTGACAAATAAGTCAACTGTTCTTTCGTTAGGACCCTGCTTTACACTGTAGATTGTCTTCCAGATGGCGTCATCGGAAGTGAATAGACCGTAATGTCTACGTAAAGCATCCAGTAACTGATCCCAAGATTGAAAATCAGCTTTAGAAGCCCTATACCAATTCAAAGCGTTACCCTCGAATAAATCAACGGCTGAGACGAATAGATCGTAATGCGAAACATGTCGTGCTTCCGCAAGTTCATGTACACGTTCAATAAATTCTTGAACGTTGCCCTGACCGTTAAATTTAATATTCCACTTATAAACTGGAGGTGGTTTATAAGTTTGTACGGCGGGTTGAATCGCCATAGGAATATTAGCGGTAATGTGTCTAGTTCGTTCTAGTAACTCCGAGTCAAGCTCAATAAAAGAATTTTCAAGAAGCGTGGCTTGTTCAATAAGAGGAGCTGTATTATCGTCTCTATATCTATGATTTTTAATGAGGACAATACGCCTTAAAAAGTGTGCTATTCGGTTAGAGAGGTATTGGTACTCAAGCGATTCTTCCGTACCAACAAACAGACGGACTTCTGAACACAACTGTGAATATTTAGCCTGTATAGTGCCAACTTCTCCGACAAGTGGGGGTGCAAAAGTATTATCCAACTCTAAACCGGAATTTAACAATACAGTCATTTGTCTGGCAGTAAGAGCTGTGGGGTTTCTACCATGACGCAAAAGTTCATAGGCGAGTTCATCCCTTTTTAGGCCAGCGAAACTAATTTGTACGTCCATTGTACTACTCGTCAATTCAACAGTCACGTATAGACAGACAGACAGACAAAATAATCAAAAACTTCAAGATAAGGGAACAGAGAGGAGAGATAAGGAAAAAATTAAAAATCACTTACTCAAATGTAGATAATTTGTTACTTAATTAAAATCCAAACTCGAATTCTATCTTCGTAAAATATCACCAAAAACGTAGAAAAGATACGTAGTCAATACAGGTTTTTCTCGTAAACACAACCAGGCTCACAATTCAAGGCTTACCTAGAAAAGATTCAATATTATTATAAAATACAAACAAAAGTTTTACAATAGATAATTAATCTAAAAGACAGTTCAATCATTTCGAGCCCGTAGTTGGAGCGCCATATATTTTATTACGAAAAGGTAGTTAAAAAATAAATTTTTATTAAAACTGCTGAAATAAACAAAAAATTTGGCGCAGGTAAATATTAAAAAAACTGAAAATTTCAGATATAGATCACAATTAATTAAAAATTAAATTCAGGTACATTTTTTTGTTTTAGTTTTAATTTTATTTTATATTAAAATTTGTTTTTTTTTTTCTTCTGTTAATTTCATACATAGTATCTTTGCATCCGGCTTAGCTCATAGATGAAATAAATACGTTAAGTTATTGCGTGGATTATGATTGAACCGTGTAATAGATAAATACAATTGTTACAGATATAAGGTAGATTATAAAAAGATAAAGGTATACATAGGCAATTTAAATAACAAGAGAGTGTTATTAATAGAGTTAATTGACTGAAGTTGCTAAAAGCTGTTTAAAGATAAGAAATTTTAAGTTAGAAAAAAAAAATGATAAAATTGACATAATAATAAAAAGATATCACAACTCATAGCATCTCCTGTAATAATTAAGTAAGAAAATTATAAATAAGCGAATAGAAAAATTAGTGAACTTGTTAGAACTAGTAATCTTATGAAATTTAACAAACTACTGAATTTAGTAAAACACAAAATTAATTAAAAGTACGGTAAGTTAATTATGAAACGTTAGTAAGAAAAAGTTATAGCAACAAAAGAAAAGTTTTCCCAATCACAGATAGAATAGATTTAAATATTGTAACACGTGTTAGCGTTACCCAAAAAATTGAAAAAAGTTACTCATCTTGATGAATTCAGGCCGGGTAGATGTATAGCGAACACTCAAAATAAATGAAGAAAATCCACGTTGGGGTCCATTAATGTAGACATCAGTTCGTAATTAACGTAGAATATTGTGTATCGACATGTAGAAATCTTGTTCAAGCTTAACGTTGGAAGTTGTTTTCCGGCATGTAGAAATTTTGATCACCATTAACATTGAAGATTGGTTACCAGGATGTGGAAATTTTGTTCATAATTAACGTAGAAGATTACTCAACTTTTTCCCATTGAATTTAAAACAAAAAGGGTCCAAAGGGGAGAGCCTGAACACAAAATTCACTTTTAGATAAAATTAAACACACAATCATCAATTCAGTTTACAGGTTAGAATCCACAAAAAAAATTGCAAAACACAATGAGCCATGATTAAACAAAGTTAATTACAATAAAGGAACAAAAATTTATTTACGTACCTGAATTGTCCTTACGAGAAATATAATATATGAAATATAAAATTGGAATGAAAGATAGATCTGTAGCTGCAATCAAATTTATACGGATCAAATACCGCCAAATTTGACGTAAAATGAATGTCTACCAACTTAAGATAAAAAAAATTACTGTGAATAATTTTTAATGACAGATATGAAATTACCGTATGTTGGAGTAAATCGAATCACAGCAAAATGGGATACATTGTAATGTATCTTAGAAACTAAAATTTGAGAGAAATTTGAATGTTTTAGTTAAAAATAAGTACAAGAATGTAACAATATATATATATATATATATATATATATATATATATATATATATATATATATATATATGTATATATATATATATATATATATATATATATATATATATATATATATAGCAGAAACTTAAAACCACCTAAAAAAAAGAAAGGACAACACGCCACTCTGCTTAGAGATGTTTCATAATGGAGATTCAGAGTGATTTAAGTTAAGAGATAATTCGAAGGCAGAGTGAGCTGTTTTGTCTCCATCGATCAAGGTAGCTGCAATACCTGAGGAAACAACACTTATGGCGATATTCTTTTCACATCTAATTGTTGCTAGCAACAGATTGATCAAGAATGTTTTGCCAATGCCGCCAGGGGTATCAAAAAAGAACAAACGCACGGAATTAGAAACAGTACTGTGCATGATTTCATCGTAGGCCGTTTCTGTTCCTAATTTAGTTTTAGAATACTGACAGAAACTGTTTCAGTTAATTGATCAGTATTATATGACAATTCATTCAGATATACACCGTTGTTGATAACAGCTCCTTGCTCTCGTAAAGGTGATGGCAGACCAAACTGTAAAAGTGTTTTTCCCAACATGGATATCACAATATCTTCAAGAATTATAAGGTATTGGTTATAAATAACTTTAAAGATCAGTTTATTGACCGCACGCCTCCTTTTCATTTGTCTTGAAAGATCTTCTGCAAAAATGTCTCGATATTTCTCCGACAATTTTAGAGGATCTCCAATTTGGCAAAAAGCTAATATTATGGCGAAGAGCTCGTGAATTTTTATAGGAGAATCAGAGATAGAGGCTTCTTCTAAAGTACGAGACCAGTGGGCATTATCCTTCAGTAAGCTTAATGCTCTGCACGCTGTCTGAAATGATGGCTGAACTAGCCCTGCCACAGTTTTTAAGCCAGAAAATGACATAGGGCCACGGATCTCATGCAAAAGAAAGCGTAAGTAGTAGCATTCAGAATTAGATGGACAGTATACACTCTACCCAAAACATGGTCTTTTTCACCCCCGGATAGCCTGGCACGTTTCGCTTGTATTCTCCTGTAGAATTGGTTGTTTTTCCATACATAATAACAGGGAATTTCGACATAATAGGGTTCTTGCGAAAGTATCTACTTTGCACAGCTCAAAAAAGGCCAGAAGTGTTGTTTTCGTAGGATTATTTGTCCTCTCAACAATATTTATTTCAGTAAAATAAACCCTCTGACCATTTTCGAGGTGTACGGCAAGGTGCATAACAGGAGAGGAATAGGGAAACAAAAAATGCAACAGGCTGCCTCAGAATTTCTGAGATATCGTCCTGCCTCGTACATAGTCACGTCATCCAGATTTTCTATCGTAAACGCTGCCTGATTTGATCCTTTGTTTATGTACTTGCAAAAGTATTTTATAGATTTAACTGAATTGCCGTACTCAACATTTATATGCGTCGAGAAAGTTCGAATTAGAATGGGATTGTAGGGCACCACCCAACGATTGTCAATATCAATACCATTGATATTGGTAGTGAATCCACCATCCTCTGGAGAACGCCTGCTATACTGAGGATAGCTATCCTCTCCGGTTTGAGTCTCCTTTACAAAGGGTCGGGGGTATTTTTTAGTGAAGATGCCATCCACCATGCAGGGCGATTTCCTATTAAAAGATCCACATGAGCCATGGATCATTGTCGCTTTTACTATTTCGTGAAGAATTGGATCTAGTTTGAGATCAGGTATTTCAGCACTTATAATTTTGTCAATCGAGTCTGGTCTAATTTTCTCTTCTAACCATAAAAGTATGTGAATGTGAGGGAGTCCACGTTTCTGCCATTCATGACACCTGGCAACGCCAAAGATGCAGCCTTTAGTCAGAAGTTTCATTGTGTGTTTCACTTTCACATGGAAAACCCTCGCTACGGTATCATGACCCCTACAAATATTTTACCGTTGTAATAAGACTCTACAAACAATAATTTTTCTATTGCTAGCAAAAAATTGACATTTAAGATTGCTTCTGGCTAACTTCAGTACTAAATATTGATTGTTAAGTACTAATTAACTAAAGGGTTACAAACGAAAATAATTAATATACTACAAATATCTACAAATGATCTACAATCGATTGAAGTTATTAAATTTTAATTATAAAAAAGTTTCTGGCCAGTGTCATATGCTGTGTTAAGTACATATAATAGGTGTGTATAACAACAAGTTAATAAGAAACAAAAAAAAGTAAACTTTGAATAGGCATCCGACTTTAAGTGTCTCCTGGGAGCATTCTTTTGGGACCACTAAAGCTAGTAGGAAGCGTGTGCGTATGCAATGGACAGATGAACTGAATGAATTCATCGTACCCACATACTTCCAAGTTACTAAACTTGAAACTGGCCGAACTGGCTACCGTACGAAATTACATCAACAGTTCTCGCGCACCTATCCTCACCTAAACCGCGTCACTGAACAGAGACTGGCAGACCAAAAGCGTGTCATTTTCACCAATAACCTAATATCTCCTTCCCTCATAAACACTATTAAAACACAAGTCGCACATCAATTTGCTCAAAATGAAGAAAGTCAGGCCGACGACGGTCAACCAGAAATGGGGAGCCTCACACTCAACTTGTCGAGAATGAGCCTGACCACCATGAAACAGCAGTAAATAACACCCTACTGCAAAAGATTGAACTGGAATTTAACACAGCGCTTACTGAATTCGAAGGGACGGACCCCACACTTCGGTACCTGTTGCCTAAACAACACACCTCACGTAGATTGGCTAAGATCGTTGAGATACTAAATAACATAATACTGCCTCAACACTTGCAAACTTGTGACAATTTTATCGAGTTACACACAGCTATTTACTGTGGAGCCGTTGCCGCTATACGTTGTAACGGTTCCGATGTAACACCACCTGTAGCGCACAACTCGAAGGAACACAGAACTCCTGCCTGGGAAACACGATTGAATAAACGCATCAACAACATTCGATGCAACCTCGGCAGGATCACCCAATACCAACAAGGTACGAGGTGCAAACGGCTCAACAAATACATACACGACATATTACACAAACACACAGTACATACACAATACGAGGAACCCAATAAAACACTCACAGAGATCAGAGATACGCTTCACCAAAAATTAACAGCACTAGCGAAGCGCTTACTAAGGTATAAGACCAGTACTGAACGCAGGCGACAAAACCAAGCATTCAGCAGAAATGAGAGACGGTTTTATCAATCTCTAACGAACACGGTAACTGACAGTAATAGTCTACCGGAGAAAACGCACTCCATAGTTTCTGGGCGAATATATGGTCCAACACCATTGACCATAATGACAAAACCAGTTGGATCGATACAGAGTGCAGGAATAACGAACATCTTCCGGAGATGCCCTATACGGACATTACTACAGAGGACGTCTCCAGAGCTTTATAGAGATCGCATAACTGGAAGGCACCTGGCATCGATAACATACAAAACTACTGACTCAAACACTTTACATCAACACACAAGTATCTCGCTGAACAATTTGCACTATTTATAAGAACACCAAACCTGACACCGAAGTTCCTAACGCAGGGTATCACATATATGAAATCTAAAAACAGTGATACAAAAAATCCTGCTAATTATAGGCCTATCACCTGCTTGCCTTCAGTGTATAAGATTTTGACGTCTTGTATGGCAGAAAAGATCAACGAGCATTGTCAGATTAACACCATACTGACAGAAGAACAAAAGGGATGTCAAAAGAGGTCACAAGGTTGCAAAGAGCAGCTTCTGATTGACTCCGTAGTACTGGAACAAGCAAAAGGGAGACAAAGTAACCTGTACACAGCGTTTATTGATTACAAAAAGGCATTTGATTCGGTGCCGCACTCCTGGTTACGGAAAGTATTGAAGCTGTACAAAATACACCCAAGTATCGTGAACTTCCTTGGAACGATCATGTCCGACAGGCGAATGACCATACATTTGAGTATTGGTAATAAATACCCCTGTCGCAGCATCTGCATAACATAGCGAATTTCCAATCATAAAAGTTACTTTTTTTCGAAAACCCGCTTACCTAGAATAATGGTTCAAAATGTATTTTCTGTGATTTTCTTGGTTCTTTACCACAATGTAAAAAAAATTGGAAAAACTTTTAAATTTTAGCAAATTGTTTGCAAAAAAACTCATTTTTTTGAGGTTTTTGGAATTGGACGTGTCTGACTGGAGAACTCATACAAAATTTTTGAACTTCCAACGTTTTATTGTTTTATTATATTTGCATCCCAAACTAGTATCTATCCTATAAATATAACAAGTTTCATCCAAAATGAATTTTTCGGATATATAGGCACTTAAATTTTCGAAATTTCTAAATTAATTTAAAATAGAGTTAGTCTCCAGAAATTTTGTATTATGGTAAATTTAATGTAATAAATGACAAGTATATAAGTATAGTAATTATAAAGCATTCGCATAGAACAATAGTTTTAAGTATACATGCACATAAGCAAAATAATTGAATTTTCCTGAAGGAAGGAAATATTTTCCCGTAATAAAAAGTATCCTAAATGTTGACGCAGGTAATAAGTTATCACTACACCAGATTTCATAAAAATCCGTTCAATAGTTTTCGCGTAATATGTGCACATGCTCAAAAAGTTTTTTTATTTTCCTGTGGGAATGAGCCACTTTCCCGAAATAAAAAGTATCTGAGATGCGGACTCAGGTAATAAGTTATCACCACACCAAATTGCATCAAAATCCGTTCAATAGTTTTTGCGTACTGTATGCACATGCTCAACATGGTTTTTCCATTTTCCCGTGGGAATGAGACATTTTCTCGAAGTAGAAAGTATCTTAGATGTTGATCCGGGTAATAAGTTGTCGGCACACCAAATTTCATTAAAATCCATCCAGTAGTTTTTGTGTGATGCGTGAACAGACGAACAGACAGACAGACAGACAGACAGACAAAAATTTAAAAAATCGCTGTTTTGATACCTACATCGATAACTATTTACAGTATCTGCACAATTTTTAAAAAATATTCCCTATACAGAAACGGTCTCGTTACATTTGTATTATATGTATAGATTACCTATTAATGGCTCTTTATTTAAAATATTAATTTTTTTTTAAAATAAATCGCCCCCTGTTCTAGGAAATATATATTTTTTAAATTTTTATAAAATTTCTTATGAAAGTGAGCTTCTTAGACAATTTTATTTTGTATTATTGTGAAACATGAACATTTAAATGTTGGCAATTTCTGTATTGTGGCGTTATCTATCTAGCGCGTTAGTTAACTACTTTATTTAAAAGTTCGAATAAAATTCCAGTCATTTTAATTTTTAATTGTTCAATAACTTCAGTACCTTCAGTATCATAAAAGCAAGCAAAATAATATTACAATTTATTTATGTAGATACATATATGATGGAAAGTTAAGAAAAGAAAATGTTTTTTTGGAAGTTCGTGTTTAAGGTAAAATCGAAAAAACTTGGAAAATTTAATTAGTAATTAATTTTTTTTAAATATTTTTAGGTTTGGTTGTAAATGAATCTACTGTTGATCTTTTAATATGACACTGAACTATTCGTTATTTAAAATGAAAAATTGTGTACTTATTAGATGATGAAAATAAAAAATTAGTAGTTTGAAAAACCGAAACAAATCGACCGACGTCTTGAAAAAGTCTGTCGGGACACCGGAGCAACGGAGCTAGAACCGTGACAAATCCGGGAAAACCAAGACGTATGGACACTCTACACGCATTGTGAATGTTATAAACTTTAAGTTTTGATTTTTAAGCACATTATGAGTGAAATTGAAAATTAACAACGTGTGAAATTTGACATTTTAGTTAAAGTGCATATAAAATATAATACCTACATGTTTTTATAAAAATGCAAATATAAATAAATGTTTTCTGTTTTTTTTTTTTTTTTTTTTTTTTTTTTTTTTTTTTTATTTTAATTGTTATTAATTATTTGGCTTTTTTAATAATTTAGAATTTTTCTGTCAAATGAATAAATTCTGAAAATATGAATTTATGACATAATTTCAGTAAAAGTGAAAATGAAATTTTTCACCCACACTTTTGTAGTGTCAATGTACATCAATGGATCCCAATTTTCAAATGGATAGATAATTTCAGTAGCGTAGAAACTAATTATTAAAAAATTGCAAACCAAATGTGTTTATATGATAATACGTACTTATAAAATTTATATACGTGTTCTTCCGAAAATCGTAAATACCTAATTAACTTTCTCTCGATGAAGTTGGATTGACAAACATTTACATTAGGGATGTTATGGATATTCGTAACCGTAACTAAAACTACCGATATCCGAAATAATTAAATATCCGAAACCGAAAGCGTATACGAAAATGAAAGTTTATAAGTCTAGTAAGTACTTAACACATTAAATATTTCAGTCCCTTTTTGACAATCTTGCCAGAACTTAAACACTTTTTTAAATATTTTTATTGTTAAAATCGAAACGTTATTTTGAAGCCGGTTAAAATTAATATATTTTACATTAAAATGTGTGGTCAATACAATCACCCGCTAGTTAATTATCGCTAGATTTGATGCTAGAAAATTGAGAAAAAACAGGTCATAGAGATTTTTTTTTATTTAGATTTTATTTGTAATGATTGAATTACAAAATTCAAAAGGATGTTAAAAAATGTGTGTATTCACTATGAGCTTTTGCCTGTAGTAAATCCAGCTGCTCAAAATCGGTTCCAATATATCAGTTGGTCAGGACGGCATTTGTACATAATTTTAATATTTTCTTTAAGAAATAGTATTTTTTTTTTAAATACTTGTTTGATTTTTTCAAGGCGAGTACTTTTTACGATGTGTGTTTACCAAATTCTACAAAATAATTAAAAAAAAAACATTTTAACCCTACTATTTTGAAATTTTCAGAAAAATATCATGAAAATTACCTCATATATGCTTTTTCTGAGTTAATTATTGAAAAATATTCTATTTTCCGAGATTTTTAAGGTAAAACGAGCAGATGTATGGTTTTTGTTAAACAAATTTCAGATCTTTAATACATTTTTGCCTTAAAAAAATAAATATTTAATATTTTCAAAAATGTATGATACAACTTGTCAAAATTTAAAATTATTTGTTTTGTTGTCAAAAGAAAAAAAAACTGAATGTGCAAATTTATTTACCACTTAAATGATGGGTTTATACATATAATTATAACGTAGTATTGTCATTTGGATAGAAAATTACGTAAAAATATTATTGTTTGAATATGATTTAACGTAATTTTTATGCGATTGTAGCAAGCTCTTATTAATTTTAGGAAGGTGTAAACATCATCTAAATTCTGATCATATCACATAAAAAACTGCGCCGTGATTTTTTATCTAAAAAAAAATGGAATAGAGATACATTATAAAAACATTTAACTGACAAAGAAAAAGAATATAGCCGAATCGTTAAATTGGATTAAAAAAATCATGACATGCTACTTAAAAAGCGGTTTTTTTCGAATTTAGCTCGTAAAAAATGAGACAGAAAAAAAAAGAATGCGAGTGCGAGTGAAATGGAGAACGACATATTTCCTAGTTTTTCTCGAAAAGTAAGTAATTTAGAGCAACTGTATAAAAACATTTTTTATGCATTTTACCTTTTACTAGGGCTTGGTGTAAAAAAAAATTTGAAAAATTGCTTAATTCTGGCAAAAAACTCATTTTGTTGACAAAAAACGCCCGGAAAACCTACTTCTGGGCATCCGACGTGTCTGGCTAACGAACTCATCCAACGATTTGGAAAATCGAATTCGCACACAAAATTTCATAAGCATTAAACGTTTCGTTCGAGAGTTATCGCGCGGATACATATATATATATATATATATATATATATATATATATATATATATATATATATATATATATATATATATATATATATATATATATATATATATATATATATATAAATTTTAGTGAATATCATTTTCGTATTCTAGGGACCTCAAAACATATTTCTGATATGGTCTCGGGCTTAGGTCGCACCATGACACCTGGCGTAAAAGCTGAATTTCCAGTTTTGGAAATTCGCTAAGAATCAACAAGCGATCTTATTCAAGTAAGACGCAGCAAATTCCAAGGCGACTCATTGAGTCCATTATGGTTTTGTCTCGCAATGAATCCACTTTCTCGCCTGTTAAATGAAACCAAATACGGTTACAATGTAGGTACGCAAACGAATTCGCACCATACTATTTCACATCTGATGTACATGGATGATATAAAGATCTATGCAGATACTAAACATCAATTACAGCAACTGCTGGGACTTTCCAGGAAGGTTTCACGAGACCTCTGTATGGAGTTCGGAATCGATAAATGTCGAACACAATGTCGTTCTGGAGGAAAAGGAGATGCGGTCGCATTCGAACTCGAACGAAAGTCTGTTATGCAGCCCATGGACGAGGGAGAGTCGTATCGGTATCTCGGATACAATCAGGACGAACGTATTGATCACAGCGCTGTAAAACAACACCTGGTCCAACAATACTTAACGCGTGTACGGAGATTACTGAACACTCACATTGATGGAAAGGAAACCATAAAGGCAATTACCACCTACGCAGTTCCGGTGCTAACGTACTCATTTGGGGTAATCAAATGGACGCCTACGGACTTGACAAACGTCGATATCAAGACCCGCGTCCTTATGACCAAATACCGAATTCATCATCCCAAAGCAGCGATAGAACGACTGACGCTGCCAAGAGTCGAAGGGGGGCGGGATCTTATAGACATAAGGAACACGCATAATAAACATGTTCGTAACTTACGAGAATACTTTTACGCCAAAAC
The DNA here is from genome assembly GCA_035578155.1 of Brachynemurus nebulosus. Lineage (NCBI taxonomy): Eukaryota > Metazoa > Arthropoda > Insecta > Neuroptera > Myrmeleontidae > Brachynemurus > Brachynemurus nebulosus. Next base: position 2,259,060 of record JAPWDM010000046.1, on the reverse strand, counting down.
ACACACATCACACTTACATAATGCAATAATCCAAGCCGACAAGGCATACACACCATTAAACCTCTCACACACAGAAATGCCAGATAGTTTTTGCCCATTGGTCACGAAGGAGTACAAAATCCAGCAATGGATCCGCAAGCCTCTACATGGGAGAAATCCACATGATCTTAACCAGAGTAACGTCGACAAAGCAGCGTCGCACACCTGGTTGAGTCAAGGAAGTCTTTTCCCGGAGACTGATAAATTCATGGTGACTATACAAGATCAAGTAATTCATACAAAGAATTACTCAAAATACATACTTCGTGACTCGTCAATAACATCTGACTCATGCCGGAGATGCCATTCCAAACCTGAAACGATCCAACATATCACAGCTGCCTGTACTCAGCTCGCTCAGTCTGAATACAAACACCGTCACGACCAGGTTGGCAAAATTATATACCAGAAACTAATGGTTAAGCACCACCTTATAACCGATAAAACACCTTACTACAAGTTCACACCAAAAGTAGTAGCGGAGAATGACTCCCGTAGACTTTACTGGGATCGGTCGATTATTACAGATAAGACCATAAATCATAATCGACCAGATATCACTTTCGTAATGAAGAAAACTAAGACAACCTATCTGATCGATATTGCGGTTCCAAATACACACAACCTAAAAAAACACACGCAGTTAAATTGGATAAATACACTGACCTCGCAGCCGAAACAAAACAACAATGGCGAATGGAACATGTCCACATTGTTCCAATAGTGCTCAGTGGCACCGGGGTCATTCCACACACACTACACAATAGTTTGAGTCTCTTGGGTCTCCCAGAATACACATATGTATGTCACTATGCAAAAGCCAGTGATCATAAATAAACACGTGTCGTATAGTACGGAAGTTCGTACGTGAAGTATAGTACGAATTAATTAAATGTTAACAAAAATAACAAACGATAAAAGTTTTAAATACCCCTGTCGCAGCATCTTGCATAACATAGCGAATTTCCATTTACAAAAGTACGTTTTTCTCGGAAACTAGTTGATATAGAGTAATGGTAAATAAAAAAAACCTTCTTTATGTGAATTTTCCGCCTCATTCCGCCAAATTTTTTTCACGAAAAATGTCGAAAACACCGTAAACGTTTTCACGAAATTTCTTAAAAATAAGATGTTTCGTTCTTGAGTTATCGTGCGGATACTTAGTAAACATATATATAAATGTGTCCGCACGATAACTCAAGAACGAAACATCTTATTTTTAAGAAATTTCGTGAAAACGTTTACGGTGTTTTGGACATTTTTCGTGAAAAAATTTGACGGAATGAGGCGGAAAAATCACATAAACAAGGTTTTTTTTTATTTACAATTACTCTATATCAACTAATTTCTGAGAAAAACGTACTTTTGTAAATGGAAATTCGCTATGTTATGCAGGATGCTGCGACAGGGGTATTTAAGTTTTCATTAATGCGTAACTTATTAACAATAATTATGTACTCAAAAACAGTTACTCAAATATGTGATAATTAATTTTGAAGCTTCCCGCTCTGTTTTGAACAGAAAATGGATGACATGTCACGACTCTAATTATTATAGGGACTCTAAGAAGTAAACGAATCAACTACCACCTATTTTTGAGTTATGAATGTAGATTCAACTAACGGAACTTGAACCGTTACAAACCAGAGGACTCTGATTCAAAAAAATTAATACACGGTAAATATTTTTTCATGGTTTTTCGCGGTATAAATACTTTTCAAGTACAGCCACATTCAAAGATTATGGCACCAAAACAATCAGTCACCAAATTGGAAATTGTTATTTTAATATCTAATACATATTCTACGTTTGCGTAAAATAGATTGGAAAAGAATTAAGTATTTAACATACATCATTTGGTTTAAGCTAGAAAGAATAATTAAATTAAAACTTTTTAATTGTTCATTCTCATAACTTATAACAATAATTATCTACTCAAACATGTAATAATTAATTTTAAAGTTTTTCGCTCTGTTTTTGACGGAAAATGGCTGACATATCATGACTATTTGGTATAGAGACTCTATAGGTGAATCAAGATAATTAAAGTACTATTTGCTTTGTTAATACCGTAAAATAGATCCAATCGAAACATAAGGATGTGAATAAGGTCAAAACTTGATTTAAAAACCACTAGACGTGACAGTGAACTTATATATTTCTTAAACAGTAGAATAACTATTTAATTGAGTCGCAATAGTAAATAAGCTTGAAGTTGAAAGAAAAATATGAATAAATCAATTTAGAGTGACATCTTCAAACAGTGTTATTTTTTGTTTCTTAAAACTTTAACTAGAAATAATTTATTTTGGTATTATTCTGAATACAGTATTGTTTAATCGAATTGTGAGTGAAATAGATGCGTGGTAAGTAAATAGGAGTGTGGTAAGTGAAATTAGCTCAAAAATGATTGTATTTATTTATTTATATTGAAATTAAAAGTACAATTTGAACAATTAGGAAAATAAATCGATTAATATGAAAATTTTCACTAGTTTGCACATTATTATTATTATTGTTGGCATTAAAATTCTTATTTTATTGACATTTCAAAAGGTCGTACGATCATTAAAATTTTCTGCGGTTTTCATAATCTTCATTTCATTTTAAGAGAATAAATTTGCAGCCAAAAATAAAATGCTTCAACAATTTCATTATTCTCACTAATATTACAGTTTAACAAACTATTTTCCTCAATTTTTTTAATAGAAAATTCAAAAATGATATTCACGCCAGTGAAATATTGACACTTAATTTTTTATTTACAAATATAGTTGTCAGTTGTCACTACAAAGATTCGTATTAGTTATTAAAAATATTTATAATATTTATTCATGGCATTCTATGTCATAACATAGAAATATAAATTTCACCTATATTATCCGAATTTTATTTTTTATTTAACATAATATTTTTATTCTTTGATTATTTTAAATCGATCGTGCAAAAAATATTATACAATACACGATGCATTAAGTGCATTTACTGATCTCGAAAATTGTAAAAACTCGACCCTGCGGGTCTCGTTTTCGCAACATTTTCTCGATCAGTAAAAACAACTTACCGAACTTATATTGTAAAATACTATTGTGTTTTTTCCAGTAAATCACTATACCGCAGTCCACATCTCGCCAGAATATAGTAAGATTGACACAACTACGCTATCAAAGCAAATTAGTGTTGGTTGTACCATCAATATTTACACCTTTCAATTGGTTACCTTTAAGATATTAATCTAAATCATTTATAGAAAGAATAAAGAGAAGGCGAGACAATGAGTCACCTTGTAGGACCTTTTTAGATACATTTATTTCCTTAGACAGCCCGTAATTCTTCAGATCAAGAGTTGCATAGTCATAGATATTTTTTAAAATCCTTACAATATTGCTTGACATTCCCAGTAAAAAAAGTTTTTCCCACAATTTAAAGTGATCAACCGAATCAAATGCTTTCTTAAAATCTATAAGTACTGCATATAATTTTCTCCCTGGTAACCTAAGGTAGTTTTTAACAATTTTGTTAAGAGTAAATACATGATCTATATAACCGCTACCCGGACAGAAACCTACTTGACTCTCACTAATGATTCCGCAAGATTCGGCCCATTTGGAGAGTCTGTTCGCTAATATCGCGATGAACAGTTTTAAAATATGATTTAATAATGATATACGTTAAATATAACTCATTATAAGTCAATACTAATTTAGGTTTTTAATTAACATTAAAGAAGAAATTTGATTTAACCTATTATGGATCAACAGAATTAACACCATTAATATTTATAATGAATTTTGATTTAACCAATTATGAACTAATAAAAATTTGAATTACTATTAATATTGTTGATTAATGTTTGATAGAATCTATTATGAGTCACTCGATGGAGTCAAATGAGGCACTTGCTGCAGCAAATGAGTCACTCGGTGGAGTAAAATGAGTCACTCGGTGGAGCAAATCAGTCACTCGGACCCAAAATTGCATGCCGCCGAACTTAAATTACGTGTGGTTGAACTGAAATTGCATAAATTACCACCACCGCAAACACCACCGCCGCCGTCGTCGATGCCACCACCACCACCACCACCACCACCACCACAATGTCGATGTTTGCCCCCAAATCTACTAATAAAGATGCAAATGTATGCCTGAAACAATACCCAGTGTATGAGGAAGGATTCTCCAGTTTTAAAAACGTGGCTACATTTTGAGACAATTTGGCAAATGCACCCATTGATTTTGACTTTTCATAAAAGAATGCTAGCGATACATCTTCATTATAATAATTCTGCAGTTTTCTTTCACTGCACCATGTAATAAATATTTTATATTGCTCTTCATATATTTTCTTGATTTTTTAGTAGCAGTTCTTGTACAACCTTATTAGCAACTTTTTTTATATCAAATTGATCGAAATTATCCAGTTTCCAAATTATCCAGTTTCCAAATTATCCAGTTTCCAAATTTAAATCAAAAAGTAATAATTTGAAATTTTACATGCAAAATTTCTAATGCAAATGGCGTTAGTAAATAAATTTAGTTGATAAAGGTTGCTACGCAATTTAAATATTTTGTACGTATAATAATATGGTTCATTTCTTCAAAGTATACTTGATTCATATAATATTATCATATAGTATAAACAATGTTTTAAGAATTTTTTTTATTTTTATTTGATATTTATAACTTGAAATAATCTGAAATTGCAAAAAATAGTAGATCCTTCCTGTGAATTGTTGCCCTCGGGCCTTACAGGCCCTCTGGCAACAAACTTCACACTCGGGATTAAAACTCACACTTTAGCCCCTACCATACTATTAGATGTTGATATATACAAAAAATATTAATGTGTTAAGTACTTGTTAGACTTACAGGTTTTATGGGTGTTTTTTTTTTTTTTTTTTTTTTTTTTTTTTTTTAGTAGGATAACTTTTTATAGGTATATGTGGTGACTAGGGTTGCCACCCTTTTTTAATAAAATAAAGTAATTTTAAAATTTTGTGCAAAAAAACAAAGTACAATTAACTGAGAAAAAGTACGCCTTCCCACTTTTTTGGATTTTGTAGTATAAGAAAATCCTTATAAATTCACATTTATCAGCTTACTCCCACTTGACCACTTTTAACGAGTCAGAGTCAGATCTTACGCAATTTAATAAACAGTGTCTTTTTGATTCTTTTAAACTCATTTAAGATATTTATTGTTAGTGATATTTGAATTATTTTCTTAACTAATAAATTAAATTCTGCAGACTGATGATTTTGTAGATAAAAAAAAATTGTGACGTCTGTATTAGACAAAAGTCTGAAAAACGGACGTAGAATCTCACTGTTATTAATTATTATGTCTTGTAATCTTCTGAAAAATTATTTTTTGAACTAAAATAAGTTAATAAGAGGAAAGTCGCTATGTTATGCAGATGCTGCGACAGGGGTATTTTATTATTTATAGATATTTCTGTATGTAATTTAAAATAATTTAAAATATTTAGCGGGATGCGCAGATGGCGTAACCACAGAGTACAGAGGTACAGCAACTATCTCTATCATGAAATCTGCAGTGTACATTTTTGTGTACCTTAGGCTAATTAGTAGTCACTCTCTCAGTGGCACTCACTGAGTGTAGGTCAGTCACAAGACAATGGATTTGATTGTTATGTTGGTTGTGTTGGTATTGTTACATCCCCACACATAGCGTTGTGGTATCACACATATGTATGCGAAGCATAGCCACCACCATCTTCGATTACTCACACAAACAGTTTAGCGCAGAAATACAAAGTAAACACTGTGCACCTATCTAACATATTTTCTATCTCTTACTGGTTACACTTGTTCCAGTAGTATAGAGATAGATATGTTGTCTCTACATTACTCTATGGGTGTAACTAACTAAAAAAAACAAGGTAGTGTTGTTGATTTTTTGAAAAATAAGTAACAGATAAAATTATTGTAAAACTGTTGTGTTCTCGTTTAATTTCGTTTTTTCGTTAATGCTGACCCTATATATAAAATTTTGCCCTAACATCAGAAGTGGGATTCACGGGATTCAGAGGATATACGGAATTCACGGGAATACGCAATTATTGTTTAATGATTTCTTGTGTAGAAGTATTGAAGAGGTTTTGAAACTGTTTATGTATGACAGTTTCGTGACGTGAATGAGAGTTGTCAGTCCCTGATTTTTGCTAGGAACAACGACCAGTGTGGTGCTACCAAAGGAGACAGTTTCGTTGGTACGATTAGGGCTCCTGTATGCTAAACATTCGCCGTAAATAGTCGAGACGTACGCGCGGACTTATTCTTGTGTTGTGTTACGCCGTTGAAGTTAATTAAAGTATATTGCAACATTTTACATTAAATTTAAAGATTGAAACCGACATTTTAAGTAAATTATTTTAATATGGATGCATTTATTGAAGAAAATCAAATTCAGGCAGACGAAGAAGTAATGCCCGGAGAAAAAACTGGACGAATGAAGAAGCTACAGCTCGTGACCAGTTAGACCTACATATGCTAGTAAATAAAATGTCCCAGATGCTGCAAGTAATTGTACGAAAGGATCTTCAAATCGAGCAGTTGAGATCAAGGTCGTCGATCGAAGAAATTCCAAAAATTCCTTTTTCTGAAATTTCTAGTCAGATTCCCCAATTCGGTAGTCATTCGCAAATCACCATAGAAAAATGGAAAAAGTAAATAATCTCAAAAATATATATAAAATTCCTGATGACACTATAAAAGTACTTGCTACCAATAAGTTAGTAGGAAATGCCTGTTCTTGGTCCGATTCCAATTCGGAACTATGTTGTAAAACGTGGAACGAAATAGAAGCTGAACTACTGGAGATGTTCGTTACATATGAAGATATCGCCGATTTAGTGGATAAAGTTAATCAACGTAAATGGAGGAAGAATGAACGATTTGAATATTATTTCCATGATAAATGCTTACTAGCGAAAAAGGCAAATCTTAACGAAGAAGAAACCATTTCTCATATTATACGCGGAATAAAAAATTTCACTATTCACACACATATGGTTATATGCCAACATAAAACTTTAAAGGATTTGTTAAATGCTATGAAATTATTACAACATGAATTGTCTTTACAAAGCCACATTAATGCTGTTAATGTGCCTTGTGTGAAATCGCAAAAGAAATATAAATTAGCATGAAGAAAGCCAAGGGCCATTGTCAGGATCAAGTCCGAAAATATTCCAAAGTTTCATAATTTTCATAATGGTTCACCGATTTTATGTTACCGCTGCAACCATCGGGTCACATTTCTCGAAATTGTCCAAATACATCTATTGTTAAGAACGTTCTGGAGAAACCTGCAAACGAAATTGTGAACAGTATATCATAAACAAGTGGTTATCGAAAATAATAGATTTATTGCCTCAATTGATACTGGTTCTGCGAAAACTTTGATGAACAAAACATGTATTATGCAAATACCTGTTTCGACAACACCGTGCAACAGAACACTTGTTGGATTACAAGGGACACAAGTAAATTGTGACGAATCCGCGGAAGTTAAAATGGAAATAGATGGATTACTTTTTGATGTTTTGCTTTTAATTGTGCCAGAAGCCGCAATCGAATGTGATATAATTATCGGTCGAGACTTTTTAGATAATGTTACGTGGAAAATCGAACGAGATAAAATAACGTTTGAACGAGATACCATATTTAATATAAATTTATTTGAAGATTTTCGTAATATGTCGGTCGAACAGTTTGAACCTGAACTAAATATAAATGATAATTTTCTGCCTAAGTACAAAAATGGTATTTAGAGTATAGTTCGCGATTCTAACGTACCGGTGAACGAAGTAAAAGAGTGTCCAATAAAAATAGTTATTCATTTAAAATTCGAATTTCAAGGTTCACCAATAAATTGTGCACCGAGTCGGTTACCATATCATGAACGTGATGTAGTTAAAAATTTAGTAAATGATATGATAAATAATGGTATTATTCGTCTCAGTAATTCTGAATATATAAGCCCGATTGTGCTTGTCCGCAAGAAAATAGCGAATATTGATTATGCGTAGATTATCGTAAAATAAATAATGCTATTATAAAAGACAAATTTCCGCTGCCACATATAGATGATTTAATAAATAATTTAAGTAAGGCAAAATATTTTTCTAAAATAGATTTGCGTAACGGGTTTTTCCATGTTTGATTCACCCTGATTCAAATAAATATACGTCATTCGTGCTTCAGGATTCTCAATAGGAATTTTTAAAATTACCTTTTGTCTAACTAACGGTCCTGCAGTGTTTCAACGTTATGTTCATGAAATATTTAAGGATATGATACAAAATAACGAAATCCAGATTTACTTATATGATATTTTGTTAGCTACTGAAACGTTAGACCATCATTTGTTACTACTTGAAAAATGTGTTCAACGAATTAATGAATACGGTTTAAAGATGCATTTAAATAAACGCGAGTTTGGCAAAGAAAGTTTTACGTATTTTGGTTATAAAATTTGTGATGGCGAGATTAAACCAAATAAAGATGTTCGAAATTATCCATTACCGAAAAGCGTGAGCGAAATGAGATCATTTTTAGGCTTGACCGGATATTTCCGAAAATTTATTAAGAATTACGCAATTATTTCGAAGCCCTTAACGCGATTATTCCATAAAGATGTGCCGTTTATTATTACACCGCGAGAAATCGCTACGATTAATGAATTACAAGATATATTAACGAGTTCGCCGGTATTAAAAATTCTTGAGAGAGGTCGTGAGACGCATCTTTATACAGATGCAAGTTCGCATGGTTACGCCGGCATTTTATTTCAAAAATTCGATGATCAATTCCATCCCGTTTACTATTATAGTTCTCAAACTACAGAATCGGAAAGCAAACTTAGTAGTTCCGAGCTTGAAACATTGGCAGTAGTAAAATCGCTAGAAAAGTTTCGCATATATTTATTGCTTCAAAAATTTACATTAATTACGGATTGTGCGTCATTAATGCAAATATTAGAAAATAAAAAGATGAATACTAAAATTTGTAGATGGGCTTTGAATTACAAGAATATGATTTCGAAGTTAAGCACCGTAAAGGAGAACAGATGCCTCACGTGGATTCGCTAAGCCGAAATTTTGATATTTTAGCAATCGAAGAAGATGTGAATGAAATGGATACATCAAATTCGGATGTTGAACCAGATATTCAGTTGGATGTTCTTCGAGATTTAATTCTAACTCAACGAAAAGACATAGAAATTCAGTCCGTAAACGATTTTTAAACTGGTTAATGACATACTTATGAGACAATTTAAGGATATATTAGTTTACGTTGTTCCCAAATCTATAAGAAGGTCATTAGTTTCGAAGATTCACGAAGATCTATCTCACATTGGAACAGAAAAGATGCTTACACATATTAGAGAAAAATATTATTTTAAAAATATGAAAAAGTACATACAGAAATTTGTTCAAAACGGTGTGAAATGCTTGGAGTACAATTGTAAAAGAACTGCCAAAGAAGATTTTTTACATAACATTGACAAAGGTTCACTGCCTAAAAAAGGTCATAAACATCTGTTGTGTATAATTGATGCGTTTACGAAATTTATTTTCATTTACCAGTAAAGACTACGACGACTCGAGAAACAATTCAAGTGCTTAAAGGTATTTTCAAAATATTTGGTTATCCAGATCGTATAATTTCTGATCGAGGTACCGCATTTACGTCGGATGCGTTCAGGAAGTTTTGCGAAGATAGAAATATCAACCATATTACAATTGCTGTACAAACTGCCTGAGCAAACGGTCAGATTGAACGATATAATGCCACGATATTGTCTACGTTACTAAAAATTACCCCTGCGGGAGAAGATTAGTGTGACTATGTACCTCAGGTCCAATTATCGCTAAATTGTACCATACAGAGTTCTACAAAATTATCGTCGTCTAAATTAATGTTTGGGTATCAAATTCGAGGATCAAATTCAGATGAAATTGATTCGGCAATTCAAACAGAGTTACTTCGCTTCAGATACGATGAAGAGCGAAATCTAAACCGTCAAATTGCTTCAGGAAAAATTTTTAAAACCTAAGAATATTCGAAGCGTCGATATGATAGAAACCGGAAACCACATGTACGTTTTAAAGAAGGTGAATACGTATTGATCCAGAAGTCTTTGCCAAATGTTGATCTTCTGAGTGGAACAAGTAAGAAGATGTCACCCAAATTTGTTGGTCTGTACCGCATTGAAACCGTTTTAGACAATGATAGGTATTTAATATCAGATATACTTAGATACAAAGTTAGTCAAAAACTGTACAAAGCTGTTTTGCCATCCGAAAGAATTAAGCGTTGGATTCAATATAGTGATCATGAAGAAGATGGAGAGTTCTTCTCGTCAGGTTATGATCCCAATGATCCTGATTTCCTTTGTAACATTGCTGACAATGCCGCGTCAGAATAAGCCAAACTGTGAGATCAATTTTAGATAATATTTCATTTATCTTATTACTGATAGATATCTCTGTATGTAATTTAAAATAATTTAAAATATTTAGCGAGATACGCAAATGGCGTAACTATTTAAAAAAACAAGGTATTGTTGTTGATTTTTTGAAAAATAAATAACAGATAAAATTATTGTAAAACTGTTGTGTTCTCCTTTATTTTCGTTTTTTCGTTGATCCTGACCCTATATATAAAATTTTGCCCTAAAATAAGCTTACATCAAACATACATGTGATAATTATTTGCTAAATTCCACAAACCGCCGCCACCACCACCAACAATATATAAACCAGGAAAATATATAAACCAGTGACTAATTGTTTATTTAAAGTAAAAAAATTATGTTGTCGTCAGCATTTATAAAAAGTGTCACGTAGGTCATCTTAATTCAATGTTTAAAAATCTTACTGGCTTTTGTTTAATATATACAGACTAAAAATAAATTTCGTACAAATACAGTTGACACCTGATTTGTCGTCAGATGCAGTAATGGTCAGAAATCCGAATCCTTATAAAGGATTAAATTTTGCATGCATAAATGATCAGTAAAGCTTTTAACAAAAACTAAAATGATATTATATTAAAATCATATTTAGATAATCTTATAAGTATGAACTTGATATCACAAGTTACAGGTAAATGCAACATTGTCGACATTTTCTTAGGTTATTTAAAATTAATATAATATATAAGTGTGTATTAAATACTGAATTATTTCAGATAATTTTCACTTGATTTATCAATTATGCTAGAAATAGTTATGTGTAGTTCTCAAATTCTAAAATGTTGTACACCATATGCAGCAATATTTTTTGTAACTCGTTAAAATTCCCAGAACTTTTGTTAACTAACTAAAAATTTCTCGTTGTAGATTAAATGTTAAAATATTAAAACTCATAATAAGTAATTTCTTGTTTGAGGCCTATAATGGGTGATATTTTTTTACTTAACAATTTTTTAACTCATTAATATTCCATGACGTCATCATTCTTATACCAAAAAAATCCTCTAATATGAGTCACTTGATTATAATTCAGCTAAAATAAATATTTAGATATTGGTTGTTTGTTTATTTTTGAATTGATAAAAATTCCTGGAACTAACAAGATTTTCCAAGGTTAAATACATATAAAATAAATTCCCCTGAGGTACAGTACAGTATAAATTCCCCTGAGGTACAGATTTTCGGTAGTACAGAAGCTGAAATCTGGACCCCAGAGTCCGAAGTTAGTTTCAAAATCTTAACCAGTGTCCAGCGCTTGGTACAGTACCCCAACAGGGACTTGGACTTGACACTTAAAATCTAGTGCTTGGTACAGTGCCTCGACAAAATTTGTCGTTCTGCCCATGCGTGTCTGCGCATGCATTGTGTACTAAAATTCAAAAAATATTAAAGTTAAACAGTAATTTTTTTTAAGGTTATATTTTCTTGAAACTGAAAATTTTTTCTGAGACATACCATAGAAATATCTGAAACAAATAAAAACTTCAACCAAATCCATCAAGGCATTCAAAAGACTTTTCGACTTTCAAAAAATAATTTCTTATCCACCAGGGGTAAGTTTTTAATGGCTGAAATTCAGTAAATTTAAATTTTATGTCGATAGCAGTTAGCAGCAAAAAAAATTAACCCAATTCAAATTCATTAGAAACACATACTTTCAAGGGCATACTACCCACCCATACTTACCTACCAATACCCTTTGTGTGTGGGTGTGTGTGTGTGTGTGTTTTTTTTTAAATATTACAAAAAAGGACTTAGATATATTTTTTCTTTCTAAAAAATCCAAAATTCCTACTTTATAAATAGAAAGTGACTTTAATAACATTTTTAAATTACTTAATATTTATGTACCGTCAAACGGAGCTATTTGAAATAGGTGGGGCTATTAGAAAAAAAAAGATTTAAACTCTTATATCTGTTTGATTTCTAAACGTATTCATAACGTTAATTCGTCTTTAATAGGGGATGTTCATTAAGAGTTTAAAACTTTTTTAAAACTCTTCTTTAAGAGTATAAATCTTTTGTTTTTTCCAAATAGCCCCACCGATTTCAAATAGCCCCGCTTGACGATACTGCATTTGTTATAAAAGTGAGTTCATTTTTTCAAAAAACTTTTAAATGTACTATATGCCTACTTGTATTATAGTATAAAAAAAATGCCGTGAGCAGCGGAGCCCCATCACGGAAGTCGAATTTTTCCTTTCATCTTCAGTATTGAGTGTCTACAAGCGAAATGTAATTGAAAGTCCACAAGCGATTTGTCATTTTGGTGGTTTCAAAACTGATGATGAGTGTCCGGTTGATCGGGACTTTAAAAAAAGGTTTTAAGTTTTTAAGAGCTGAATCTCAGTAAATTTCAATTTTGTGCCGATAGCAGTTAACAGGGAAAAAGTCAACACAATTCGTACGAGGGCATTTCTACCCATGCTTATCCTCCAATTGCCTTTGTGTTTTATTTTTAAATATTAAAAAAGGAACTTAAATAGTAAACTGGAAGGCTTTTATGAAGATATTTTTTCTTTCCAAAGAAATCCAAAATTTCTATTTTATAAATAATAATAATCCAAAATTCCTAATTTATAAATAAACAATGACTTTAATAACATTTTTAAATTACTTAATATGTATGTATTTCATTTGTTAAAAAATTATATTCACTTTTTTTTTAAATTTTTTAAAATTACTATTCGCCTACTTGTATTTAGAATAAAAATAATGCATTTAAAACACATTTAACAATAGCATTCAATTCCGATGTAAAAATGGGAGAAGTGGAGGGAAAAGTCATGTGGGCTCCCTAAAAGGTACTAGCTGGATACTAACTGGATACAAGTACAAAATTTCAGCCCTCTAGGTTTCCTTAGAGAGTCTCTAGACGTGTTAGAAAACAAGAAAAAAAATTAAGGAAATATTGGCGTAAAAATCGTGGGGGTAAGGGTTAAAAGTTGAAACCTCCAAAAAACAGTGTCTGGCTATTAGCTTACCCTGTACACAAAATTTCAGCTCTCTAGGTTTATTTGGGTGACCTGTGCGAATGGTACAAACTTCGAAAACGTCGAAAATGCATGAAATTGTAGCTTAAAAATGAGGGGGGTGGGGGTAAAATATTAGAACCTCCAAAAAGCACAACCTAGGTACGAACTTTATCCACACACCAAATTTCAATCCTTTACGTTAATTCTGGGGGGCTGGGGGCGTGTTAAATACAGCGAAAATCGTTTTCCCCCCCTACTCCCACCAAATCATCCTAGAAAGCTGAATTTTGGATGTGTTGCAGATAATTGACCGAAACATTATTTCCAACTGGTTTGGAAAAGTTTTATTGCTTTTTCCGCCCCCACCACCCCCTTAAAAGTTGGGTCGGATCCAAAATTTGACCCCACTTTGATAGTATTGTTGTGCATCGGAATGAGCCCCACTTACCAAATTTCAGCTCCCCTTGTCATAGAGGCGCCCTACACATATCAAAAGTTAGCGGAAATATATACAGGGTGTCCCAAAAGTCAACGATATCCCTTGGAGGGATGATAGATCAGCTCATGCCTGACCAGAATATCAAAATATTGTCTGGTAAATTATCACTGAGTTTTCAAGATATTGACACTTAAAAATTTCGGGAAGATCGAATATATATATATATATATATATATATATATATATATATATATATATATATATATATATATATATATATATATATATATCAGATATTTTTTTTCTACATATTCGTGTTCTACGGGTCCGAAAACGGATAGTGCCGCTACTCTCGCCTCTTGTCGTATAGACTGTATAAGTCTAATTTTTTCAACGAAAAATTCGACTAATAAAGCATTTTAAACATATTTAACAATACCATTGAATTCCGATGTAAAAATGGGAGAAGCGTGGGGAAAAGTAATGTGGAAGCCCTAAAAGGCACTAACTGGATACTAACTCAATACATGTACAAAATTTCAGCCCTCTAGGTTTACTCAGAGTCTTTAGGCGTGTTAGAAAAAAAGTAAAAAAGTCAAGGAAATATTGGCGCAAAAATCGTAGGGGTAAGGGTTAAAAGTTGAAACCTCCAAAAAGCAGTGGCTTACTATTAATTTAAACTATACACAAAATTTCAGCCCTCTAGGTTTATTTGGGGAGATTTTGACCCGAACGAAACTGTTAAAAATGAAGAAAAATCATTATCTTTTTGGTATAAAAATGGTGGGGGTAAGGATTAAAAGTTGAGACCCGATCGGATCCAAAATTTGACCTCATTTTGATAGTATTGTTGTACATCGGAATGAGCCCCATTTACCAAATTTCAGCTCTCCTTGTCATAGAGGCGCCCTACACACATCAAAAATTAGCGGAAATATATACAGGGTGTCCCAAAAGTCAACGATATCCCTTGGAGGGATGATAGATCAGCTCATGCCTGACCAGAATATCAAAATATTGTATGGTAAATTATCACTGAGTTTTCAAGATATTGACACTTTTAAGAATTTCGGGAAGATCGACAATTTTAATCAGTTTTTTGAGTACCACAGCTGCAAGACTAGATTTTCTGAATTCTAATTTTCCTTACGCAACCCTAAAGAGTCCTTTTGTAGATCACAATCCAAAGTAAGGGTAATATACCTATAATCTTGGAAAAATAAATCTTTTTTGCCGATTCATAAATAATTTTTTTTATGAGCTAAGTTTGACTCTCCATGCTGTAAAAGAAATGTACCACCTTACCCAGGCAAGTTATGTTAAAAGATTTCTCATTTATTGTAGTTTTTAAAATGGTCTAAAAGGACTCCTCGGGATAAGATAGGTGAATCTGCCTAAGGTCCAGCCTGGGTCGGAGGTGCCATGGTAGCGTTCGTCCTTGCACATGTATTCCATAGCTGCAATATTTGGCCAAGGTTGCTCTGCGTTTTCGAGTTGTACCAAAATGTTCAATTTTGGACTTTTCCCGATTTTCCACTTTCCTTTCCCGCAAGTGCATAAGTATTATACATATGCATGTAGGGTTCTAAGGGCTCCATAAGACAGCTGAGTGCATGCAGCTCTCCAAAACACGGTGTTTAAAAGAAGATATTAGCAAAAATTTCTAAATGGCCTATAAAAACACACAAAACGCGATTTTGGACCAAAATGAGACATAGATTTTTGAAATCTACGCCTTTGAACTAGTAAATATGTGTCTAAAATTATTTCGCAAAATTGGCCCAAGTAAGGCTAATTTAAGGATTTAAATACAAGGGGCTCTAGTGACACTCGGTATTGCAGCCGCCTTAGTGGGCTTGTTTAGCCATAAAATATGGCGACGCCTTCTTCTCAGCCTTAAAAAAAGCAAGCGTGTGTGATTGAGGCTCATTACCAGTGTTTTTATCAGCATGGAAAGGTCTCACAAAATATCATATAACAAAAAAACATAACTTCCGTCACAAAAAGGTGAACTGAAAAGTTAAATACAAGATATCCTTGAATTCTTATCGCAGTTATCGGGCAGTTTTGATAAGGGCACATGCTTCTTAAGGTTCCTTACCTCCTACTTATCTTTACACTGATATGATGAGAACCTTATCAAAAACCCCTAAACGGGTGTATTAATGTGTTTTTAGTTGAACTGTTACTGAAGTAGTCGTTTACAATAAGTTACTCAACATTTTTGTGCTGACTGTGATATCTTGGTCAAAATCGACCCCTTGTTAGGTGACAGATGGCAGCAACTACATGTGAGCCGATTTAAATAAATGTCTATTGTATCATTAGAATATTTACGTTACTCTGAGTAATAAAGGCTAGGTGACGTCGTAGAAAAACCAGTGGGGTAGACACACAAGCGCTGTTACTAAAAAGCATGGAAAGCGTCTAAAAAAATTTAGATGGGGGTGATATTGTTAAAATTCTTACTTTACTCTGTCAAACATAGGCTAGGTGACATATTATAGCTTCCAATTAGTAAAAACTAAACTAGCTTTGTGTTTTATGGGTCGTACCAACGCAAATGCTTTGTAAATGCAAGGAGCTCTAGACACGCGGCTTTATAGTCGTTTTAATGGCTTTGTCCAGCCATAGGAAATCACAGAGCTTTCCTATCATTTTAAGTAAAAGCACGTATGTTTCGCGTGATAAAATCTTATAACCAGTGTTTTCTGCTGGAAAGGTCTTGCAAAACATCAAAAATTAAAAATACACGCTCATTAGGTCCTCGCCCTACCTCCTGAACAATGGCATGACTCGTTAAGTGTCGATAAATATAATTTTGAAGTAAGGAACCTTCAGAAGCATGTGACCTTAACAAAACTGTTTAATAACTGCGGTAAGAATTCAAGGATAACTTGTATTTAACTTTTCAGTTTACCTTTTTGTAACGGAAGCCATGATTTTTGATTTACAATATTTTGTGAGACCTGTCCATACTGATTCCAACACTGGTAATGAGCCTTAATCGTACACGCTTGCTTTCTTTAAGGATAAGAGGAAGGCGTCGGCATATTTTATGACTAAACAAGCCCACTCAGGCGGCTGCAGCACCGAGTGTCAACAGAACCCCTTATATTTAAATCCTTAAATTAGTCTTACTTGGCCCAATATTGCGAAATATTTTTAGACACATATTTACTAACTCAAAGGCGTAGATTTAAAAAATCAATGTCTCATTTTGGTCCAAGGTCGCGTTTTGTGTGTTTTTATAGGTCATTTAGAAATTTTTGCAAATATCTTCTTCTAAACACCGTGTTTTGGAGAGCTGCATGCACTCAGCTGTCTTATGGAGCCCTTAGAAACCTACATGCATATATAATCATAAAGGCTCCTAGAGATAAGATAGGTGAATTTACCTAAGGCCCAACCAGGGTAATGAGTGCCATAGTAATGTTCGCCCTTGCACATGTATTCCGTAGCTGTAGTAATAGGCCAAGCTTGCTTTGCGTTTTCAAGTTATACGAAAATGTTCACTTTCAAACTTTTCCGAATTTTCTATTTACTTACTTTTCGCTCAAGTGTATACATTTGTGCAAGTGTTATGTATATATTTGCTTGTAGGATTCTAAGAGCTCCACAAAACGATACGTGCAGCTTCCCAAAACAAGGAATTTAGTTAAGTGTGGAATAAAGATGAGTTAGAGATAAGGAACATACAAAAACCAGTGCTATAAACAAAACTGTTTCCTAACTGCGATATAAATTCAGCGATAACTTGTTTTTAACTTTTCAGTTCACTTTTTTGTGACAGTAGTCGTGTTTTTTAATCGATGATATTTTATAAGACCTCTCCAGTAAGGAACACTGATTATGATCCTTTACTGATTCAATGATGTCAATGGTGTTTATGTCCAGATCATTATTTACTGAGACTTTTCCGAGAGAATTTCTATAGAATTCCAATTCTTCAATACTTTCCCATTCGTTCCCAAAATGTTTTATGAATAAAAATTTGACATCATTTAATTTAGCAGCATTAATTTTACTTTCAAGGGAAAGTATCTCTGGCTCCAAAGAGTTCTGGAGGTTATTGAAAAAGCTTTAAAAGCAGTAGAGGATTTTATTTGGATTAGGCAAGCTATGGAATTGAGTACCTATTGTGTAATGGCGGAGACTGTGGATAAGGTTAGTTTTGAAAATAACTGGATAAGCCTAGTTATGAAACTGACACATGAATGGATAAGACTGGTTTTGGAAATAACCTCGATTTTTAAAATTAATTTATATAGGGTACGAATTTTTTTGAAACTTACTAATTATTGCTATAGATGGACATTTAACTGTATAATAATACGGCGTCATTAACTCCAAATCGATTTTTTGTGGACAAGGCCACTTTTGGAACTATACGACTCATATAATACTTATGCACTTGGGGGGAAGGAAAGTGGAAAATCGGGAAAAGTCCAAAATTGAACATTTTGGTACAACTCGAAAACGCAAAGCAGCCTTGACGTAATGTTGCAGCTATGGAATACATGTGAAAGGGCGAACCGTACAATGGCACCCCCGACCCAGGCTGGACCTTAGGGAGATTCACCTATTTTATTCGGAGGGGTCGTTTGCTTCGCTTTACTTTAGAAAAAAAAGATATTGCTATTTTATTGCAAAAAATGTCATTTTGAAATTATTTCAATAATTAATTTCAAATTATTTCAGTTACTTGCAGACACTTTTTTGCTTGCGTAAACCGAAGATAGATGAAGACCGAAGACAGAAGGTGGACAGGTAGTAGATTTACATTGGTGTGCAAACGTTGCTTCCTCGTGACTGCGCTAATCATGTCAAATTTTGCTGAAGTATGTTAGAAAAAACAGAGAAAACCCAGAATTCTTAGATAAAATTTTATGGACGAATGAATGCACATTCAAAGAGGATGGATTAATAGATTCAAAATCTTCATAGTTATGCGATGCGATAAGGTGGTTTCAAAACGATGGCTGTCCAGCGAATTAAAAAAAAAATTCAATCCAAGCTTATCCTCAGAAATGGATCGGTCGTCTTGGTCTCGTATTGTGACCACTTCGGTTCCGGATTTAAATCCACGGGACTTTTTTTTACTGGGGTTGCTTAAAGAAGAAAGTCTATTAATTAAAATTGACATAGTGTTTGAAAAATTACCAAACTGGATCGGCTGGGACACGAACACGGTCCCAGCCGATCCAGTTTGGTAATTTTTCAAACACTATGTCAATTTTAATTAACATAATGAATTGGCCATTTGCCAAAGTACATCGAGTGTTCAAGTATCAGCCAAAGCTGGACATTGAGTGAACATATGATTATTGGTGTATGTTTAAATACGGATAAAAATCCGCCATACACTAATAATGTTTCACAGGCACTCGATAATATTTGAAATTAAAAGTATAAAACTGCGTCTCGCATTAGAGAGAGGTTGTGTTTGATTGATTGCTGAATTGGAGTGGCACTCGAACAAGTGATCGGTGGCCTAGTTGGTAAGGCGCTTGGTTGGTAACCAAGAGATCCGGGTTCGTGTCCCAGCCGATCCAGTTTGGTAATTTTTCAAACACTATGTCAATTTTAATTAACATAATGAATTGGCCATTTGCCAAAGTACATCGAGTGTTCAAGTATCAGCCAAAGCTGGACATTGAGTGAACATATGATTATTGGTGTATGTTTAAATACGGATAAAAATCCGCCATACACTAATAATGTTTCACAGGCACTCGATAACATTTGAAATTAAAAGTAAAGAAAGTCTATGCAAAATCAATAAATAATATAAATGCTGAGCTAGGACATCGCATTAATGAATGTGCACAATAACTAAATGTTGCAAAATGTGCAAGACAAATAAAAAGATCATTTTCAAAAAGATACCGCGCCCACATTAGACTTGGCGATAGACAATTTGAACACATTCGTTGATTTCCAATGTTATGTTTAATTTCAAATAAATATCCGTATTTACTTTAATTTAATAAATATTTTCATTCGAATTCCTATTTTTTTTTTAATTGTCTCTATCTATCTCACTCTAACCAATGTAATTCTACTACCTGTCCACTTTCTGTCTTCGGTCATCATCTATCTTCGGTTTACGCAGGCATAAAAGTGTCTGCAAGTAACTGAAATAATTTGAAAGTAATTATTGAAATAATTTCAAAATGACATTTTTTTGCAGTAAAATAGCAATATGATTTTTTCTAAAGTAAAGCGAAGCAAATTTTAGACCAATTTAAAAACTACAATAAATGAGCAATCTTTTAACATAACTTGCTCGGGTAAGGTGGTACATTTCGTTTACAGCATGAAGAGTGAAACTTAGCTCATAAAAAAAAAAAATTATTTATGAATCGGCAAAAAAGATTTATTTTTTCCAACATTAAAGTATATTACCCTTACTTTGGATTGTGATCTATAAAAGGACTCTTCCGGGTTGGATAATAAAAATTAGAATTCAGAAAATCTAGTCTTGCAGCTGTGGTACTCGAAAATCTGATCAAAATTGTCGATATTCCCGAAATTCATAAAAGTGTCAATATCTTGAAAACCAGCGGTATTTTACTAGACAATATTTTGATATTCTGGTCAGGCATGAACTGGTCTATCATCCCTCCAAGGGATATCGTTGACTTTTGGGACACCTATATATATATATATATATATATATATATATATACCGTGTTTTTTGAGAGTTGCCATTTTTATTACAGCCAGACCGTTGGTTTAATCGAAAATTGTTCAAATAAGAGTTGTAGATATCGACGGGGGCAACCGATTGCTATAGTCAGGAGCTTTATAGCTCTTATGGTTTTCGAGCTCTGATACAAACTTATAGATTTTTAAATGAGACTATATATTAATTTTTCGATAGAACTGATCTAATGCATTAATTAACAACATAAATGAAGACAAAAATTTTTACCCAAGTTTAATTATTGAATTTTTTTTAAAATTATCAATCAGGCGATAAAAATATGCATATGTACTTGAGGCTACTTTAGCCGACAGTGTTCTTTTTGCTTACATTTCTATTACATCCAAGAATATAACCTTTTCCAGTACCATTTCTATCATAAAAATTTGGCTTATATATAATCAGACTTTTTTCTTCATAATCGTGTTCTACGGGTCCGGAAACGAATAGCGCCCCTAGTCTCGCCTCGTCCCGTTCTTATCGTATAGGCTGTATAAGTCTAATTTTTTCAAGGAAAAATTCGACTAATAAATAAAAAAAAAACTGGTTAAATTAAAATATATTTTCAATTCAATAAAACATAACAATACTATTACACAGATATATTACAAAAATATATGTATTTCCGATCAATTAAAACTTCATTTCGGTTTTTGATACTGATCAGTCTTTTCCATTTATAGAAGCCATGAAATCTCAAATCTAACAAACATATTAATAGTAGAAGATCCCGCAGCTGATTTCTGCAGGTATCTGTTTTTTTAATGAAATTTAATTTAAATGAATCCTTAATGGCAATGTAATATATTGCTCCCGGGTTGCCTATTGAAAATTAGCCGTAAGTACCTTTAATTGACGTCATCAAGCGAATGATTGAAAAGACATTTTTTGACGTTTTAAAGTGTCAAATATTTTCAAAGATTTTTAAAATTTACAAATTTTTCTCATAGTAACAAGAAAAGTAAATAATATTTTCCTAGTTACAAATACAAAAATAAGCCAAGAGCCATTTGATTTCATTTTTTAATTTTTTTTAGTTATCTATAAGTATATCTACAATATGTTTCATTATTTACAAAAAGCTAAAGACGGAAAATCACAGATTTGTTAATTTTTTCGTTAATTGTGTGCTAAACCCAGTCTACAGACCAAATTTCAACTTTCTAAAACTTCGGGAAGTACTCTATAATTTTGATGATCATCAGTGAGTGAGTGACGAATTTAATAAAATTTACATATTAACTCGACAATTCCCAGAGTTATTTGGAGGTGACAGATGTTTTCAATTTTTTTCAACGATAAGATAATTAAATCTTTACGTTCTGTTACCACCATTAGAAGGCTAATAGATGACTTTATATTTCTTTCTTGTGACAACTCTATACTATAAGTTAAACAAACAAATTAATACAGTTTACAATTAAAAATGTCTGTCACCTACAGGTGACACTGGGAATTATTAAAAACTGATGTTTTGATCATTTTATTAAGCGATATACACATATTGTAGATATACTTATAGATAAATAAAAAAAATTAAAAAATCAAATCAAATGGCTCTTGGCTTATTTTTGTATTTGTAACTAGGAAAAAATTATTTACTTTTCTTGTTACTATGAGAAAAATTTGTAAATTTTAAAAATCTTTGAAAATATTTGACACTTTAAAACGTCAAAAAATGTCTTTTCGATTATTCGCTTAATGACGGCAATTAAAGGTACTTGCGGTTAATTTTCGATAGGCAACCCGGGAGCAATCTATTATATTGCCATTAAGGATTCATTTAAATTAAGTTGCATTAAAAAAACAGATACCTGCAGAAATCAGCTGCGGGATATTAGACTTTAATAATTATCAAGTTAATTGGTATGTTAGAACTTAAAGATAATTTGAACTTTTTAATTAAAAATATATGTTAGGTCGACGTGGACATGACAAAGTTTAAACCGTCGTCGCTAAGTTTTTGAGATTGATTTTTTTGGACTAATTCTTCTCGTAAACTTAATGTGTTTTCAGGTGACGATCGTTTACGCAATAAAAACTGACGGTCACGTTGGGTTATTTCTGTTGTTAAATTTTTTATTGTTCTTTCAGAATTAATTCTTTGTTCTAATATGGCAGTTTGTAATTCAGAAATTTTTGTTTCTAGCTGCGTGATTTCTTCACGTAATTCACTGTTAGTTATATCTAAGTGTACGAGTTCTTTATTCGTTTTACTGAGTTGCATTTTTAATACTGATACCTCTTTTTGATGGGCGTCTTCCGTATCTTCTAAAATTTTAGCAGATACATCAATTTCTTCTTGTAACTGACGTATTTTCTTACGTAAACGATCCATTTCATTATGCAGTGAACCTTCCAAATTTTCTTTCATATTACGCCATTCTAATTTAGCATTGCTTAATTCTTCTTTTACTTGCATATTTTCTTTCATTAAATACTTATGTTCTCTTTCATAGATACGAATACGTTCTTCTAATTTCTTTTCTGTATCTTCTAATTCAGCGATACGTTCATTTAATGGAATACTAGCTTTACGTAGTTTAATTTCATTTTCTTCGAGTTGACGTACTTTGATACGAAGTTGTGATTCACTTTCTTCAGCTTCTTGAATACGCTTTTTATAACCAGCTTCCATTTCCGCCCAGATGTTATCGGCTTGCTGTAATGTTTCAAAGTATGTTACTTCCCGTTCCTCTAATCTTTCTAATTGTTTTTTCATTTCTTTATTAGCTTCCAAGAGATCTTGAACCTTTTTTATGTAATCCATATTTTTAGGTGGCGCTTCACGACTTGAAGAACAACGTGATAATTTTTGGTTTATTAATATTTTTTCTTCAACTAGTTTATTGTACTTGTCTTCTAGTGTTTTTAAAGTTTTTGTCAATTCTCCTTTTTCTGCTACCGCTGTATTTAGCTCATTTTGCAGGTATGATAAACTATCAAAATCGTTCGTTTCTGTTGATTTATCTTCAAGTTTTGGGAGAATTGGTTTTAAGTTATAATTAATATCACAATGGTTTTGTATATACGTCCAAAGATTAAATATAATTAATATTGGAATAACAGTTTCTAGAAAATCTATTTTGCATTGTAAGTCTGCTTCTCGTTCTTCTAATTCATAATTACGTTCTTCATAACGAGTGAACATTGATTCCCAGTAAGTGGCAAGAGCTCGCGCTTCCCGTGCCTTTCGTTTATTCGCACTACGAGCCTCTTCCGTATCACGTAAGCGTTCTGTTACCAACTTAAGTTCCATCTCGAGTTGCTGATAACGCAATCTTGTGTCATTTTCGGCTTCTTCAAATTCACATTTTTCTTCTTCGAGTCGTTTATTTTCTCTTTCTAATTTATTAACTTTATCAGTTAATTCTTTTACTTGTGTTGTCAATACGATTTCATGATTTAATCGTTCTTTTAGCTTTTTGATTTGAGCATCTCCGCTACTTTCATATACATTAACTTTATTTTCCAACATTTCTAGTCGGTTTTTGTAGTACTCTAATTCTTTTGTATAATGTAATGCCGTCCCAACTAATTTTCTAGAGCACCTTTTACCTTCCTCTATACTTTCACGTATCTGATTTAACTTTTGTATTTCAGCTGTTAGTTCACTTAATTTTAAATCAGTTTGTTTTGGTGAAAGTGAGTCTGTTTGTGTTTCGACTGAAATTGTTTCAATTATGTCACCCTCAAATATTCCACTTTCTTGAAGACTAGATGTATTTGATAATTGTTTCTTTTTCATGCAGTTAGTAATTATGTGTTTAGTAAAATCGTCGCCAGTTTTTGTGTTATTCGGTAAATCGAGAACTGATTGTGGTCCACAATCTATATAAGGTAAAATTGCTGACAACATTTTTCCGTTTGACTGTTGATTTGCAGAGGTGTCATTTCGTTCAAATTTACCCTGAAAAAATTATAATTTAAGAAAACAGCACATGGACGATGATAAAAATCTAATGAATTATTTTTATTATACCTAAATGATATTATTTTTCTCTGTTTATTATCTTTTTTGAATATCAGTGAGTAAATAATTTTTAATTCTTGAAAATTGAAAAAAACATAATAAAACTTTTTTATGTTCATAGCTACTTTTAATTTTTTGTATATCTATATGTATTTTGTATAGATATAATTATGTATATTTATACATATTTAAAAAATCATTTTTTCACGGGTAGTGAGAAATAGTTACCGAATAGAATTCCCCGGAGTATTCTTCTAGGCAATTAGCATGTTCTTGTGATAATGTCTCCAAATTGTCTAATAATGTTAACACCTGCTGTAAACAGTGTTTATCATCAGGATCCATGGCTTTCTTACTCATTGCAATTAAATGTTCTCGAACAACGTCTCCTTTATATTCTAACATATCTTGGGGTAACGGTGTAACTCTGGATGATTCAATATCACGTAACTCCGATGGTGACTGGCTTCTGAATGACCACTAATATAAAAGAAAAAACGATTATTTTACGTAACTTATATAAATTATAATAACATTGTTAACTTGTCAGTTAAACCTTTTCATGGCACTCTTCTAATTCTAGAATACGAAATTCTTGTAATTCATTTTGTTCTCGAAGCTCTTGAATTTCAACTAATAGTGCAGCTTCTCTTGTTTCTAGGCGCCGTATTCGTTCTGTTAACGCCATTTGTAGAACTTCGTTTTGTTTGTTTGTATTGGTTAATTTCACCTCCCTCGTCTGGAATAAATTATTAAAGTTATTAACAATTTATCGGAATTATTTTATAATCTTATCCACTTTAAATTTCATGATTAAACCCTTGATTAAAATAAATTTTTAATTAAAACTTACCACTAGTAACGCACGTTCTAGTTCTCGTACTTGACGTTTTGCTATTGCTAACTCTGACTCTAACTCACGTTTTTCTAAATGTTGGCTCTCTAAATTTTGTATTTGTTTGGAAGTTTCATTATTCATTTGCATAACAAAATCTGTACTCTCAGTAGTTCGAAACCAAATATTTGGTGATTGCAGATACGATGGATACGTTATTGGAAATGCTGAACAATAACTACCAACCGGCGAAGGTGTGTACGAATCTTCGGAAGGTTGAGGTGATAATGAAGTGGGTGGAAAACTTCCTACTGATAATAATTTTTGGGACGTTGTTGACATATGATTGTGAAAAGTGTCAAATTGTACATTGGTATTTATATTTACAGGTGCGATCGACTTCTTATTTTCATATAAAATGTCGTGATCAGACGGTGGTGTCGTAATCTGATGTTCGTAATTATCAAAATTTGGTATAATATGTAACTGATGAGGCAAACTAACGTGATGATAAGGCTGTGGCGATAGCGACGAAGGGGCTGATGATACAGCAGAGTCTGTGTCTTCTTCAACAACGGATTCTAATTCCATTAAAGGCTGTTAAAAAATTAAATTATTAGACTAAATGCAAAAATCAAATTAATATAAAATAATTAGTAACTTACTCTGTAATAAACTTCTTTTCTGTGATTATTTGATTGTTGATCTGAATGATTTTCGTCCTGTAAAGAAGGATGAAAAATGATTAGAAATAATTTTAATATGAGCAATATCAATTTTTTTCGATCTGACAGGGAATGTTACAGAAGTGTACCCCGCGATTTCGTTCATTTTAAGATATTCAAAATATTAAATAAAAAAATTTATATTTTTACTTGTGTTTCGTCCATTATTTCATAATCTATGACATTTAACTATACGCTGCAATCCTAACTTTTTTCTCATAAAGCTATTTCAGAATTTCAAAACTATCTATTTCAAGTCAACGAATTACTAATAAACCTTATTTTCTCTATCTTATACATTTTATAATGGGGAAATTTCCAAATATTTAATTTTTGTTAAAAATTTCGGTCTCATATAAAGCCCCCGATAACCAGCCAGTTACGCCGCGCTATTACAGGCGCTAACACGTATTATTTATTAGTAATAGAAATATAGCGGTTCTAGACCCACCTACCCACCTGTCGGCTTTTTGACTAACCTTGGCAGGAGGCAGCTGTCTTATGCGAGTTCACGTGCCCAACCTAACGGAACCTAAGCGAACCTAAGAATTATATTTTTCATTACTAAATCGTGCTGCTAGTCTGAACACTAGCGACCCTGTCCGTAAATTTGAAAAACTGTCAACAGA
The DNA here is from genome assembly GCA_035578155.1 of Brachynemurus nebulosus. Classification (NCBI taxonomy): domain Eukaryota; kingdom Metazoa; phylum Arthropoda; class Insecta; order Neuroptera; family Myrmeleontidae; genus Brachynemurus; species Brachynemurus nebulosus. Next base: position 2,232,233 of record JAPWDM010000046.1, on the reverse strand, counting down.
TGGCGCTGAAAATTCTTTGATAGTTATACTTTTCACTTATAGATGACGCTGCTCGTCTGAACACTAGCGAACTCTGCACCTAGATTCAGAATTCCGCCTGAAACATGTTTAAACTTGTCTGTGCTTAATGTTGACGTCATTAGAAGGCATACTGATATCAATAGCATAAGCGAAAGATGTTGCTGTAGGTTTTAGCTCGTATGATTGTATATTTTTTTATCTTAAAAAAGGTTTATGCACGTTTAAACTTGTCTGTGCTTGTTAACTGAAAGCATTCTCTATATTTGTTGATAGGCAGGTTTTAATTTGCATGATTATATACTTTTATCTGAAAACACGTTTATTCAGGTTTAAACTTGTCTGTGCTTGTGACATCATTAGAGGGAATCCTATATATTTGTTGATAGACAGGTTTTAACTTGCATGATTGTATAAAATTTATATATTTTTCGAAAACAGGTTTATACAGGTTTAAACTTGTCTATGCTTGTTAACTGACGTCATTAGAAGATAAATTGTTAGTGTTTAAAATAATTATATATATGCTAGCGAGTTTTGCAATGTGTATGATAAAAATACTGTTGTACTTTTATTAATAAAGACCATCAGAAAATAAAAAATAATCTAACTCGGTTCTATACGTCTGAATACAACTGTAAGAATGATAAATTTTCTTAACGTCGAAATATGTGTACGTGCCTTCCCCAACGCCAATATGTTCCCCAAGTAATTTTTATTGCCATGTGCATATAGCGTCATTAAGTCGCGTAATTGTACACAGTATCCACAATTAATGCAACATATGTCACGTAGGTAATAAGATACATCAAGAATCGTGTAGAGTAAAACCCGTTTTCATTTTCACTTTTATACATAATACAATAGAACATGTCTTAGCTGTAAAATATATCTTAAGGGAGACTACTAGTGTGGCATTTTGAAAAAATTGGAAAATTTGTTTTGCATGTTTCGATAGTCTATACCTTTGAAAATAACATACTAAAATTTCAAGTGGATATCTCAAATAGTTTTTGAGTTATAGCCATCCAAAGAGATTTTCATTGTTAACTTTGAGGTATTGTGAAATGTATGAAGGTTGATAGTTCGGGAGTTTCTGGACGTGGCTGCCAGTCACATGTTGTAGAGCTGCTAGACCCTGGCATATTTAAATGACTCATCTAGTCTTACTATGACCGTTATAGTGAGTACATAGTAAATAATTTTAGTAAAAATGCTCAGTGATTAAAACTAAAAGGTAAAGTAAAGAAAAACTACATTTTTCAATTTGCTGCAGTTATAACTCGAAGACAAATCATCCGATCGATTTTATTTTTATTGCAGCTTCTTCTATATATAAATATGTTTCTTCGTGCCATGAACCTCCAGTTTTCCGATCGAATAAAAAATTTAATTTTTGCAGGCCAAAAATCATCAAATTTTCGCACAAAATTTGAAATTTTTTTTAAAAAACTCCACCATTTTGTTAAATTTCAATTTTTTTTTGATTGATGTTCATGGCACGAGCAATACCTTTTAGTTTAATAGGCTTTTTGGTTTTTTTAATTTCAGTCACTGTGAAGGTCGCTATCACTGCAGCAGGGGAGAACTTTTTTTTTGGAGTCTTGGGAGATCGCGAATAACTCACTGAATTCTCAATTTTTTGGTTCAAAAATTTTATCATGAATTTATTATATATCAACGAATGTATCTTTAAAATATTAAAATATTCCATACAGTAGTTTTCTTTAAAAAAATTCCCAAAAATCACCTTTTTTCAGGCGGTCACACTAGTGGCCCCCCTTAATGTTTAAAGCAATTTAAAAATTTCTTAGTCCAAAGCAACAATACAGTTTCCAACAATGGGAACGTCAACAATAATGAAAAAAAAAATTTTTTGAGAATGAATTGGAAAAATCGACAAGAATTCGCAGGATTTTGATAGCATTGGAAGAAATTTATGTATTTTAATAAATTTTAATACTGTATTTATTTAGTAATTATACTTAACAGAAAAAATTTGGAGAGAAAATCAATCTCTTTTTATTTATATCCCATTCTTAAAAGTCTTATATATGCTAACAAGGAAATTTTTACTTTCACGTGCGCGGCGTCGGTACGTCGTGACATTCAAATATGATACTTCCCTTAAATGGTAGCATAAGTCACATATTATGGCGACAAAGAGTCGCCGATACAGAAATATTATATTTCTGTGAACATAAAAATTTTTCAATTACCAGCTGCATTTGATATCATAAAATCACATAATTCTATAAATAGCACGTACGTAATATGTAACGAAGGTACGTGTATAGCGGTGCTAAGCTGTAATTCAATTCGAATATCCACCAGTCCACTTTCCAGTGATTCGTTTTGATGAAAACAATCGATAAATATGATTGGAGCAATATCCTTGAATTGTATTTTACTTAAAAGCGGTCCATTTTTCTTACAATCATAATATGTTTATTGAAAAAGTTGTTAAAAATCATTGTGAACTAAAACAATAGTGTAATTCTTCCAATAGCTGTGTATCAAAGTTAATTATTTAATAAAATATTTTAAAATTATGTGAGTGTTATTATTTCTTGCATACAACAGTCCTTAAACAATTTTAGTAATTCGTTAAAAATATCATCGAAATGATTATTTCGATACTTTAATATATATTTCATATATTTCTTATTTCATATACTTTAATATATATTTCATACTTTATGTCATTTGGTTTTTTCAAGTTCTCTACGCTAATTTTTCGCTATAACACAAATAAAAATAGTTTTATTACCGCAGCTGAACAAAAAATCTATTTGTATTTGGGTCGCTTGGATTCAGAAACTACGGAAGATAACGTCATAAATCATCTGACTGATCTATCTCCACAACGAAAGTTTACAGTAGAAAAACTGGATAGTAAGGGATTAAATGCAAGCTTTAAAGTAACTGCACCTGCGGCACTAAAGGAAAATTTATATGATGAAAATGCTTGGCCAGCTGGAACAATAGTTAAGAGATTCAGGTTCTTTCGGACGTTAGCAGGTGTGTTTAAACCAAAATGATGAAGTGGTCGTCAATTTATATTATATCAACATACAAGGTATATCCAACAAAATCGAAGAACTTGAACTTTTAATAAAAAAAATATAATATTAATGTTTTATGTGTAACTAAACATTGGTTAAAATTAAATAATTCTACTAATTCTAATGTTGCTAATGCTTTTTTAGGACTGTATTTAGAGATGGTGGCGTTGCAATTTATGTAAAAAATAATCTATTGTATAAAAAAATTGAAGCCTTGGATTTTCTCAATGAGGAGGTTCATTTTGAAATTACCTGTATCGAATTAACCAAATTATCGACAATAATAGTAAAAATCTACAGATCTCCAACTGGTAACAAAAATATTTTCTTTGAAAAATTAAACAGAGCTTTAGGTATATTAGTAAATTTTGACAAAAAGATTGTAATCTGTGGAGATTTTAATATTAACATTTTAAATCTAACTGGTAGTGACAAAAGACAATTTTTTGACATTCTCAGTTCATCAAACTTATATTTTACTATCAATGAACCTACAAGATTCAGCGGTAGCTGTATTGATAATGTTATTACTAACTTAGGATATCCAAATAAATATCAGTTTAGAGTCTCTCATGATGGTTTATCTGATCATTCAGGTATAATCGGCCAGATTTCTTACTCAATTATTAGATCAGACGATAGCGTTACCAAGTCAAGAATAATTACTGATAAAAAATTAATTAACTTCAACTGTTACTTAATGAATGTTGACTGGTCATTTTTATATTCAATATCTGAGGCTCAAAGTTGTTTTGATGCCTTTTTTAACCAAATTTATAATTTATTCGATTTGTATTTTCCCGAAAAACAAATTTTACTCAATGATTATAAAAAGAATTCACAGTGGTATACTAGTGAATTAGCTGCTATACGAGATGTACTGGTTGTTATTTCTACTACAGCAAATTCTACAAAAAGTGTTGAAACTTTTGAAGTATTCAAAAAATATCGTAGTTATTACAGAAAATGTATTAGAATAGCAAAAAGTAAGGCAAACTCAGATTGTATATTGAATTCTACAAATAAAACCCAAGCAGTTCGGAAAGTTATAAATTCTGAATTAAAAAGCAGAAAAAATAATATAAATTGTGAAATAGATGCGCAAGAATTTAATAATTTGTTTGTTAGTGTAGCAAATCAAATCAATAATAGTATATCAGATGATACCGGTAACTATAGACATTACTTGGATTTGCAACCAAATTTAAGCCCAGTAAACTCTTTTGTGATAAACAATATTACAGTGGAAGAGACAGTAAAATATATAGAAAATTTGGAAAATTCAAGTAGTTCTGATATCTATGGTATGAATATTAAAATCATAAAATATGTAAAAGAGAATATAGCAATACCATTAACTTATGTAATTAATAAATATATTGATGAAAGAATATTTCCAAAAGAACTAAAAATGGCTAAAGTAATTCCAGTCCATAAGAGAGGCGACCAAAATGATATTAATAATTTTCGTCCAATTTCTATTTTACCCATACTATCAAAAATTTTTGAAAAATATCTAAAGGATTCAATTGTTAATTATTTTGAAAAAAGGAAGTTATTTTCTAATTTTCAGTTTGGTTACCGTAAAAATATGTCTACTATCCATGCAGTAATTAGTATTGCTGAAGAAATATTTGAAGGGATTGACAATGGCGAAATTTGTAGTATGTCTTTAATTGATTTAAGTAAGGCATTTGATTGTGTTAATCATCTGTATTTACTGGATAAATTGGAATTCTATGGTGTTAGAGGGGACACACTAGACATTTTTAAATCGTATTTAATAAACAGGCAACAAGTTGTATCGTTCAAATCCAAGTATTCTAGTCTGGAACACCTTGGATGTGGTGTTCCTCAAGGATCCATTCTTGGCCCCATATTTTTCATAATTTATATTAATGACTTACTTGCCTGTTTACCGGCACATAAGGTTGCACTGTTTGCAGATGGCACTACCTACTTAAATAAAAATTTAGACGAAAATCAAATTGAATTATTGAATGATGAAACTTTAGACATGGCTAAAATATGGTTCTCTGATAACAAATTAAAAATGAATGAAGACAAAACACAAATTATATCTTTTAACTCAAAATTCCAACAAAAGTCCTCAGTATACTTCTTTGGAATTATAATAGATTCGAACTTATCTTGAAACGACCATATAGATTACTTATCAAAAAGGCTAAACATATGTTATTATCAAATTAGAAAACTTATAAAATTCTCGTCACTTGAAACAGTCATTACATTCTACTACAGTAATTTCTATAGCATGGTCTCATATGGAATTCTATTATGGGGAAACAGTAAACAGTTAAAAAGAATATTCATTATTCAAAAGAAAGTCGTGCGACTTTTAGCCAATATTAAATGCACTGATTCTTGTAGAGAACACTTTAGTAAATTCAAAATTATAACAGTCCCACCAGTTTTCATCTACAACTGTTTACTTTATGTGAAAAACAACATTCATGATTTGACATTAAATTCGCACCATCATGAGTACAATACTAGTGGCAGTTGTCTGATAAGTATACCCTTTCATAGACTCAATCGTACTCAACAATCGATCAATTATCTGGCTTTGAAATTATACAACAAATGTCCAAAGGACATAAGAGACCTCCCATTGAGAGGGTTCAAGGCTTCCACAAAACAATTTTTGTTGGAAAAATCATATTATAGTATTGATGAATATTTGACGACCTTATAAATTGTAAAAATTTATTAATATGTTGCTATTTTAGTGGATTCTTGAATTTCTTATGCATTTTTCAATTTCTTATGTATTTCTCCAAAAACCTTTTGAAAAAAAAATTATTAAGTAATAAATTAATTATTATTATTATTATTATGTTAACGAAATAAACGCGACTGCACTTCAAAAACCCCCAGGCGGAGGAAAAAGTGTCCGTGCAGCGTACCAGGTCAGGTACTTCAAAGTCAGGTACGTAATGTCCGTCGTACAGCATCCCCTTCCTGGTCTTCCCTACCTAATAAATCTCCGAACCTCGCTGCAAGACCTTCGCAGTGGGAGATTCGAGGGCAGGTCCAATGGATGTTCGAGGACCCGCTCTAAGCGAGGCATGGGGATTCAAAGATGTTCATGAACCCCCGGAAAAGTTCGTCTCGTGTGACCGAAGTGTGCGGAGCGTCCCGATAATAACTGCCTTCTGCATTGACGCCGCTAACATATTCGCGTGAAATCTACAAGCCGGAATGATGTTAAGATTGCGCACAAAGGAGTTATGCATACCCTCCAAACATCCGATTATAAGTACGACCAAGTGGACAGTATAGCCCGGGTACAGTTGTCGCAGTTCATGTATTAGATCTTAATATTTGCTCCTCCTTTTCGACTATGTTAGTTTCCGCCGGAGCAGAAAACTCGATAACATACATAGTCTGAGATGTTAAATCTTGCAGCACAACATCAGGCTTATTAGCGTTCAATTGCCTGGTAGTTGCAACCGGCATATTCCAAAAGATCTTGCAGTTTTGGTTGGCAAGAAAGGATTTTACTTCCGCAGTATCGTAGGGCAATACTGGTGTTTTGTCAACTTCGTAATGATGACGAAGATAAAAATAGAGCACACGCAATGCTGCATTATGGCGATGGATATAGGTGGATTTGGCATAATAAGAACAACCTGAAGTCAGGTGCATTAAGGTTTCCGGGTATGCTTTGCATGCCCGACACGAGGTACTCGAAACCCCTTTATTACCCATCACATATTTTTGGTGTGTTAAGGTGTTCCACACTCCATCTTGAGCTGCAGTGATAAAGCCTTCCGTTTCCGATTTAAGTCCATTAGCTCTAAAGAAAGCCCAAGTGAGTTCGCTCGAAAGGCCAAGGTTGTCAAGGTGACGGTAGAACATACCCTGGTGAACTTTGTCGCGATGTTTATTGAGCAGATGTTGTTGCTCGGCTCTCTTGATTGCCGACTTTTGGCGCGACTGTGATAGTGAAAGAATGTTATCATCACCGTCGCGACTCCGCGGATCGAAGGCTAAGTCCAAGATATGGCGGCACGTTGCGCTGCTGTGAATAAAAATGCGCCTACGCCAGCAAGCTCGTGATCCCTGACGAGTTGAAATAGCGGGTCTGAACTGTTAAGTACACGACAAGCTGTACCTAAGACTATACGATCATGTAAACGTTCGACTGACAGGAGCCCCCTCCCCCCTGGTCTCGTGGGAGATAAAGTCGTTGTGTCTATGCGCGTGGGTGCAAACTACGGTTGATATTCATTATTTTTCGCGTGTCTCGGTCTAGTTCCTCCAATTCATTCACTTTCCACTTAATTGAGCCAAAAGTATATAAAAGGATGGGTATGGCTAACATATTTGTAGCGCTGGTCTTGTTCTTCGCCGACAATTCGGAACTCCAAATTTGTTGGAGATATCTACTACTTAAGGCAGCCTTCATGTTCTTCACGTCCTGGATGTGACTTTCGCCAACACCAAGGTACGTATAGGTCGCTCCTTCATCAAGATGTTCTATGATGCTTCCATTCACTAATTGGGCGTGTGAATCAAAATTCGGAACCACACCATGCTTACAGTGCACCACCGCGCATTTGTCCAGTCCGAACTCCATACCGATCGCGTGCGTGTATTTGTGTGTTAATTTCAGAGCGCAGTTGAGATCACTCTCCGACGAGGCATACAGTTTTAAGTCATCCATATAAAATTATTATTATTATTATACACTTCAAAAACCCCCAGGCGGAGGGAAAAGTGTCGGTGCAGCGTACCAGGTCAGGTACTTCTAGGTCAGGTACGTAATGTCCGTCATACAGCATCCCCTTCCTGGTCTTCCCTACCTAATAAATCCCCGAACCTCGCTGCAAAACCATGGCAGTGGGAGATTCGAGGGCAGGTCCAATGGATGTTCGAGGACCCGCTCTAAACGGGGCATGGGCGTTCAAAGGTGTTCATGAACTCCCGGAGCACTTTTGCACTAAATGTTATGACAAACATTTTTGTTTTTAATTTGCTATGATTTTCTCAATAATTTTTTAATAAACCCCTTCTTATGCATGCTTAACCCCTTAAAAATTATGTAACCCCAATGGGAAAAATTCTAAGTGAATGTAACCTCAGTCTAAATCTTTTAACCACTTTTCATCAAAATTGCTTAAGGGTTAGTATGAAAAAAATACCAAAATATGATGTTTCAGCAAATGTTTGAAGGGGTGTTTTACCCCCTAAATATCCTATTAGGCATGTACAATTAAAATATGTTTGTAACTTTGTCAAGTACTACAATATACTTATATTTAAATGAACGAAATCGCAGGGGGACACTTTCGTAACATTCCTTGTGAATTACATTGCTAGTAGGTACAGTTCAACACAGAAATAATTTTTTTTTAGTCAGAACAAATAACTAGACTAACTTGACGAATATGGAAGCATAAAATAAATAACAAGGAACCTTATCTAGCTGTAAATAAATTTTGAGAATTCGCATATCTTACTAAAATTATTATACATATAATTTTAGATGATACTTATCGAAAATGTTCTTTAATTCATTGGATACATAATTGCAGAAATGGTGGAAACGCTAAAAATCTAATAACAAAAAACTGATGAAAAATTTGTAAAAATTGAATAAGCCAAACATTTCGTTTTACATATCGCTGCTCTAGTATTGGTCTGTTCTATATCCACTTTTTCTACTTTTGAGATATTGCGGTTTGAAAGTTTAAAAATTCATATCTTATTTATTTTACATTTTATTACCAAATAGAAAATAATTTTTTACTTGTAAATAAGTTAGTTGTCATACAATTCAATTTCATAGAAATCTGATCTCGAATTTCGGAGTAAAATGATAATTAATATTCTCATGATTGCAAAAATTGAACTATAGATCCATATTCCCTTAGTATTGTTTTGTACTTTCAGTTTATAATTCTTGGTTTGTACTATAAGCGTGGATATAGAACAAAACAAGATTATTTTTTCCGTCTGTTACATATAGGAATGGGAAAATTGTAATACTTAAAATGACTTTAGCTTAAAAAAATTTTATTCTGTGTTTGATTTAAGGTAGTTGGTCGATAAAACGATTTTTTTAAAGGATTTTAACGAAACTTCTTTAGATATTTATTTAATTCAATACCAATAATACGAGTCCTTACCGAAAAAAATTGACCACCTCAATTTTGATAAAGACGATTTCAAAGTCTTGTAATTTTAACACGGGCTCTTATGGGAAAACTCTATTTTTTTTTCTTTTAAATAAAATGAAAACGTGTCAAAGAAATTTGATAAAAATTTAATATATTATAAAATACAAAGTTACAAACCATATTTAATAAGAATTAAAAATTATTCACCACGCCGTTTTTAAATATAATTTATAAACATCATTTTACAACGTTTTTACAACGATTTTTCAATAATGTTTTTATACTGCTACAACATAAGTGCGCGGAAATTAAAAAACAAACAAGTGGTATACAAATATAATCACTCAAGAATATTAATACATTATTAAATTTTTGATAAAAGAAAATTTTTATTTTGAGATATACTTTTGTACCTGACTATCTCAGAGCAACTACGTTAACAAAATTTAAAGAAAATTAACACAAACTTATTTTCTATGTGTGGAAGTAAATTGAAACATAGGTAAGAACTTTTTGGGAAATATCGCGTTAAGAATTGTATAAAAATTAATTCTAGAAACCGATTACTATTTTAATGTGACTTTTTTAAAAAGATGTTCAAAAAAACGAGTTTCTACTGGTAGCATATAATTGAACATTGATTTATCTCTAATTGTCTCTAGAATCTAGATACCTCTGACTTCGTTTCGATTTCAGTTAGTTTTTCAAGAAATAAAGAAGTAAAGTTATCAATTTATCATTTAATAAATTCGGTCATCCGAATTTGGATAGGAATACGGTTTTTCCGTTTATATTCATCATTTAAGCGTATATAAGCATTAGTTTATCTCGTTTTATACATATTAAAGTTTAATTATCGAAAACTTCATATAATCAAAATTTTTATACAAATTTGCAATTTTATGAAAATAAAAAAAAACCCTTAGATGTTACTTGGATAATTTCAATTTTTTGTTTTCATCTTTTATTAAATTAAGATTTCTGAATAAACTTAGATTTCTAAATAAATTAAGATTTTTAGGTAAACTAACTGTTCAATTTTACATGTAAAATTTAAAATATAATTAATATATTGAACTTTGCTATGACAACTTTTAGAGAATTTATGAGAATTTGTTTTTAATTTGTGTATGACTTTCCATAAACATTTTTAATGCCTTCATCATTACTTTATACGCAAGTTTTAACACAATAGAAGATTGCATAGTAAGAAATTATAATACAGTAAATAACGTAAGTTATGATGGCTTGCAATCATTACAATATCTTAATGAAAAAATAAAACATATCTACATTATTCATGCAATATAAGAGACCTTTTTATGGGATATGGAACACAGCAATACTAAAATTTTTTAAAATCTAAAATTAAGTATAGTTTTGTTCTATGTGCCCCAAAAAATGTGAGTTAGTACAATCCAATAATAAATTTTTGTGAAATCGGTGGAGATAGTACAAAATAATACTAGAAAAAACATATTTATAAACGTAATATTGGCATTTTGAAACTAGAAATTGGTAGAGAAAAAATTGCTGAGTTCAAAAATGTATCAAACTCAATTTTTTTGAAAAGTGGAGATAGAACAAATCAATACTAGAGCAGCGATATTTATTTACTTGTTTATACACAGTGATAATTTTTTATTATATTGAGAACGTTTTTATTATATTGAACGTTACCATTGCATTTTCACTACGTTGCAACTGATGTCCAGACAGTTGACATAAATGAGCATCCAAGAGCATCCATGAGCAAAAAAAATGTTATAGTGTTTGAGTCCTTTTTCAAGAATAATCAATAGGGATTTTCAACTATAGCAATACAACCCCGTGGATTTAAAAAAAGTAAACCAATAACACGTTAAATGACAGCTTCAACTGTTAAAACTAGTTTTAATTGTTTGAGTGCAATATACCCGAATAATGACGAAAAGGTATGGAAACAATCTAGATTGGCAATACACAATATAGTACACTCGAAACACGTAAATGTGTTCACAGTATCGACGTACCGGGTATGGCCTACATTAAATTATATCGTGCTACAAACTTTAACCCTAGAATCATACGTACACGTCAAAACGACGTACGAACTTCTCTACCTGCTCCAATACTACAACTTGTTGTTACTTGTTTGCTGTGAGATTTCTGTTATCTAATTTATTTGTTATTATAACACACCACATATATTTATTTTGTTTATAGTCATTGTCGTTTTGTTTGTATTGAAATAGTGTCCGTCAAAAGGACGTCGATGTATGATTAACGTATGTTTTTTTTTGAAGATTTTGTACACTACATATAAAAGTTCTCCTAATTTTTTATAAAAATTTATTAAAGATATGGATGTTATAATTAATTTATTCAATGATTATGATAATGTGAAAGATGATTACAGCTGTTTGACTTATAGAGACGACATAATACTGAAGTTTTAATATATTGAATCGAAAACTAAAGAATGCATTTCGAATGACTTAATGAAAGATTAACGAAATCTTATTCGAAAAATTACTAACAAATTTTAGAAAATTTACAACTGTGCCTAATGGGGAAATAACTACATATCTATAGGAATATTTATGACTGGGAAATTGCACATTCTGTAAAGTCACACATGTCCACTGACTCATATAGTTCATAAATTAATTATTACAATTGATATTGTAACGTCGCAAACGTGGGAAAAGATCTCACTACGGTGTTATTTTGCGATGCACAGAGGATGGTAAACTTTCCGGCGTGGGTTCGGTTTTTCTTCTCCAAGACGAATAGTTTTTTCACAAATAAAACACTTTTAATTGGTTTTTTAGTTGATTAGTTTATTGAATAAATGTAGAAAACTTGTATAAAAATAATTTTCTTATATAATTTTATAAATTATAAATTTTTTAAGTATAAAAAATAATGCGCAGTTGTTCCACTGGCGAGGATTCTGATGTTGTTCGTTTTTATATTACCTTACAACTAACTTGAAACAAGTTATATCCTTATTCTTAAAACAAGCGTTCCTTAATTTCATTTCCAAGAATCGAAAGAAAGTTCTATTGGTTTCTATATAGAGATAGAAATATTTGTATACATTAACTAGAAAGAAATAATAAGTGTTGTTTTGAAGTATTCCTTTATGTCACCACCTGGTACGACAGAAATATTCAAGTGATGCTTAACCCTGATTGGTTGTTGCATCTCTGGTGTCCAAACGTGACCACAGCACCAACAGTTCTTTCTGTTAAAAACTTGACAAAAGTCATAGTCTGTTCGTTTAGGCAATCTACACTACAGATATGTATTATTATCTGCAGCGCTAATCATTATTTGAGTTTTTATGATAAAATTTTGTGTTATATAATAAAATTTATTTTTACTAGAAAGTTTTGATGAAAATTTGTTAATTTTTCACCTGCGCCTGTACCATGGTGGTTACATATCCCCCCCTCAAAAATTTCTATGGGAGAGTGAAACTCGAAATAGAAATTTTTGATCAAAACTCAAAAATTTCGAAATTTCTTGGAAAAATTTTTTTTTTTTTTTTTTTTATAAAATTAAGTAAAATTGAAAAATTTTTAATAAAGTTTTTTCATTGAGTAACAAAAATATATAAGATAAATGTAGGGAGCAATGACCTTTAATAATATTATTATAGAAATGATAAAAATTTGATTTTAATTAGAAAATTTTAATGAAGTCATTTTGCTACCTTCATTTTCACAAAGATTTAACATTCTTTAAACAAAATAATAAATATAAATTCTTAATTAAAGTTCATAAAAGTTTGTTTTATTTTAATATGCACTTTGGTTTTAATCACTATCACAAGTATTTTAAATAAATATTTTTTAATTTTAAGGTATTATGTTAGTATTAGTTTGGTTGAGCGAATATTCTTACTAATACAAATAAAATATAATAATACATTAGTTTTTTAATTTTCTTTGAATCACATCTAAGTATCAAAATTAAATATAGGTGATTATAAAGTCATCATTCGTATATTTGTCATCTGTTTAACTAAAGAAATGTAAAAATTTTAATGAAAATTTAATAATATTTTGTAGATTTATTTTTTTTTTTTTTTTTATTCTTTAAAAGGTTTAAGATGTATCGCATTATACACACCTTTTATTATATTTGAATCTGGGTAATAAAGAATGTATGCATTTATATTTTTTATTCCACCTACTAAAAAGGGTCCACAATAGAGTAAATTAAATTTTTTAACAATTTTGTTCCTAGCTGAGGAACGTGTATGAGTTTTAAGCAAAACCTTATCACCTATATGATAAGTTTTTGTGTAATGTAAATTATGACGTAATTTTCTTTTATTACCTTTTTCAATAGTATTATTCAATGCTAACTGCCGAATTTGTTGCAAATTAGATTGATCATTTTGAGGAAAAGAAATAAGGCGTGTTATAGGGTTAGGAGGTTTATTTCCAAAAAGTAATTCATAAGGTATAAATTGAGTAGTATCATGAGGTGTGAAATTTAAACAATTTTCGATAAAAGTTAAATAATCTGTCCACGAACTATGTTTTTTATGACAATATGTTCTAAATAATCTATTTAATTCACGGTTTACACGTTCTTCCGGATTTGCTCGCGGATTGTAAACGCTAATTGTATAAACGTTAATTCCAGCATTTTTAAGAGTATCTTGCCAAATTGGAGATACAAATTGACTTGCATTATCGCTATAAATATTTTGCATTTTACCTATATTGGGTATAAAATGCTTAACAACTCTGTCAACACATTGTTGAGCAGTTGCACCCTTTAATGGATATAGTTTTACAAATTTTGAATAGTTATCCTTAATTATAAAAATCATGTTAAATCCAAATTTTCCTTTAGGTAAAGGACCATATAGATCCACAAAACAGTCCTTAAGAGGATATTCTGATATAATATTTTGTAAAGGACCTTGTGTAAAATAATTTGGAACCTTACATTTTTGGCATATATTACAACTTCGTAAATTTGACTCAACACGACGATAAATATTTTTAATGAAAAAATATTGTTTTAAATATTCAGTGATTTTACGAGACGAAAAATGACCTAAATATTTATGGAAAAATTGTATTATTTCATTTATTTTATTTTCAGGTAGATAAATTTGATAATTGTAAGGGAAGTTGGTATTTCTATGAAAAAGTATACCATTATGTACCATAAACCGGTTTTGATATTCTTGAATATTGTTAATTATGTTTTTACAAAAAGGGTCAACATGTTGGTACCTGCGAATGTTATTAGCAAATTTTTCAAGAAATTTATTTTGAAAATCAAGTTTTAAAATATTACATTTAACTGAAATGTTTGTAGAAAAATTATTATTTATAGATAAAGAATTTATCATTAAGTTCGTTTGATTTGATATATTATTTAAGGTATATGGATTTCGAGAGAAAAAATCTGCTATAAAATTTTGTTTTCCAGGAATATATTCAATAGTGAAATTGAATTCACTTAAAGCTAAGAACCAACGTAAAATTCTATTATTTGTTATTTTTGCTTCATGTAAAAATGATAATGATTTGTGATCACTACGAACTATTACTTTGTGACCTAAAATGTAATGTCGAAGTTTGTTGAAAGTAAAAACTAGACTTAATAATTCTCTTTCGGAAATAGTATAGTTCAATTCAGAAGTTGTTAAAGCGCGTGAAACAAACGAGATTGGATTATACGTATTATCATCATTGATTTGATATAGACAACCACTTAAAGCTTTGTCAGAAGCATCTACATCTAAATAGAAAATTTTGTTAAAATCTGGAAATTTAAGCATAACTGACTTTGCAAATAATGATTTTAAAGTATTAAACGTTTTTTGTTCTTCACTTCCCCAATTCCAAATTGAGTTTGCTTTTAATAAATGCGAAAATTTAGAAGTTAATTCACTAAAATTAGGAAAAAATCTACGATAAAAATTCATAATACCTAAAATTGATTGTAAAGATTTAATATTAGTGGGAGGTTGCAATTTTAAAATAGCTTGAACCTTATCCTCACATAAACTAATACCATTTTCAGAAATTTTATGACCCAAAAATTTAATTTCTGTTTTGAAAAAGTTACATTTAGAAAAATTGATGGTTACACCAGCATTAAAAAGTTTATTTAATACTATCTCAACATGTTTAAGGTGAGATTCAAAATCGTCAGAGCCAATGACTATGTCATCGACAAAGACATGACAAAAATCGTTTATGTCACTTCCCAAAATTTGATCAATACATTTTTGAAATATACCAACGGACAAATTTATCCCGAAGGCTAAACGGGTAAACTGATAACATTTGCCGTTAAATAAAAATCCTGTGTATTTTTTACTATCTGGGTGTAATTGGATTTGCCAATAACCCGAAATTAAGTCAATAGAAGTGAAAAATTGTTTTTTCTGAAATTTTCCTAGGATATATTCAATAGAAACTGGCGTTTCTCGGTCCGGTATTACTATTTGATTGATATTCCTACTATCTAAAACAATTCGGATTTGCCCATTTGGCTTAATTACTGTATGCAAAGGACTTATATAAGAAGTATATGACCTTTCTATAATTTTCCATGATAAAAGTTTATCTATTTCCTTTTGAACTGCGGGCAAACGCGAATAAGGTATAGGATAGCATTTTGACGAAAATTCTTTATGTTCTCGAATTTTGAATTTACAATAAAAGTTTTTTACTAACCCTGGTTTGGTAGAAAAAATGTTTTTAAATTTATTAAGCATCGATAAGATTTTATTTTGTTCGATTTTAGATAAATGAGTTAAATTAGAAATTGAATTTATAACGTCGTCAAAGGGTGTAATATATTCATTGTCGTCAAAGGGTTTAAATGAAAGATTATTAATTTTATAAAATTCTTCCGTATTAAGATTTTGTTCTTTGTAAACAATACTTTTAATGTTTGAAATTAACATATTACTGGATTTAATATCATTAGATGAGATTTGTGAAATGAATTTAATTTCATGTATTTTACTATCAATTTTAAGTAACAACGACTTATTGAAAATATTTATACTAGCGTAATATTTTTGTAAATATTCCATACCGAGAATCGCTTCGACAGCTAAATCTGGTACGATAAGAAAATTTAAGGGTATTATAATATTATTGTAACTAAATTCAATAAAAGTTTGTTTATCAATAGTTTTAGATTTTTTGTTTGTCGCAGTAACTACCTGACATTTTATTGTAGGTATTACGGGCAATGGTTTATTTGTATTTTTAATATGAATTTGATTTAATTTATCAAATGTTTTATCATTTAGAACCGTAATAACGCTTCCAGTGTCTATTAAAATATTGATAAAAGTGTCAAAAAAGTTTACTTTAATAATTGGCAAAATATCGTTAGAGATTTTTGTATTTGAAAAACGATTTTGATTATTCTCTTCCGTTAGATCACCAAAATGATCGTTTGAAAAAATACTACAAAGGAATGTACCCCTAATATTGTAACAATTCTCAGAATTGAAATTGTTAACATTACTATCTAATAAATTAATTTTTTTATTAACAAAAAGATTGTCATTCTTAACATTTTTACTAATATTCTTTTCATTAATTTGAAAATTGTCATCTATTAAGGTTGATTTCCTTATAGATGTTCTATTTAGTTTTCCCAATCATAAGAAAATTCAGGGAATTTTGGATTTATTGGACCAATCGCACTGGTAGTACCAGTGGCGTGATCCCCGTTATTCGTGCTAACACTATGTGTAGACGAACACGGTTCCTCATTTGAAAAAGTTACTTTAGATTTTTTAAATTTATCAGTTTTCCAACTTTTATTTCTATCTAAATATTGATTATTACTAGTTACATTACCCCAACCATTATTTTCTGAAGTTGTAGGATTATTTTTAGAAATAGGACTATTTGGACGGTTATAATTTGAAGCATTTGGATTAATAGGAACGTTACGATAAGGAGTTTTACTGTAATGATTATCGAATTCCTTTAATTCATCATAAAGTTGTTTAATAGTTAAACAATTTTTTAAAATTCTACGCGTTTCAAAATCAAAATGTTCTATAAAAATTTCAATAAATGTTTTTTCAGGTATTTTGTCACTTAGATGTTTGATTCTTTTATACCAATAAAATAAGTGTTGTACATATTTTTGTTTAATAACAACAGATTTACCCTGATTAGAATAAAATTCTATCAGTATTTGATTTTGAATTTTACTATTCCAATATGTATCTAAAATCCAATTTTTTAATTGTTCAAATGTTAAAATAGAATCTTCAAATAATATTAAAGTATTTTTAATAGTATCAGTTAATTTAGATTTTGTATATAAAATTTTATCATTTTCAGAAAAATTTGTTTCTTTAAAATAATATTCTAATGAATTTATAAAATCAAGAGGATGCAAATAATTTATATTTCCATTAAATTCAGGAATATTAAAAAGATTATGAGTATTATTATTGAAAAAACTAATATTAGATAGATTATTATTTGGCAAAACAGTATTATTAATATCATTAATGTTAATAGATTCAAAAGTATTGATTTTCTTTTCTAAAATATCAATAGATTTTAATATAATATCATATTTCTCAAAAATATTTGTAATTTCAGTTTCGTTTTTTGTTAAATGTTCCTTAATACTGGAAATTTGTTGGTTAATAACTTTTGTTTGTTCATTATAAGCATCAAATTTTTGATTATTAATGATTTCGATATCATTAATTTGTTTAATAGTTTCAGAGTTTGTATTTTTACATTGCAAAGAACAATTGTTAATTTTTTCTTCTAAAGAAATTTTAATATTTGTTATTTCAGTTTTTAATTCATTTTTTAATTCGCTCAAACCGTTATGAACTTCTGTTTTAAGTTCGTGTTTGAAATTATTTAATTCGTTAGTAAATTTTAAGAAAAATGCATTAAACATACCGGTTATTTCACCTTGAAAGTTTTGTTGAGACGACGTTGCACCAGAAGGCCGCACGCTGATCATCTCCTCCATAGATTCACGAAGTTGATCTTCCGTTTTCGTAGAAGATGCTTCCGCTTCAAATATTGTTTCACTGAGGGCGTTTTCTTCGTTGTCCATTGTAATGTTGTAGTAAATGATTGTTGTTTCGAATGAAATTCCTTGAAGAAGTTGTCCACCAAAATTCGTATACTTCTTTTCTTCTCTTTTCACGTAGATTATTCGTCGGAAAATTTATTTCCACTGACAGGGATGCCAATAATTATGTAACGTCGCAAACGTGGGAAAAGATCTCACTACGGTGTTATTTTGCGATGCACAGAGGATGGTAAACTTTCCGGCGTGGGTTCGGTTTTTCTTCTCCAAGACGAATAGTTTTTTCACAAATAAAACACTTTTAATTGGTTTTTTAGTTGATTAGTTTATTGAATAAATGTAGAAAACTTGTATAAAAATAATTTTCTTATATAATTTTATAAATTATAAATTTTTTAAGTATAAAAAATAATGCGCAGTTGTTCCACTGGCGAGGATTCTGATGTTGTTCGTTTTTATATTACCTTACAACTAACTTGAAACAAGTTATATCCTTATTCTTAAAACAAGCGTTCCTTAATTTCATTTCCAAGAATCGAAAGAAAGTTCTATTGGTTTCTATATAGAGATAGAAATATTTGTATACATTAACTAGAAAGAAATAATAAGTGTTGTTTTGAAGTATTCCTTTATGTCACCACCTGGTACGACAGAAATATTCAAGTGATGCTTAACCCTGATTGGTTGTTGCATCTCTGGTGTCCAAACGTGACCACAGCACCAACAGTTCTTTCTGTTAAAAACTTGACAAAAGTCATAGTCTGTTCGTTTAGGCAATCTACACTACAGATATGTATTATTATCTGCAGCGCTAATCATTATTTGAGTTTTTATGATAAAATTTTGTGTTATATAATAAAATTTATTTTTACTAGAAAGTTTTGATGAAAATTTGTTAATTTTTCACCTGCGCCTGTACCATGGTGGTTACAATATATTTATCTATTTTTTAATTTTTATAATGAAAATATGCTTTGATAAAAAGATTAAAAAAATTAATAAATATTTACATTAAGAAATTTTTCCAAATCCAATTTTTTTAAATATTTTGTTCGCTTTTGTAGTATTGTTATGTAAAAAAAATGTTTTTGCAAATAAACTCTAAAACTCTCCGTAAAAAGTCCATCCGTCAAAACGACGTCGATGTATGATTAACGTTTCTCGTATACCAACGTATGATTCTAGGGTTAAAAATATCATTTATGTAAAAATAATTTTCACTTCGGGGTATGATCCACTGTCAACAACAATTTACAGAATGATATCAAAAGATGAATAAGCCGTGAGAACTACAATTAATAGATTATTACCTATACCCAATTTTTTACCTCTGTGAACCTGGCACCCAACTTCTACTAAATAAAATTTTTAAAATATAAACTGATAGTATTGCGTTTGTAGTTGTTTTTAGTAACAATATTTTCGTTTGTAGTTGAACTCATTGGAGTATAAAAAATTTCTAAAAAATGGCTGCACCCCACTTTAAGATAAACAATTTTTTAAAATATTCCCTAATTTAGAATCGTTTGTAGTTGTTTGTAGTAACTTTCTTTTCGTTTGTAGTTGAACAGTTTCAAAGTTACAACAACAGATATCTTTTGCAACAATTAAGTAACGGGTCTTTGTCATTTATAGAGATATTTGAATTCCGCTTTTTCGGTCAGTTCCAGAATCGTTTGTAGTTGTTTGTAGTAATTTTTCTTTCATTTGCAGTTGAACAGTTTCAAAGTTACAACAACAGATATCTTTTGCAACAATTAAGTAACAGGTCTTCGTCATTTATAAAGATATTTGAAATTCACTTTTTTCTTCAGTTCCAGAATCGTTTGTAGTTGTTTGTAGTAATTTTCCTTTTGTTTGTAGTTGAACAGTTTCAAAGTTACAACAACAGATATCTTTTGCAACAATTAAGTAACGGGTCTTTGTCATTTATAGAGATATTTGAATTCCGCTTTTTCGGTCAGTTCCAGAATCGTTTGTAGTTGTTTGTTGTAATTTTCCTTTCGTTTGTAGTTGAACAGTTTCAAAGTTACAACAACAGATATCTTTTGCAACAATTAAGTAACGGGTCTTTGTCTTTTATAAAGATATTGGAATTCCGCTTGTTCCATCAGTTCTACTAAAAACGAAAGGAAAATTTCTATAAACGACTACAAACGTTTGTGGAACTGATGGAACAAGTGAATTTCAAATATCTTTATAAATGACAAAGACCCGTTACTTCATTGTTGCAAAAGATATCTATTGTTGTAACTTTGAAACTGTTCAACTACAAACGAAAGGAAAATTACCACAAACAACTACAGACGACTCTGGAACTGACCGAAAAAGTGGAATTCAAATATCTTTATAAATGAAAAAGACCCGTTACTTCATTGTTGCAAAAGATATCCATTGTTGTAACTTTGAAACTGTTCAGCTACAAACGAAAGAAAAATTACAACAAACAACTGCAAACGGTTCTGAAACTGATGGAATAAGTGAATTTCAAATATCTTTATAAATGACAAAAGAACCGTTATTTAATTGTTGAAAAAGATACTTATTGTTGTAACTTTCAAACTGTTCAACTACAAACGAAAAGAATGTTACTACAAACAACTACAAACGATTCTAAATTAGGGAATATTTTAAAAAAAAATTTATCTTAAAGTGGGGTGCAGCCATTTTTTAGAAATTTTTTATATTCCATTGGGTTCAACTACAAACGAAAATATTGTTACTACAAACAACTACAAACGCAATACTATCAGTTTATATTTTAAAAATTTTAATTAGTAAAAGTGGGGTGCCAGGTTCACAGAGGTCAATTTTTTGCCTGAAAAAGGGAGGAAGAAAACTGAACAATTTCAAGGTATCACCACAGATGATTATGTACTGTCGTGCCAGTGGCCAAAAAATGGAAACTTTAAAATATTCAAGTATTTCGTAGCCGGATTCTTGGTTCTTCTTTTAATTTGCAGGAATTCTGACACCACTTAGTCAATTATTTTTATTGAGGACTAAGACTCAATATTTATATCCACTTAACACTTTCCTATTGTTAACACTATTTAAGTCTAGGTTTCTCCGTAATGAAAATAATTAAGTTTGTTTAAAATTACATTTATTTATTAAAAGAATCAATACATTAGTTGAGCATAATGACAACTGACGTTTGACTAACAAGGAAAGGGCAAGAAGTCGAAAATTCAAAAAAATCTGAAACTTTGTCAGTATGTAGAGGGTGGCTACCTAATAACATAAAAAATATCAATTGCTGCTAAAAAACGTTTTTTAGGGGTGAAACACCCCCTCAAAGTTGGAACTCAAAAATTTAAAAATCGATGAAATTTTGTTTATACGTACCTTAAAAAGTTCGAGTAACAAATATAACATTATTTTTTGCGTCCACACATTTTTAAGGGTTAAAACCACCCCTCAACTGTGTACAAAAAATTTTAAAAATTGATGACATTTTGTTTATATATATACTATACAGAGCTTTAATAATAAATATAACATTATTTTTTGTATCTACAAATCTTTAGGGGTTGAAACCACCCCTTCATGTGTGTACTTAAAAATTTATAAATTTATATTATTTTGTTTATATATACTATACAAAGCTTTAGTAATAAATGTAACATTATTTTTTACATCCACAAATTTTTAAGGGTTGAAACCACCCCTTCAAGTGCGTACCTAAAAAATTAAAAATTGTCGATATTTTGTTTTTACATTATTTACATTATACGAAATTCTGATAATACATATAACATTATGTTTTGGGTCCACACATTTTTAAGGGGTGAAACCACCCCTTCAAGCGTATGCTTAGAAAATTTAAAATTGACGAAATTTTATTTATATACTTTTACTATAAAGAATTTTAGTAATAAATATATTATTTTTTATACCAACACATTTTTAAGGGGGTTAAACCACCCCTTCAGCTGTCGACTTGAAAATTTAAAAATTCCGAGATTTTATTCACATAATATATCACATAAGAATAGATTAATTTTTTTTTGCTTCTATACATTTATAGGGGTAAAATATCCTTCCCAAATTGGAAACTAAAAACAAAAATTGACGAAATTTTGTTTACATGTAGTCTAGTACACTATTTAAAAGCTATCGGTATTAAAAAAAAAATATACGTTAATAGTTTATTAACTGATTATGGCTCAAATTTATCCCAGTAATGAAATTTATGAAAAAAATGTTTAAAGCACAAATATATTTTACACCACGCACATCGTATAAATTAAATAATGTTATATTTATTAAGAACTAATCTTATATTTATTACTAGAGCTCTGTATAGTATAAATGTGTAAACCAAATATCATAAATTTATAGATTTTTAAATACACGTATGAAGGGGTAGTTTCAACCCTTAAAAATTTATAGATGCAAAAAATAATGTTATATTTATTACTAGAGCTCTATATAGCATATATAAACAAAATAATATAAATTTATAAATTTTTAAGTACACACATGAAGGGGTGGTTTCAACCCCTAGAGATTTGTAGATGCAAAAAATAATGTTATATTTATTATTAGAGCTCTGTATAGTATATATAAACAAAATGTCATCAATTTTTAATTTTTTTTGTACACAGTTGAGGGGTGGTTTCAACCCTTAAAAATGTGTGGACGCAAAAAATAATGTTCTATTTGTTATTAGAACTTTTTAAGGTACATATAAACAAAATTTCATCGATTTTTAAATTTTTGAGTTCCAACTTTGAGGGGGTGATTCACCCCTTAAAAACGTTTTTTAGCAGCAACTGATATTTTTTATGTTATTAGGTAGCCACCCTCTACATACTGACAAAGTTTCAGATTTTTTTGAATTTTCGACTTCTTGCCCTTTCCTTATAAGTAATAATAATAATAATTTATTGCTTTGTCCTGTCCTATTTATATTCATATAAAAGGTGATTATCTTTTTACAAATAAGGGTGAAAGTATAAATTTGTTAATGACAATATTTAAAATATGTTAATGATAATGTGTAGCGAAAGTTCCAGTATTCAGGAATTTGGCCGGTGGCGCGATGACATCCTCTTCTTGCTTTAATATTGAAATTAGTGGTTGACTGCGTCACCACAGTACTCAATATAATAAAAAATTATCACTGTGTAAAAATAAATATGTAAAAAGAAATGTTTGGTTTACTCAGTTCTTATAAGTTTTTCGTCAGTTTTCTGTTATTAGATCTATAGTGTTTCCATCATTTCCATAATCACGTATCCAATAAACTAAAGAACATTTTCGATAAGTAACAACTAAAATTATATAATAAGTTTGATATTATATTTATATGTCTTTGAATTACTCCAAAGTTCAGTTAAGATCCATATGTTAAAGTGTAAAAATTCAAAAAACTAGTTTTGCGCCCAATTCTGTAGTAATTAAATTGTAGCAAATATATAAGCTTTAAACTTTATGGACCCTTAGGAACGTTATAACGTGTTAAATATTTTTCTCTACAACTATATGGTGTAATGAGTATTAACCTAACAAATAACGGGAGCGCTGTGAAGGAAAACAAGTTATTTTTCTCGAGTTTTTTACCCTTATTCGTTTAAAAAAATAGTTAAAACTTCAGTTGAATGTTTATAATTTATATTTATATGGTAATTTAAATTTATAAAAAGTTATCACCTTTATAACATCATTATTATTAGGGCTGGGAACGTTAAGAAAATTTTTGGTATTTTTCTATTCCGTTACATAACAAAATATATAATATTTAACAAACAGTGCAAGCGCGGTGTATAACGTTATTAACGTTATACCGTGCTTCTTTGGTTTAAATTTTTTTTTAAGATTTTTCTCAAAATTTTCATTTTACACAATTCTTGTCAGCATGGTCGAAAAAAACCTAATTTACTTTACACCTAATTCTCCATACTTTAAATTATCGAAAACACTCTTTTTTTACCTATTACTCTTTTTTATACGGCTCGGTACTCTTATCACTTTTTTTATACGGCTAAGTTTACGAAAACCTAGCCGTCCCTTTTGTTATTCACGTTTTCTCGAAAACGGTAAGAACACATAATTTTTCATTAGCACCTATTTACACCTATTTTTTATTTAGTAGTTATTTGGGATTTTAATCTATTGCTATTTCAATTATTTAAGTTACATTAAATGACGTCCGCAACACCCTTACGAACTGCCATAAGTTAAGTTATATGACAGGGGTGGCCATAACGTGGCTCGCGAGCCGCTTGCGGCTCGCGAGTTGATCTTGTGCGGCTCTTTAATGCATCTCGAAAATTTGTTTTGATAGGTTTATTTGAAATAAGAAAAAAATCTAAAATTTCGCACAAAAAAATCAAATAACGATCTTTTTCAATAAGAAAAAAAATTTTTCCGATAAGTTTTGGGTAAAGTATGTACCTACATAAAAAAGATCGTCATTTTAACTCGTTTCTCAAAGTTGAAACAGCGTTTGAACGAGGTGAGAGGGTGTCTTTCTCTCTCGCCCGAGCTGTTGTTTTGCCTATGTCAGTATTAAGCCAGTAACAGAACTACTAGGTGCTGTCTTATTTTTATTTTTATCTGTGCAGTTGCGTTGTTAAAACTAGTAAAGTTGTATTAATTGTGGGTTGTACGATGGTGTCCAGGAAGCGTAAATATGGAGAGGAGCATCGAGCTTTTAACACGGAATGGGAGGAAGAATTCATGTTTGTAGAGAGAAACGGAAAGCCAATGTGTCTTTTATGTCAGATGACGTTGTCTCAGTTCAACGCCATTTACCAAAAACGCCACCATGACACTAACCACAGTGAATTCAAAACAAAATTTCCTATCGGTTCTGAGTTAAGAAAAACCAAAGTGAAATCACTAAAGGAAAAATTACATGGTCAGAGGATGGTTATGTCAGTTTTTACCAAAGAATCAGATTTGAAAACCGAAGCTGGCTTTGTCTTGGCTTTTTTAGCAATAGCCACAGTTAGTAATATTTGTGAGGTACTGAAAGACTTTGAAATCATGGAAGAGGTCTTAGACCTAGTTGCATTGAAGGATACTGTTCGTGGTTGCGACATTAAAGAAGCCTTGGATGATGTTTTGAAAAAAAACTCAGTGCCTATCGAGAATATTGTCAGCATTGCTACCGACGGTGCACCGTCAATGACAGGAAACAAACAAGGACTTACTGGGCTTTTAAATGCTGACAAATCATATCCTCCATTTGTACCTGTACATTGTATCATTCACAGAGAACATCTGCAGCAAAATATTTGCAGTACCCACAAGTTATGCAAGTAGTTCTTAAAATTGTAAACTACATTCATTCAAGTGCTAAAACACACAGACAATTCAAATCCTTCATAGAAGAGCTGGATAATGACGACCTTCCTGATGATGTATCTTGGTATTTTTTCCAGATATTGTTCAGCATTTGCAGCAGCTGAACATGTCACTACAAGGTAGAGAAAAGCTTATTTCTGATTTAGCACAGAGCGTATTTAGCTTTCATAGCAAATTGAGGCTTTTTAAGAGAAATCTTGAGACCAAAACGTTCGCTCATTTCAAATGTTTAAAGAAAACTTCTGAAAGCCTTATTTACGATGACGTCCAGATTTAAATAAAAGATTATTTATGTAAATTGACCGGTCTTGCTGACGAATTCAATGACAGATCCACTGAAACCGTCTTTTTCCTTCCTATAATATATGAGCTTCGCTAGGGTCTTGAGAATTCAAAACGGGAAAAATGGGATAGCATATTAAAAGCCGTATCAAAATAGGTCTGTTAATACATACTTTTAAAATCTGGTCCTCATTTTTATTACAAATTTCGTTAATTTGCGATTTTCGCAAGTCCATTGAGTTGGTTCTCGTAAAAGGATAGAAAGCTTCGCCCGCGTCACCTAGTAGACGTTCATTTAAAGCAGGAGGCATTGTAGTATTCACATATGTATTTGGAACCTCAATGGGACTACCAACTCTTGTTTCCAAAGTAGCTTTTTCTGCATCTGAAATCTAAAAGAATAATATTTTCAAATAAAATAAAATTTACAAATTTCTGAAACTTGAAATTTTAATAAAATCAACAAATTTTTTTGTTCTAATGACGTATATGACGTATATTGTCAGAATTATTTATTATTAAGTACAAAATAGTGTATTGTTATTAAATCAACGAAACAGCCTACTTTTCCTACTTTTTTATTACAGCAAACCGTGAGATACTATTTCTCACAGCGATTCCCGCACGCTGTGAACAATTGTCAATTTTTACATCTAATTACCCGTGCGCAAAATGTTACTTTTGATAATAGGAGTAGAAAAGACGTCTGCTGCTTTGATTTACCTACAAAAAATTCACCGATAAACTTTATTTTATGACTTTTTCGAATCATTGCTTTCCCATTCCAACTGGGCGATAGAAAGGAACAAATCTTTCAAGGACAATCAAAAAATTTTATTTAAACTACTTCAAACAATTAAAGGAGCAAAAAAAAAATTGTTAATTTTTTAGTGATTTTTGAAGAGCTGTATTTACCTGAAAAATGATCGCATCGAGATGCTTAAAAAAGCGTTTTGAAGCTCTAAGATTCTAGTTTTTAGATCTTTCGTCCAAAAATTTTTAGGAGTGACAGTTATCGAGAAATTATAAGGAATAAGACAAAAAAAGTTTTTGTAAATTTTTTGCTCTTTTTTTTTTGGTCTACGGGCTTGAAAATTTTTTCTACAGTAAAACCGTGGTATTGACGTGATAGCCTGTTTATTCAGCTTCAAATTCCTTTTTAAAATTTTTTTCTACGTTGATTTGTTCCGGAGGTACTCAACTTTGAATAAAAAAGGATCGTTTTTGTTTTAACCATCGATATCTCAGTAACCAGTGATCGGACAGAAAATTGAAGGGCAGTTTTGGAATATGGAATAAATTTCCTACAAGGCTATGCCGCGTACAGTAGGAAAAAAAATTTTTTCCATCCTTAATTTTAATCTGAAAAATGTGAAAAAGGGGACTTTTTTCCTTGTTGCGAAAAATCGTCGGCATTCCTGCAAATATTGATGGAGAGTCTAATGTTTGTACGAATTTTTATACCTCAATGTCCGTTTCCTAAACCGTTTGTTCAAAATTTCAGAATTAAAAAATAAAGGAATGAACAAAATTGAATGAACAAAATTGAATGAAAAGTTCAATTTTTTTTTTTCAAATTTTTCTAGTCAGGCATCTTTTATCCATTAAAATTTAAAAATTAAGAAAAAAAATTATTTTTTAAAATTTTTTTCAAAATTTAAACGATCTTTTTTCAAATTTTTCCCAAAAATTTTTTTTTTAAGTTTAATTTTAATTTTTTAATTTTTTTAAAATTTTGAAAAAAATTTTGAAATTTTTTTTTTCTTAATTTTCAAATTTAATGGATAAAAGATGCTTAACTGTGGAAAAATTTAAAAAAAAAATTGAATTTTTCATTCAATTTTGTTCATTCAATTTTGCTCCTTTATTTTTTAATTCGGTAATTTTGAACCAACGGTTTAGGAAAATCATTCAATAGATCGATCTGTCGATTTACAGGGTTATTGGGGTACAGCGAGGTATAAAAACTCGTACAAACATTAGACTCCCCATCGATATTCGCAGGGATGCGGACGATTTTTCGCAAAAAGGAAAAAAGTCCCTTTTTTCACATTTTAGCGAATTTCCAAAACTGGAAATTCAGCTTTTACGTCAGGTGTCATGGTGCGAACTAAGCCCGGGACCATATCAGAAATATGTTTTGAGGTCCCTAGAATACGAAAATGATATTCACTAAAATTTATATATATATATATATATATATATATATATATATATATATATATATATATATATATATATATATATATGTATCCGCGCGATAACTCTCGAACGAAACGTTTAATGCTTATGAAATTTTGTGTGCGAATTCGATTTTCCAAATAGTTGGATGAGTTCGTTAGCCAGACACGACGGATGCCCAGAAGTAGGTTTTCCGGGCGTTTTTTGTCAACAAAATGAGTTTTTTGACAGAATTAAGCAATTTTTCAAATTTTTTTTTACACCAAGCCATAGTAAAAGGTAAAATGCATCAAAAATGTTTTTATACCGTTGCTCTAAATTACTTACTTTTCGAGAAAAACTAGGAAATATGTCGTTCTCCATTTCATTCGCACTCGCATTCTTTTTTTTCTGTCTCATTTTTTGAGAGCTAAATTCGAAAAAAACCGCTTTATAAGTAGCGTGTCATGATTTTTTTAATCCAATTTAACGATTCGGCTATATTCTTTTTCTTTGTCAGTTAAATGTTTTTCTAATGTATCTCTATTCCATTTTTTTTTAGATAAAAAAACACGGCGCAGCTTTTTATGTGATATGATCAGAATTTAGATGATGTTTACACCTTCCTAAAATTAATAAGAGTTTGCTACAATCGCATAAAAATTACGTTAAATCATATTCAAACAATAATATTTTTACGTAATTTTCTATCCAAATGACAATACTACGTTAAAATTATATGTATAAACCCATCATTTTAGTGGTAAATAAATTTGCACATTCAGTTTTTTTTTTTTTTTTTTTTTGACAACAAAACAAATAATTTTAAATTTTGACAAGTTGTATCATACATTTTTGAAAATATTAAATATTTTAAGGCAAAAATGTATTAAAGAACTGAAATTTGTTTAACAAAAACCATACATCTGCTCGTTTTACCTTAAAAATCTCGGAAAATAGAATATTTTTCAATAATTAACTCAGAAAAAGCATATATAAGGTAATTTTTATGATATTTTTTTGAAAATTTCAAAA
This sequence comes from Brachynemurus nebulosus, assembly GCA_035578155.1. Classification (NCBI taxonomy): domain Eukaryota; kingdom Metazoa; phylum Arthropoda; class Insecta; order Neuroptera; family Myrmeleontidae; genus Brachynemurus; species Brachynemurus nebulosus. The sequence goes on along the minus strand of JAPWDM010000046.1, from coordinate 2,203,153 downwards.
TAGTAGGGTTACAATGGTTTTTTTTTAATTATTTTGTAGAATTTGGTAAATACACATCGTAACAAGTACTCGCCTTGAAAAAATCAAACAAGTATTTAAAAAAAAATACTATTTCTTAAAGAAAATATTAAAATTATGTACAAATGCCGTCCTGACCAACAGATATATTGGAACCGATTTTGAGCAGCTGGATTTATTACAGGCAAAAGCTCATAGCGAATACACACATTTTTTAACATCCTTTTGAATTTTGTAATACAATCATTACAAATAAAATTTAAATAAAAAAAATCTATATGACCTGTTTTTTCTCAATTTTCTATACGGAAGAACACGTATATAAACATCTTTTTTATAAGTACGTATTATCATATAAACACATTTGGTTTGCAATTTTTTAATAATTAGTTTCTACGCTACTGAAATTATCTATCCATTTGAAAATTGGGATCCAGTGATGTACATTGGCACTACAAAAGTGTGGGTGAAAAATTTCATTTTCACTTTTACTGAAATTATGTCATAAATTCATATTTTCAGAATTTATTCATTTGACAGAAAAATTCTAAATTATTAAAAAAGCCAAATAATTAATAACAATTAAAATAAAAAAAAAAAAAAAACAGAAAACATTTATTTATATTTGTATTTTTATAAAAACATGTAGGTATTATATTTTATATGCACTTTAACTAAAATGTCAAATTTCACACGTTGTTAATTTTCAATTTCACTCAAAATATGCTTAAAAATCAAAACTTAAAGTTTATAACATTCACAATCCGTGTAGAGTGTCCATACGTCTTGGTTTTCCCGGATTTGTCACGGTTCTAGCTCCGTTGCTCCGGTGTCCCGACAGACTTTTTCAAGACGTCGGTCGATTTGTTTCGGTTTTTCAAACTACTAATTTTTTATTTTCATCATCTAATAAGTACACAATTTTTCATTTTAAATAATGAATAGTTCAGTATCATATTAAAAGATCAACAGTAGATTCATTTACAACCAAACCTAAAAATATTTAAAAAAAATTAATTACTAATTAAATTTTCCAAGTTTTTTCGATTTTACCTTAAACACGAACTTCCAAAAAAACATTTTCTTTTCTTAACTTTCCATCATATATGTATTTACATAAATAAATTGTAATATTATTTTGCTTGCTTTTATGATACTGAAGGTACTGAAGTTCCTGAACAATTAAAAATTAAAATGACTGGAATTTTATTCGAACTTTTAAATAAAGTAGTTAACTAACGCGGACATAGATAGCGCCACAATACAGAAATTGCCAACATTTAAATGTTCATGTTTTAATACATTAATACAAAATAAAATACATTAATACAAAATAAAATTGTCTAAGAAGCTCACTTTCATAAGAAATTTTATAAAAATTTAAAAAATATATATTTCCTAGAACAGGGGGCGATTTATTTTGAAAAAAAAATTGATATTTTAAATAAAGAGCCATTAATAGATAATCTATACATATAATACAAATGTAACGAGACAGTTTCTGTATAGGGAATATTTTTTAAAAATTGTGTAGATACTGTAAATAGTTATCGATGTAGATATCAAAACAGCGATTTTTACAATTTTTGTCTGTCTGTCTGTCTGTCTGTCTGTTCGTCTGTTCACGCATCACACAAAAACTACTGGATGGATTTTAATGAAATTTGGTGTGCTGATAACTTATTACCCGGATCAACATCTAAAGTACTTTCTACTTCGAGAAAATGTCTCATTCCCACGGGAAAATGGAAAAACCATGTTGAGTATGTGCATACAGTACGCAAAAACTATTGAACGGATTTTGATGCAATTTGGTGTGGTGATAACTTATTACCTGAGTCAGCATCTCAGATACTTTTTATTTCGGGAAAGTGGCTCATTCCCACAGGAAAATAAAAAAACTTTTTGAGCATGTGCACATATTACGCGAAAACTATTGAATGAATTTTTATGAAATCTAGTGTAGTGATAACTTATTACCTGCGTCAACATTTAGGATACTTTTTATTACGGGAAAATATTTCCTTCCTTCAGGAAAATACAAAAATTATTTTGCTTATGTGCATGTATACTTAAAACTATTGTTCTATGCGAATGCTTTATAATTACTATACTTATATACTTGTCATTTATTAAATTAAATTTACCATAATACAAAATTTCTGGAGACTAACTCTATTTTAAATTAATTTAGAAATTTCGAAAATTTTAGTACCTATATTTCCGAGAAATTCTTTTTGGGATGAAACTTGTTATATTTATAGGATAGATACTAGTTTGGGATGCAAATATAATAAAACAATAAAACGTTGGAAGTCCAAAAATTTTGTATGAGTTCTCCAGTCAGACACGTCCAATTCCAAAAACCTCAAAAAAATGAGTTTTTTGCAAACAATTTGCCAAAATTTAAAAGTTTTTCCAATTTTTTTTACATTGTGGTAAAGAACCAAGAAAATCACAGAAAATACATTTTGAACCATTATTCTAGGTAAGCGGGTTTTCGAAAAAAAGTAACTTTTATGATTGGAAATTCGCTATGTTATGCAGATGCTGCGACAGGGGTATTTTAAGAGTACGTTATGGAAAGGAAATTTTTGTATGACGTCCTCCTTTAGAGAGAAAATATAATTTATATATATTTGCACACTTAGAAAAAAAATCGAAAACTATAGTTATGTAATGTAAAAATATGTTGTTAAATGGATATATGCTACACTATATGAAATTCGTTAGGGTCCTGAGAACCCAAAAGCGCCAAAAATTAACTACTAAACTGATTTTGAAAATTGTTTCACTGTTAGAAAGATAAACTATTTTAAATGGATACAGGTCTTAGATGAGATCCTCCAGGTGCCCAATATTTGGAAATTCGCTGTGTTATGCAGATGCTGCGACAGGGGTATTTCAGATTAAAATTAAGGATGAAAAAATTTTTTTTCCTAAAGTACGCGGCACAGCCTTGTAGAAAATTGATTCCAGATTCCAAAACTGCCCTTCAATTTTCTGTCCGATCACTGGTTACTGAGATATCGATGGTTAATGCAAAAACGATCCTTTTTTATTCAAAGTTGGATACCTCCGGAACAAATCAACGTAGGGGAAAATTTTAAAAAGGAATTTGAAGCTGAATAAACAGGCTATCACGTTAATGCCACGGTTTTACTTTAAAAAAATTTTTCAAGCCCGTAGACCAAAAAAAAAAGAGCAAAAAATTTGCAAAAACTTTTTTTGTCTTATTCCTTATAATTGTTCGATAACTGTCACTCTTAAAAATTTTTGGACGAAAGATCTAAAAACTAGAATCTTAGTACTTCAAAACGCTTTTTTAAACATCTCGATACGACCATTTTTCAGGTAAATACAGCTCTTCAAAAATCATTAAAAAATTAACAATTTTTTTTTTTTGCTCCCTTAATTGTTTGGAGTAGTATATTTATTTTTCGTACTTAAGTAATTTTCATCAGTAACACCGTAAGTAAGTAGTTTCTTACTTATCAGTGCTTATCAGCAGTTCTTGTATCAGCTGTATATTTGCACGTTTTTGCAAGTTTTTTTGTTATTCTACACACATAATATATGTATTTATAAATAAACAATAATCTTTCACTTACCGTGTGACAACACTCATTGTTGTTTGTAATTGTCCTTTCCGAAGTGATACTTCTTGATTCGATGACCGGTTTTATAGATGACGTCGTACAATGATTTATAATGTTAACAACAGCTGTTGTCACTGTTGTTGTACAATTATTGTTATTACTATTTGTTAATTGTACGGATGATGTCGCTGTCGTCGTTATTGTTAACGGTGGAGGCAATGGAAGTGGTGGCGGAGGTGGTGATTCCCGAAGTGGTGGTGATTCAGGTCTCGAAGTCTTAATTATATTGTTTGCTGATGTTGCTACTGTTATTATTTCGCTGGATTTGTTGCTTGGATTGTCCGTAACGGCCACATTTTGATCTCGAACTAGTTTTCGCATCTGTAACCAAAAGAAAACAAAATTAGCGTTAAATAGATACAATTTAAGCTCTATATTTTATTAAGTTTAAATAAACAACATTTTCGGAATTGACACAGGGTTACTGAAAGTTCTGTAAGTGATAAAACAGTATACTAGTACGGGAGGTAGCACTGCATTTTCTCGAGGAATTTTATACCGAATAAATTTCGTTTTAGGCTGTTGACTAATATTCAGTAATTACTAAAAATGAGCGTCAGTCGCCGTACGTTCGCTAAAAGTTACAGCCAGGGCCGGCCTGAGGGGTGTGCGAAGTATGCAGCCGCACATTCGGGTCTTTTGACAGGGCACAAAATTGGCCAATTTTGGTAAAAAAAAAATTTTGCAAATTTTTAGAAATTGATTTAAATGTTGGGCATAAATATTTAAACTACAAGGAACTTTGTTTCAAAACTATTATAGCTGAATTTCAAGGTAAAACCGATTATCTACCCCAATGAGTTCTGAAATACAGTAGTCTGATGCGCTTGACCAAGGTCCAAGATCAGTAGAGCAGTCGTCTGCCCGTGTGGCGGGACGCGGGAACAAGACGTTAAGGTTAGGGACAGACTTTTGCACCACTGTGCCACGCGCATCTCGCCTCGCGCAGGTGCCGAGCGGTTACGGAGGGGCATAAAATGCCCCGGTAGGGGCATAAAATGTGAATCTTGCACACTTGCAGTTTTTGTCTTAGGCCGGCCCTGGTTACAGCATGTTAAAGTTGTCAAAAAAATTTGATACAAGTAATTTTATACCATGCCAAAAGATTCTCGCCGGGTAAGCAAATGGGACTTCGGCCCAGCGGTTTTCTCGGCTATTCTTTTTCATGAATATTTTTTATGGTGAGTACTGTTCGAAAATATAGATATTAGACCTCGACCCCCTATATTGTCAGAGATATGGGATTGACAACCCTTAACTTTAAAATTGTTGTTCTTCAAAGCTATTGAAGATAATTACCTAGATGAAATTAACAGAGGATGTTGATATAAGGCTGTCTGTACACGATCAGTAATACTGTCAGTATTTAGAAATACTGACATTATTACTGATCGTGTACCTATTGATAATACTGAAGTATTCGTATATATAATTATATGTATTATAAAAATAATGACTCATTATTTTTGTCACTAAATACTGACAGTATTACCGATCGTTTAAAGGCAGCCTAAAGTAGCTTTATATTATACAGTTTTTTACATTCGTATGATGTCATTTACTACATGAAAATACCACAGACTTACAAACTTGAAATATTTTTTTCCATTTTTAACTTCAGTGATGTTTCATTGGATCTTGCGACCTTCTAATGACGAGCTGAAATCGGTTTGTTTCTATCACATAAGAGTTTTTTACAATACGTAGGTACCTATAAAAATCAAAAGTAAAAGAGTAACTGAGTACCTAGAATTATTAGGTGTAAAACTAAGTTCTACCCGTTTTCAAAAGATGGCGTTACCTCACAGCCTAATTCCGAAACTATTATAAGTCTCATCGCGTACATTCCTTTCAACCACGTACTGTGGACATTCTCTCCTCCAAAATATAAAATATATAAACCTCATCCAAATCAATTATTATCAGGTTTGGTAGGCTCCTTGTCGGTAATAAAAATGTAGGTATTAGAATTTCGAATTTAACAAAATATAAATACTTGAATATTGTACAAATAAATTACCGATATAAAAATCGATACAGCTACCTCTTTCCAATGCTATTACACTTACTTCTTTTTATTCTTTTCTTCCATTACATCAGTCTTAACTGATTTTTAATTTATTTTGGATAACTGAAATTCAAATAATTTATGAATACTTTCACTATTTTAACCTCCAATTTCATTATAATAAATTCAATTTTATACATGACAGTGTCTCACAGTTCAATAACATTTTAAGTCGTAATTTATAAACATTATAAAGTTTTTGTTTCTATTTATTTAAACGTTATAGAAATTACAGTAATTTTTCTTCCGAGATTACTAAAATAGTGGAAGCACTGTGATCACTTTTAAAAGTTTTTTATCCCAAAAATGAAAATTCTGACGCGCATTTTACGTTTTAGAGCTTCTTAGACAATTTTGGTTTCGTGTCTGTCTGTCGGTCCGTCTGTCTATTCGTCTTGCATTGCTAGATCTTACAAGTTAGCATAATTTCTGAATTATCTGATTCTTTGATTGTCCTACTTTGCTTAAATTTTAAGAGTGTTTAGGGGGTTAGTCCATGTATGGTCTCCTATAAATTTCAATATCATCAGAGTAATGATAGTTATTGCGCATCTAAAAACATAAAATATAGGTCTTGGGATTCAAAAAACGTTCCAATATAAACGGTTGGACGAATCTTAACCAAACTTTGCTCAGATGTTATTGAGGGTCCGAAACGAAGATAAAAGTAAGATTAAAATGGTTTCCCAGAAGGACTTAAAATGCTTCTAAAACTATACGGGTATAATAAATATTTTATTTGAAGCAAATATTCATGAATTGTACGACGAAAATGTAATTTCAGGGTACGATAATTCTCGATAACGAAAACTCCATTTTATAATAGTCGCATGTTTCGAATACCCACAACTTGCTTCGCTTAAGTCTTCAAAAATTTCGTTATTTTTTCGCTATAACACATCGTCACGAAGTATTTAAGATCAAAAATGTACGATTACAAAAAGTTACGAAAATTAATTTTTTTTAAATGTGTTATTGCTGACCCAATCACTCTGATTAATGGAGCCTAAATAAACCAATTATAATCAATTCATGATAAATAATTCGGTATCGATAAGTTTCGATAAGTAGGTTTTAACAATCGCAATCCATTTAAGTAGAAGAGCTATGACAATACGGCGGCACACTATGTCGTCAAAAGTATGGGAATACCCTGACCCAAGCTACAGCCACATTTTTGACACGGTAGTGTACCATAGCATTAAGTACAGAATGGCGCCAAAAGTGTGAACACACCTTGGGTCAGAGTGTTTGTGACGACGTAGTGTACCGCCTACATAAATATGTCATATATATATATATATATATATATATATATATATATATATATATATATATATATATATATTACACCGATCATTGTTTGTTTAAAAAGAATTTAAAAAGAAGTTATGTTGTAACGAATAGATTATGTTTGTTTAAAAATAATTAATTGGTGCAAAATTTGGTCTGTCGAATTTCATCCTAAATACTGAAAATCAGTAAATATTGCAAATTCAAAAATAAATAATAATTATTTTGTTTGTGCCTCGAAGGGTACCTAAACAGAAAAAATTTTAAAAATGACCAGCGCCCAAAATTTGAATATTTTAATTTTATTAGCATCCTTCGATAGAAATTCGCTTGTACCTGCTTGTATCTCTATTATTGTCGTTTGTACCTCAAAAGATTCGGAGATTGATGGTACCCGAAATTCTAATTAAAAGAATATTTCAATTTTGAAAATAGCATTCGATAAAGATCCGTTTGTACTTCCTTTATTTTCGTTTGTGTTTCAAAGGGTTCGGAAAAACACGGTACTCAAAATTCTAGGTAGGATGAATTTGGATGTTTTTAGAAATATTCAAAATTTGTAAACGGCATTCGGTAAAGATTTGTTTGTGCCCGTTAGTAGTCCTTTTTTTTTGTACATCAAAAATTTGGGAGATACACGATACCTGAAATTCTAGGTAGAACGAAAATTACTGTTTTAATAGATATTTAAATTTTTGAAAATTGTATTTGAAAGAGTATGATTTGTACCCGTTACAAATCTTTTCATTTAGTTTGTATCTCAATCCGTTCAGAGAAACACAGTACTAGGTATTCCAGGTAAAATGAATTACATTGTTTCTAGAGATACACAAAACTTGAAAACAGTATTGGAAAGACTATAATTTGTACTCGTTTGTACAAGTAATTTTTAAACGTTTAAAAATTGCCAGAATATCATCTTACCGTTAAGTCGAAAATTAGCTGTACTTTCAAAGTGGTTGAAGTACAAAAAAAAAAAAAAATAGTACGAGTATAAATGAATCTTTGTCGAATAATGTTTCCAAAATTTTATTAAAGTATCTCAAAAAACAACTAAGTTCTCTCTATCTAGAATTTCGAATACTGTGTTCAGAGTGGACTCAGAAATGACTAATAATAATTTTATTTATTGTAACAATTTTTTTTATAACAATAGCAGGTTTTTTATATCATTAATAGCCATAATTTCACTCACAACGAACATAAACCAAGTCGTCGTGGTGTATGTTAACATTCACCAGTGTATGACCGAAATCGTCATGAAGAGAATAAATAACGGTCATTCACCAACTAGCGTGGTGGTTGTTAACATACACCAGTGTATCTTAAGATACACCGCATTTCGGATATTCACAGTAACATATATATATATATATATATATATATATATATATATATATATATATATATATATATATATATATATATATATATATATATATAATATATATACAGTGAAACCTGCCAAGTTGGACACCTCTGTATACTGGACACCTGCTCAAGTTGGACACTTTTCAATTGGCCTGGCGAAATTACATTGTTTTAAAGGCATATTAATACTTATAAGTTGGACACCTCTATATGTTGGAAACCTGTCTAATTTGGACAGTTTTTTAAAATGATTTTTGATATTTTGACCTGTTTTCGTTGGACATTCATGTATTTTACACGTGACCGAAACCGCCGATGCCTACTTGGAGGTACACGATCATGTCTTCAATACACATCAAGACGTTCTTCAACATGTTTTACAACTAGACGAGGAACAAGAAATCGAAGAATCTAGTGACGAGTGCGAGAAAGTAGCGGAGAAACCAACAACCCCTGAAGAAGCTTTGAACGGTATAAATACCGCCATTAAGTATTTAACTGAAAACCCATGCGAACTGTTAGAAGATTTATTCAAAATTCAAAGCAAATTAGAAAGCAAAATTTTCCTAAAAATTGTATCCAAACAAACTAAGATAAGTGATTTTTTTACGAAAGATAATGTTTAAATATCTATAATATGTATGTATTACGATTGTTATTCGATAGTTTATTTCAAAAAATATTGATACGTAGATGTGTGTATATGTATTACTTTAAAAATAATTAATTTTGCATTAAATTCTAAATTAGTGTTAACCTTAAAATTACTAAGCGTAGATGATTTTGGTATTTTGCATATGTTGGACAGTTTTTGATTGCACCGCGGGTGTCCAACTTAAACAGGTTCTACTATATATATATATATATATATATATATATATATATATATATATATATATATATATATGTATATATATATATGTATATATATATATATATATATATATATATATATATATATATATATATATATATATATATATATATATATATAGTCGACTCTCGTTAATTCGAAACTCGAGGGACTCCTAAAATATTACGAATTATAAAGAGGTTCGAATTATCGCAGGTAACAATTTTAATTTTTGATGAATGAATTTGAACTTGTCTCAAAATGTACTTACAATCTTCCTGTCTCTTTCCCTCTGCAACTTTGAATTGTCGAGTGTTTGACGCCGATGAGTTTAATTTAACGCGTCGTTTTGTTACGTAGCAATTATTTTTTCGTTCCAATTACCAAGTGTATAAAATGTATTGTTTTAGTTCGAAATATAAAGAGATTTTGTAGGGAACTCGTGATAACTTGGAATTATAGAGAGTTTCGAATTATAGCAGGTTTGAATTAACGAGTTAACGAGAGTCTACTGTATATATATATATATATATATATATATATATATATATATATATATATATATATATATATATATACATATATATATATACATATATATATATATATATATATATATATATATATATATATATATATAAATGTATATATATATATATATATACATATATATATATACAGTAGACTCTCGTTAACTCGTTAATTCAAACCTGCTATAATTCGAAACTCTATAATTCCAAGTTATCACGAGTTCCCTACAAAATCTCTTTATATTTCGAACTAAAACAATACATTTTATACACTTGGTAATTGGAACGAAAAAATAATTGCTACGTAACAAAACGACGCGTTAAATTAAACTCATCGGCGTCAAACACAATTCTGATTATGTTTCTAATATAAATTTAACAGATGACGCCTCTCCAGTACGTAATAATATCTTTTTACAACATGTCCCGGACTTAAATGACTTCTTTCTGGCTAGCCAGGTGGATTTTGATTTTGATTTTGTTTTTTCATGATCGAGTTTTAAATCTTTCGTCTTTACAATTACAGCCGAATGAATTGGATTTTTCATCCAAAGGTCCTAATTTTCTTTAAAATTGCCTATTACGTTCAAACAAATCACCGAATTTTCTGCTATAGTACTTACACAATTAAAAACATTTAGTATAAATAACATCAATTATTTAAAATTTATTGACAACTTTAGTAATAATCAGACAGACTGATTACTCAAACTCATTAATAGATTAAACAAAAAATTGGTAAATTCTAATGTGTTACTCACTAAGGCGGATAAAGGATCTTGCTTGGTTTTGGTAGACAGGAATGACTATAACAACAAAATGCAAAATATTTTAGATTCTGAGAATTTCGCTTTATTAAATAGTAATCCCACAGAGCGATTAAAAACTAAAATCAAGAATTTTTTAAGTTATTTGATTTATCGAAGTCAGTCAAAGTCGCCATAAGCCCCGTCACACCTAGGTTGTACGGCCTCCCCAAAATTCATAAAGCAGTATCTCCTTCTGACTCCTTGTTTGGTGGTTTATCCCATTGGTTCCTACAAAATATTTACAAATTTACAAATATCAAATTTAAATATTCTCTTAATAATACCACTGAACTTATATCTCATTTAGTAATAGTTAAAGTACCGAACAATTGTTTACTACTTAGTTTCGATGTTGCAGATTTATTCACTCAGACCGACAGATCAATTAATAATTCTTTTCCGTGAGTTTTTGACGACTAATTTCAGCAATAATCTAGACGTTCCCAGTGTGGAAGCAATGTTACAATGCCTTAGTCTTTTATTAGATCATAACTATTTCTCTTTTGACAACAAAATATACCTACAATCTTACGGTTTAGGGATGGGTTCTTCAATTTCACCGTTCATGGCGACTTCCTTTATGAATTATTTAGAGGGTTTAATTTTTGATTCTAAACACCAATATTTACAATATCTTGGTTTCTGGAGACGCTATGTGGATGACGTATTCGTAGTGTGGACTGGCACACGTGACCAGGCGTTGCAATTCTTAAATTTTCTCAATAACCTACACAATAGAATCAAATTTACTTTAGAATTCGAAGAAAATAATAAACTTAACTTTTTAGACATTACCGTGAGAAATGGTCATTACTCCAATCGATTTGAAGTTTAAGTTTACCGTAAAGCTACACATACGGATCATTGCATTCACCAATCTTCTTCTCATCCTATTTCACATAAACTGGCATTCTTTAACTTTTCATTCCACAGATTATTTTCCTATCCTCTCAAGACGAACTATTTCCTCCGCGAATCGTCTGTCATTATACACATAGGGCGTGTTAACGGTTACGACAGTGAATTTATTTTCAAAATTTTTTGTAAGCATTTACATAATTATTTTGATTCTTCCTTGTTTCCAAATCTAACCAAATCAATAAAATCATCTAATTCGAGCTATGCCTCTATCCCTTATATTTCTACTCAAGCTAACGAATTCCGAAAGTTATTCCAGGAACATGGTATCAAGTTGACCTTTTCATCATGTAATTCTATTTCAAGTCTTCTCATTAAAAATAAAGATACTATAAATCCGTTACATAGATCTGGCGCTTATAAATTCGAGTGTGAATGCAAAGCTATCTATATCGGGCAAACGGGACGACGTTTCTGCAATAGATTTGCCGAACATTTTGTGGCCACCAAGTCATCAAATTTAAAGAATCATTCTGAGTAGGATGGCTAGGCCGGTACGGTGACACAGTAAAACCCCAATTTTCCTGACTACTTTTTGACGGTGTTTAGAACCGTGTAGTTTAGGGTCCTACTGTACCTCGGATATGGGCGGAATACAAAAACAAGCTCCGCAGCGCCAAAGAACAACACTGGCGCAACTTCGTGAGTGAAACCGGGAACCGGGATCCCTGGGGCGCAATCTATCGACTGTGTCGTGGTCGAGGTGACAATTGTATAGGGTCTATTCGTACTGCGGAGGGATACACTGAGTCCTGGGACGACAGTATTAGGGCTCTGCTCGAAACTTTCTTCCCCCCTGCGAATCAAGAAATTCATAGACCACCCATTACTCTCTACGATGGCGAGTTCAATTTCGAGGAAGTGGATCTGGCGGTGCGTCGCAACAAATGTAAGAAGGCCACTGGTGTTGATAGAGTCAATACCGAAATGTTACGGGCTGTCTGGAGAGTGGCGCCTGCTTATTTTAAAAATCTTTTGGATGACTGTCTTCGGTTCGGCATCTTCCCAAGCGTCTGGAAGGAGGCCAAACTCACTCCGTTACTGAAGTCACCAGATAAAGATCGCTCCTCCCCTGGATCGTATCGGCCCATCTGTTTGATCTCCACTTTCGGCAAGGTTCTCGAGCGTCTGATGGTGCAGCGCCTTTCCGATATCACGGATCGGACAGCCAACACTGGTCAACATGGTTTTACCCGTGGTAGGTCAACTGAAAGTGCATGGACCGAGGTGCTAAGATTCACCGAACATTGCGAACATAAGTATTTACTTGGTGTGTTCGTCGATTTCAAGGGCGCATTCGATCATTTGGAATGGAGTACTATACTCGAGAGAATCGCGAACATCGGATGTATGGAGCTCGGCCTGTGGTGCAGCTATTTCAGCAATCGGCGTGTGTTTGCTATGGGAACTTCTACCCGGATCTGGAGGCAGGTCCACAGAGGCTGCCCTCAAGGATCTCACTGTGGACCATTTGTCTGGAACCTCATTATGAATGAGCTCCTTAATGAACTGGAGAACACAGGCACAGCTGTAATCGCCTACGCTGACGATTTGTTGGTTCTCATCGAGGGTGACAGCAGGCAGGGTATTGAGACTTTGGCCACAGATAAACTTGCAATAATTAACAACTGGGGCAGAAACGTCGGTGTGGATATCTCCTTTGATAAAACTGTCATCATGCTCCTGAAGGGTCGATTATCTCCGTTCCGACGTCCTAGCGTCAGACTTAACCAGCGGCCTGTTCGTTATGTGGAGGAGGTTAAATATCTTGGGATCATCGTTGGGGAAGGTCTACGCTTTAAGGGTCATCTGCGGTTTCTGGACCAGAAAATCTCCTCACTGGTTGGTTGTTTTTCCAGAATTTTCTGGCGTGAATGGGGTCTTACACATGCGACCATGCTTCTTATATATCGCAGTCTTTTTATGGCGGTTGTATTTTATGGCTCCGTCATCTGGTACAGCATCTGCAAATATGGCTATGCGCGATCAAGGCTGAACAGGATGCAGAGACGGGTATTATATGCGTGTCTTCCGGTGTGTAGGACTGTGTCAACGGAGGCTCTTCAGTTATTGATGGGCACCTTACCTTGGGATATTGAGATCATGTTAAGGGCTGTTAAATCCAAAGTCCGATTAGGAATACCACTGGAGGACACAGATCTTGTACGTGGGGTAGAGGGCCTTGATGAATCGACCATCTTGGAGGCTGCTGAGACGAGAGCCATGGATGCATGGCAGACTAGGTGGTCTGGCTCAATCAATGGTAGGGTTACGTACAAGTTTCTGCCGGATGTACGTGTGGCCGCAGGATTAACATGGGTCAACCTTAGTCTTGAAATCTGCTTCTTGACTACTGGACATGGTACACTGGGTTCATTCCTTCAATCCAGGGGACTCGCAGATAGTGACGCATGCAGATGGTGCGGGTCTGTCGAGGATTGGGAGCATATTATCAAAGTATGCCCCAAATACGCCGAGAGACGGGACCCTGGGGCATGGGGCATTTACATTAATAATGGTCAATGGGCTTATGATCGAATATTTCTGAATAAAGAGTGCTTCAGCAACTTCAAACGCTTCGCCAAATGGGCATTCAATATATTAAGGGGACTTGACTAAAAGGCCCTGCTCCGACATCTAATACAGTTGTCTGTAGTGAAAGTATTTCAACTGCTGACAGTAATTGTTATTGTTGTGTTGTAATTCCTGTTGTTATAATTGTTGTTGTTATTATTGTTTATTGTGATGTTGTTTACCTTGTGTTAGTGAGTGTTGTTATCCGAGAAAATAATTGTGATCGACTAAGAAGAAGGACGGAATCATCATGAGACTACAAGAATCGTAACGGCCGATGAGTTATAGGGCCCACCAGAGCCCTACTGTTTGGGGGTTAAATCTGGAAGATTCCCGGCTTGTCTGGGGATCGAAAAGCTGACCGTATTGCTCTTATCGGTACCACGGGGGCCGAGATGCCCAGCGGGCCTTGTGCTCGCCTCGGTCATTGAGGTTTGGTTTCGTGGTGGCAGTGGTTAATAGCCCAAGTTCGCGGGCGAGAGATTCATGATTGTGAGTCTCGACGGGTGAGCTGCGTTCAGCTCGGATGCTAACCTGCTCAGTTAGAAGTGTGTTAGATAGCACGCGGCCCGACCAGTGGTGCGGAGGGGCCCCAACCCCCAAAGTAAACTGGGAGCATGGGACTAGTTTTCTAGACCTGTGCGCGCTGACTGGGCGTATCCCAGTCCCCGCCTAATGGTGGCCATGGTATTATGCCCCCAGGGCGGTGTACCATGTAAAACCTATTCGACGTTGTACCTCGGATATGAATTGATCTTTGACCCGGCACGTACCGAGTACATGTATTTAAAATTTGTTGTTGACTTTTGACCCCAACACTCGGTCATACTGTTGGCCTTGAAATTCCTAAGACATGAGTCATCACCTCAATAACCACACAAGTAGTTAACCTATTATGCGTCGTCACAATTTAGTTATCACAATTTGGATTTGTGTTAACCCGTTACCCACCATAGCTTTTGAATGCAAACCTAACACATGCACAGACTGAATTTTAGTTCACGACGCATGCGCAGACTGAATTTTCGAACCCGACGCATGCGCAGACTGAATTTTAGGCCACAAATTGATAGATGGGGTACACTACCGCGTCAAAAATGTGGGGTTACCCTGACTCGGGGGTGGCCCCAAACTTTTGACACCGTACTGTACTTAAATTTTTTGTACACTGCCGTGTCAAAAGTGCGGGCCCCCTGACTAAAAAGGTATTCGATCACTTTTTGAAGCGTACTGTACTTATTACATGGAAACTTTGACCTCAACACGCGCTTGCCTTAACTGCCTCATCTTAAACGAACAAAGAAACCATTTAACTCGGTTGCTAACGATAAATTTTGTGGGTGCACTGTACCAAGCGCTAGCCGCAATCATGATTTTAAAAACTAACTTCAGACTCCAGATTTCAGACCGCTACTGTACTGCCGGAAATTTGGGTGTCAACTGTAACTCGGGATTTTTTGTATATGAGTCAGCACTTTATAAGATGTTTATTTAGTAAAAAACTCGTGACTTTTTATACGGTTTTTTAGCTAACAATTTATGATGATAGATTTCATGATATGTTTACATCACAGTCGGAGGGGCTTTTTATTTATAAGCAAGTCACAAATTGTCAGTGCCCGGAATTCAAAATAAATTTATTTACATTACTGTCATCATAAATCATTGATATAGCTATGTGTTTATTTAAGATTTTGCTGACTCATACTCGGGGAACTTTTTTGGGTATTAGATGACGTCATGGGATATTAATGAGTTAAATAGACCTATATAACGGATGTATATTTAATATTTTAATGAATGTTTTCTTATACAGGGTGTATCATGAAATATGCCTTTCAATTAGAATAGTAAATACGAGTATAATTGGATTTTTTAATACTTTTATAGGTTAACGAAAGAAACTTCTTGCTGTAATAAATAGGGGAATTCAGGATAATAATTAAATAAAACGCATATCATTTTTTTTTTTAAATTTTATTTATAGAATATGTATACAGAAATTAAATTGCTTAAATCTATATATTACTTCAAATCTATTTATTTTCCATATAAATTTTTTTTTAAAAGAATACAATTTTCTAATGAACAAATTTTATCTGAATGAATCATGCAACGTCTTGAATAATATTCATCTCGCAGATTGGAAATCTTCGGTACATCAAACATTTCTTCCAAATTCAAAATCCACGGCTGGTTTTCGGTGTCATCAAACAAATTTAAAATCCATTTCTTTTTTTCACTGCCCTTGACGTATATGACATCATACTTCTTTAATACAGGTTTTAATATGGTATGAAGTTTATTGTACGGAATAAATCCATACGACTAAGGTATCCCATGCCAATTTCGGCAAAGCCAACGGGCAACTTGCTGGTATTTCTTCATCAACTCATTGAAGTAAAACGATGCTCCGAATATGAGATGTAATATATCATCTGAATTTTCCGCAGCAATACAAACATCTTTAAAATAAAAGTCGTTGTTAGCTCCTCGATAGCCTTGTATGTCAAGAAACGCCATTTTTTACCGCCGCCGTAGAACTGAAATTATTCACACAATCCACAACTTTATATACATAGAATAATTAAAAGTGGTGGGGATAGTTAGTTAATTTGTGGAATGTATTCGAAAATGGCTACTAATAGCTATTGCTAGTTTACATTCAAATTACAAACTGTTAATAATATTCAGCACATTGGTGATGTACCGTGATTACCAAGTAATCACAATACACACATATAATACGATATCTAAGAGGTATTTATCAATGAATAAAATTCTTTATTTAATTTTAAACTCTTAATGCAAAAGCATATTAAATAAAATTTAAGTATTTTTATTCTCTATGCTGACATCTATCATTATCCTTTACAAGTACAATGATAGATCCCATAGTACGAATATTTTGGTTTGCATCTTTGCTAAATTTCTTGTAACGGTTGTTGTCAAAATTTTCAAATGATAGTAATTATATAACAATGAAAAACATGTTTGTAAAAATAAAAAAAAAAAAAATGGGTTTTGCATAAAAGTTAAAAACACACACTCGCTCTCTTATCTGTCGACCTCCGAGTCGAGCAGACACACTCTCTTATCAGTCGACCACTGGATCGAGGAGACGCTCATTCTTATCAGTGGACCATGGAAGATTATAGCACATAATGCATTATTAAAAATAACGAAAATAGAATAATTTAAATAAAAAAAAAATGAGTGTTTAGTTCGATACGCATTTGGTTCACGAGAGTGTAAATTTTTATTCAAACTCCAAAAATTCAAGATAAGTATTTTGTAATAGTGTAATGTAGAATAATTATACTAGTTTTGATAATTTCAATGGAAAATCTTAGCAATCCTACTGATTATTTAAATATTTAAATTTAAATGTGTTTTAATGTAGTTTAAATGTAGAATTTATTTATTACGCGTGCAGGATCCAATTCCGATTCATCGTTTTGACTCAGTGTTTAAAACTAGTCAGGGGAATCTAAATAAGAATTGGCCCACTGTTAAAATATTTGATAATTTAGGTATAACATTAGTATATCTAATTAGATTTATTTCTAATTTATACGGATGCTAACATTTTCCAATATATTTTTAGTGATACTAAGTAGGTTAAATTTATTAGTTTGTTACGTAATATTTATTAGGAATTTATTTCGACAAACAGGAAACAAAATTTGTCACGTGTTGTTCGATCATTAAACTAGAGTAATCGTCACAAACATATCATTTCATTTCGGTTTACCATATAGCATTTTTCTTCTTTAAATTAATTACAATATTTTAATTCACATTTTTTTCATTCAGTAAATTCATATAGCGCTTCAATTGTGTTTGGACCGGGCAAGCGCGATAGTCCGTAATTTTGGTTCCGGCCTATATGCCCTTTAGCAATCCAACACGTTTTCCATAATATATATATTTAAGCAGATTATATTAAAAAATTTCTTTAATTTTTTTAAATTTCCGTCCTTCCATTCTCTTGTGGAGACGAAGAAGATCTGTTCGAGTGAAAAGCCGTTAAGGATTCGAATAGTCTTGTGCGCCCAGAAGGGGAGCACCTTAAGTTACCCAAAAAACAATATATATAAAATTATAAAAAAAAATCCAAAAAAAAAATTGAAAAAATAAAAAAATAAAAAAAAAATTAAAAAAATTAAAAAAAAAAAAATAATAAAAAAATTATATTCTTAGGGTTGTAAAGAAATAGTTAGTCCATTTGTCAGAAAAATTTATTTCTCGTTAAATAAGAAAAAAAAAATTATTTATTCAAAATTAACAATTAAGTCAAAATCAAATATTAGATAATTTCGAATTGTAATGTTAATTATATATATTCAAATTCAAATCTAGTCAAATATAATATAAAAACTTTTTAATATAAAATTTGTGTAATTGTAAATTTTAGTTACAAATTTTGATATTTATAATTTCCAAAAGGTATTTGGTTAAGTATAGGCAAATGATTGTACACTGTCTTATTCCCTCGAATTGATATTACGTCGAGCTCAGTCTACAATCACGCGCCCTAATTAAATTTAGTGTAAGTAAACCTCAAATCTTTCTAATTTAAGTAAATACCTAAATGTACTATACGATTTGTAAACAAAATTTTAACTTTGTATACCTCGTACTTAACTTCTTTAATGAAATAAATTGTACATTGTGGTCTGGAAAATTTGATTTTGTTATTTAACACCTCGTTTCAGTAAAGTAGCGACTGAGGGCACATTTTTGATTGGGGAAAGATCCACAGGCAAATCCTTCCACTGCAACTTTACAAGCTCACTAACACCTCGAGCCGACTCTGTGAATACTTTCTTAGTCTAAGTGCGCCCTCACCACACACAACAGTCTCACCTTCAGTGAAAATCAATCAATTCAAAATTAACCACCCCCAAAAAAAAATAAATACTCATAACTAAATAATAATATTTATAAACCATTTTCGGTTGGGGTAAAAAATTTTTTAAATTTTTTTCGCTACAGTGAGTACCATGTTCTTTTCACTTTAAGACCTAGTGATTTAAGGAATGCTAAATTTTCGGGTGAAATGTGTTGTTGCTTAAAAGTTTTACGTTTAATGATCTTAGGTTTCGAAAACCCCTTGCTATGTTGGCTAGCGGTGAACTGCTCTGAATTGTAAATTAACATGGTTCCAAATGCAATTGTTTTACCACGAAAGTATAATTTTCAACGAAAGAGATGTTAACTCTTTGACAACCACCGGCAAATAGACAATATTTTGTTAAAGTTCAACTATTTTATACGCTTTAACCATGATAAGGTGTATGAGCTGGAGTATAACTCAGCAAATTATATAGCGGTGGTGACGTAACACACAAATGCGGTGGTTGTGTTGCGGGTGTGGCGGTTGCGTGGTGGTGGCGGTGGTATACGTGGGGCGGTGGCGGTGTTTGTGTGGCGGTTGTGATGGTTTTGTGGTGGTGGTGGTGGTTGTGTAGCGGTTGTGGTGTTTGTGTGGCGGTGGTTGTGTGGCGGTTGTCGTGATAGCGGGGTAGCAGCGGTGTTTGCCGCTGAAGTGAACAACTTATCATTAATTCAGTCGAAGCAGCAATTTACTGTAGACAATGAATCGGTGGTGACATCTCGCGGTGTTTGTTGAACGCAATATCTAAATTAATCATCATCATAATCGCTAGCATCTTCTTTATCAGTTTCATCCAGATAATCACCTAGTGGCTCAATAACATCAGCCTTTTGAAGTTCGCGAAGTATAGAGAATATTTCTTGACCGACAGTAGTTTCTTTTAAACCATCTAACTCTTCGATTAAAGCTTCACGATCGTCAACGTTAAACAATATGTTTTTATTTTCCTCTAAACTTCGAATAATATTGAGTATTTTTTCACCAGTCTCTGAAGTCTCGTATAAACGTCGTAATTCATCTATTAAAGTATTAGGATTATGCCAGTATTTTATTTTTTTCGATTGCCCATTAGCACTTTCAAAATCTTCCGAGCCGTTGTATTTGATACGCTTTGCAAGTAGTTCTTGGTCCGTTGAATTGACTGGACGTTTTATTGCTATTCGTTCATTAGAATTCTCACCTTTATTTTGAGTTTCTTTGATTAATAAAATATTAAAAAGAGTTTGCAGAGCTGTAGTTAACTTGGGAATGATAACATTTCCACTATCAGAAGTGGTTAAAACCCTGTTATTAGACTCATCGCTTGGTGTGTAAACATTATTTTGATTTCTTAAATTATTAAATTTAGTTTGAATTGCTTTTGATACAGCTTTAATTCTTTGTTCAAGTGGATTGGACCTTTCTTCAACTTTATTGTTTCGAAATTCACAATCAACATCATTCCTCCCGGCATCATAACTAGATAAATCATCAGTGGTGTCTAATGCTTGTCTTTTAAGCGGATCAAGAGAGTAACTATTTTCAAAACTTTTTGGTGAAAATTCCCGCATATGTGTATCTCTTATATGACGTGAAAGAGAATCTTTCCGCGAGAAGCTTTTATAGCACCGCGTACACTCGAACATTATAATAGATGTGTAAAGCTCAACTAGTCTTACAAGATTAATTCAGAATTATGTTAGCGATTACTTATATACTCCTCCACCACCACCACCACCACCGCCACCACCGCCACCACCACCACATCTGAGTTACTCATTTTACTCCATGAAGTAGCGGTTGCTTACAAATTTTCACTCATTTTACCCCCAATACGCTCTTTCGGTTTGGAAATTAGTTCAGAAAAATGAATGAAAAGCTATATGCAAGTGCCAGGTTACCACATATCTACTCAACACCAACATTAAAATACTTGCTCCTGAATATAGGCAATTACATTGCGTTGTCAAGTGCCCCCATACCTACTAAGAGTCTTATCAAAATTCAAGATATAATTTGGGAGGTTCTAATGTGTTGTAAAATAAGAAGAATATAAGAATTTATACGTATATAATTTATTTTTTAATAAAATATACGTTTACAATATTAAAATTAAAAAGTAAATCAATTCATTTTCACATCTGACAGTTTCCTTAATCTTACACCAAACATCATACATGTTATAGCTATTTACTAAATTCCACAATATGTAAAAAACCACTAGAATCAGTGCCTTTATATGTAATAAAATATTGTCCTGTACGTAAACATTCCATGGTCTGCTCTTTTTAATAGTGGTTTTCTTACATAATTTTTGTGACTGCTATCAGTGGAATTTCTACGACTTTCCAGCGAATTCTTAGCTGTGATCACGTTTTCCTTATACGGCAGGTATTTGGAGTTTCATCAACTTTTCTGCAATTCTTCGTCGTATGGTTTGATTAATTGTGACTAGCCTATTTCATCTATTTCATATGGGGTTCGCTATTTTATTGTTTTCTGTTTGTCAGTTTGACATCTAATTGTTTTTAGTGGTTATGTCCTTTGGATATTTTTTCTCAGTTGTTTCTACAATTGAGTTTTACTTTCCTGAAGATGATTATTTAAATAATCGAAACATGTAGAAAAATTTTCTTGTTAAACTTATTAACTTTTCTAATTATTCATACAGGTTGTCGCAAATTTTTTATTATATATATATATATATATATATATATATATATATATATATATATATATATATATATATATATATATAAGGGATGTTATGGTACCCGAAACTACCGGATTGCCGAAATAATGATATATAGGAAACCGAAACCGTATCCGAAAATAAAAGTTTCGGATTTGTTTCGGATAATAACAGACAACAGCTGTTAGAAAACTGAGTTTAAATCGAAGCAAGTTTTTGCTGCATATGTATCTCTTGATAGATTTCCGTTGATTCGTCTTTGACGTTCACTTTTTGAGTTAAAACTTTCCCCTTTTTTTCTAAAAAATGTGTTCACTGAAAGCTATTAGCCGTAACCGTAACCGTATCCGAAACATTATCCGATATTTTTACATATCCGTAACCGAAACCGAAACCGAAGGAAATGTTTTTAAATATCCGTATCCGAAATTTCATATCCATAACATCCCTAATATATATATATATATATATATATATATATATATATATATATATATATATATATATATATATATATATATATATATATATATATATATTAGTTTCTTTAACATCTTGGATACTACACCATCGCAATTTGACAAAGATTTAAACAATATATCGCGCGTTTTCTGTCTTAACCTCGTATAAGGTTTTTTGACGGTTTTGAGTTAGAAAGTCATACATGTACATGTATACAAGTTTTATGTATGTTTTTTTGATGTTTGCTGCCTATGTAGACATGAAGCAAACATTTGAATATTTTAAATTACAAGCTATCGTTGTTTTTAGTAAATACGAGTTTGCAGTCCTTTTTTTTCAATACACGAGTTTGCGAAATAAATCGATTTTTTTTTTTTTGCATATTCCGATAGTCTAACCACTAATTTAAATTTTAAACGCGTTTTTCTCGAAACTACATTTTTAAAATTTGCTATGTTTAAACTCGAACTAAATTTAGTTTTCTGACAAAACATGGTATATGATATACTAGCTTGTGTAAAATTATTTTTTGAAATAGTAAACATTTTTATCAGCATACCCTCGCACTTATCAAGATACAACTATCTGACACTAGAGTTCGCAGGTGCTGTACACCACAAATCCAATGGTACGTAGTGGTCGGTGCAAATTTAAGGGGAAGTACGTAAGATCGGAAGATCAGGAGCGTCGTTAAACTTTGATTTGAGGGGCTGGTAAATATTATTTATTATATGAACAAGTACATATAATATATAAATAAGTACAGTACGCTTCAAAAAGTGATCGAACACTCTCACCGGGAGGGTGGGGGGGGGTGTTCCACACTTTTGACGCCGTACTGTACTTAATGTTGTGGTACACTGCCGTGTCAAAAGTGTGGGCACTGCCCCCCTGGGTCAAGGTGTCCGATCACTTTTTGAAGCGTACTGTACTTATTCAAGCGAGCGCGTGGTGGAATCAAATGTCAAGATTTGGACGTCCACAAAATAAGTACCGTACGCTTCAAAAAGTGATCGGACACCTTAACCGGGGGGGGGGGGGGTGCCTACACTTTTGACACGGCAGTGTACCACAACATTAAGTACAGTAGGCGTCAAAAGTGTGCCGCCCCTGGGTGTTCGATGGGTGAGTGTTCGATCTTTTTTTCACGCGTACTGTACTTATTTATATATATGTACTTGTTTATATAGTAAATAATATTTACCAACCCCTCAAATAAAAGTTTAACGACGCTCCTGATCTTCCGATTTTACGTAGTTCCCCTTAAATTTGCACCTACCACTACGTACCATTAAATTTATGATGTACAGCATCTACGAACTCTAGTGTCAGATAGTTGTATCTTGGTCAAGTGCGAGGGTATGCTGATAAAAATGTTACTATTTCAAAAAATAATTTTACACAAACTAGTATATCATATACCATGTTTTGTCAGAAAACTAAATTTAGTTCGAGTTTAAACGTAGCAAATTTTAAAAATGTAGTTTCGAGAAAAACGCGTTTAAAATTTAAGTTACTAGTTAGACTATCGGAATATGCAAGAAAAAAAAATCGATTTATTTTACAAACTCATATATTGAAAAAAAAAACTCGTATTTACTAAAAACAACGATAGCTTGTAATTTAAAATATTCAAATGTTTGCTTCATGTCCACATAGGTAGCAAACATCAAAAAAACATACATAAATCTTAAATTCATAGTGATGAAAATACAGTATTCCTGAAAACTGTGATTTTTGATATACGAGTTAGAGACAGAAAACGCGCGATATACCAGTCAATAATTAGAAGAATATATTAACAAATAATAGTAAGCGGCCATTTTTTTTTATCCATGCATTATTTGGATATCTAATATTGGATATCTTTACATTTAGTCATTGTGTACAAGGTCTATTTAAATATGTTAATTAATATTATTATAATAATTATCGGGAGTTAGTGTACAGTCTAACGAGAATTGTTCCGAGTTTCCTTTATCGTTTTCATGTAAATTATAATAATTACGATTGTAAGAGAAGACTATTTCAGAATTAATTTGCCAGTATACAGAAGCATTCACGAATTCCGGTGGAGTCAGTGTTGCCATATGAAATTTTATAAATTCCGTAAACCTCTAGGAAAAAATCCGTAGAACTAGATAAAAATTCCCAAGATCTGGGATAAAAAAGTCCGTAGATTTCCGGATTTCTTTTTTTTTTAACTTTCTTCGAAATTTTTAACTAAAATAATTATTTTAAATCATAGATAAACGTAAAAAAAAAAGAAAAAACTATTAATTGCATGAATATTGCAATATGCATAGTATTAGAATATAGGTTTGCTAGTACAGGTAGGTAATATTACCGATCCAGTTTATTTTAGCGCTACTTGTAGATACTGCACGAGCTTTTTAAATTTAAATACAATGGAGTCCCGGTCATCCGCCCTTCGATTATCCGCCATTCCGTTTTATCCGCCACACCATCGACATTTTTAAAATTAATTAATATTTAAAAAGTCGACCGATGGCGTGTAGGTATCAGTGAGGTTTCACGAAAATCACTAGTTTTTTTCGCTCATCTTGAACCATCTTATCTGCAATTTCCGGCAGTAAGTCAACGTTAAACTGATGGCTAAACTATGTACAGTATAATTAAACTGATTATAAGTTTATTTTAATATTTTTTAACATTAATATATGTACATTTACGCTTTTGTAATTTCCAAATGTACACTAAATATACAATAAACAAATGTTAATAGTGTACTAAATTTGTTTTTTATTCAACCCTCCCTATTATCCGCCATTTTAAGTTATCCGCCCTTCCGCCGATCCGTTTATGGCGGATAACCGGGACTCTACTGTACAGAGAAAAACAAAACACGCATTCTTTTAATATATTGGTTAACAATTGATTAGTTCACAATGGCTGAAAAACAAAATAAAAAATCTTGAAAAACACAGTATGAAGTTCCTATTGTTGTTCCAAAAATTGACAAAAATGGTAAAATTGATAGAACTAACTCGCCATCGAGAACTATGTCGCTAACTCTAGTCAAATTAAGTTTTTTACGCGCGGTGTTTGAAATTAGCTGTGTTTTTAATAATAATTTGATCAAAAATTCATTTGTAGAGATGGTAAATTCTTATAATATTTTTTAAATATTTAATATATTTTTCGAATATAGTTTCAAAAAATATATTAATTGGTTGAGAATTTCGTATATTTTATTAGTTTTTCCGTAGGACCGTAAATAGAATATAAATTCCGTAGATCTACGGAAAAATCCGTATTGTTTGCAACACTGGGTGGGGTATTTAAACCAACATCTGGTGCATTCGATTGTACTGCCTTAAGTCCAAAATGAACACTTGGTTGACATTGAGCAGATTTCGGTACATGTAAACCAGTTCCAATCCGTCCATAAGATCCAATTAATGAACGATAATTTGATGTCTCGTTAGTTGCTTTAATTACACTTTGATTTAATTGAACACCAGTTTTAGATCCCTCAGTAGTAAATCCAGATAAGATATTAAAGGTTTAAGGTACCAAATATGTTTCTTGTATCAGCATAATGCGGAAATTGAAAATGTTTTGTGAATCCATTTTTTGGTTTTTAAGAATAATTTATTAATGGCATACCACAGTGTGACTGAAATTCCCATTGGGTAATATATTTTGAAATATTCCAATTTCCTTCCATTTTATGTGGATCTTCTGGTGAATAATGTACTAATGTATACCATGGTAAAGCTTGGTAATCTTCATCCGTAATAATGAAACAGAACAACAGCAGAAGGAACTAACAATCAAGAAAAGAGCACTGAACAATTTAAAAAACTATCGTATATTTTGAATCCTAAACCAGCTCAACAAACCGTAATATTTAAACGTAGTAAATGAGAAGTAGGGGTAATGCTCATTATATAAAGACACCATCATCAAAAACAGATAGTTATAAGCTGGGACAGTTATAAAGGAAACTCGGAACAATTTTCGTTGGACTCTAACTCCTGATAATTATTATAATAATTATTTAAATAGACCTTGTACACAATGACTAAATGTAAAGATATATTCAATATTGGATATTCGGAAACAAATACCAAATAATGCATGAATGGGGCTCGTTCCGATGCACAATACTATCAAAGTGGGGTAAAATTTTTGATCCTCACGGCATTTTTTTTTTCAATAACTGTATATTTTGGGGAAAAAATGAAAATATAAAAATGTCGAAAATTTCCTTGTCACATTAACAGAAGCCTTCACAGAAGTGTTCAGGGGCCTCCACGTGAATGGCCCCTGGCGTCTCATAGAGATAAGTCGGGCCCTGATTAGGGGTCATCCAGATAGTACGTCAGGTGCTAACAGAAGTGAGAGCATTCAGAAAATTTTAAACAGACGTGACGAGGAAGGAATTGCTAATGTTGTAATGTCACGATTGAAAATTTTTTTAGGAAAATTTTTTTTATTACAAAACCATTTTCTTGAATCAAATTTTCTGTAGCATTCGTTGCCTAAAAGCGTCTTAAGGAAGTTTTGAATCAAATAAGTTTTATTGTAAATATTTATATACTTTGTTAAATAGTGTTAGAAGTAGCATTGAAGATTGTTGTGATAAACTTGAATACATCATTTAAAACAATTTTCTTCGAGATTTTTACGGATGTAATAAGAGTGATGTCAAAATCATCTATTAATTGTGCTCTTATAAATGATGAATAGACATAATGATTCAGATAATAATTAATGATCCTTATAATACGAGTATGTATGTGTATATTGTATATACGATAATACGGTGAAAGTTTTAATGAACTCTGAAGGTACGCAGGGGTATATATATATATAAATAATTGTACTATCTATTACTAAAACGAAGATAATTCATTTTTACTTTAAGAAAATAATTATAAACTGAATAATAACTCATTTGTGAAATAATTAATATTTTAAAAAGAAAATTAAAAAATAATAGTTTATTTTTTTACGTGTATACTGTATACAAAAGAAGATTTTACTATAGAAAAATTATACTGATATTATAAAACAGTAAGGTAGGGTCGTGTAAGAGTGCGCACTTGACATTTAGGGGGCTATAAACAAATAACGGAAAAAGTTATAGAAGTAAACTGTACTTATTCTAGTACCTTTGTTAGTACCTTAATTAGTTAAAGCAGTGATAAAGGATTTTTGTTATAAACTCAATACCGATCGAGTTATTAAAAAATATTCACAAAATGGGAAACGCGCTCTCTTACACGACCGGTCGTGTAAAATGGCGCATTGAGGGCGGTAAGATGGCTTATTAAAAAGCTTTGAAATTCACATTTAAACAATCTTGCACCTACGTAACAGGTGAATTTCTTATGTTAGAACGTCTCCATATTTTTCGTTATTCTAAACTTTGATCGTAAGTAAACGGCGGATTGTAGATAAAAAATAACGAAATTTTTGAAGGTTTAAGTGAAGCAATTTATGGGTATTCCAAGCGTGTAGAAGATCTATGACAGCACGGCGGTACACTACGTCGTCAAAAGTATGGGAACACCCTGGCCCAAGGTGTGTTCACATTTTTCACGCCGTTCTGTACTTAATGCAATGGTACACTACCGTGTCAAAAATATGGGTGCAGCTTGGGTCAGGGTACCCCATACGTTTGACGACATAGTGTGCTGCCGTACTGGCATAGCTCTTCTACTCAAACGTTTTGCGATTGTTAAAACCTACTTATCGAAATTTATCGATATCGAATTATTAATCATAAATTGATTATAACTAGTTTATTTAGGCTCCATTAATCCGACTGATTGGGTCAGCAATAACACATTTAAAAAAAATTAATTTTCGTTTCTTTTTGGAATCGTACATTTTTGATCGTAAATACTTCGTGAACGATGCGTCATAACGAAAAAAAAAAACGAAATTTTTGAAGGCTTAAGCGAAGTAAGTTGTGGATATTCCAAACATGCGACTATTATAAAATGGAGTTTTCGTTATCGAGAATTATCGATATCGAAATACTTTTTATAAATTGGTTATAATTGATTAGTTTTAGGCTCCACTAGTCCCACTGATTTTATTAGCAATAGAATATTTAATAG
This sequence comes from Brachynemurus nebulosus, assembly GCA_035578155.1. Classification (NCBI taxonomy): domain Eukaryota; kingdom Metazoa; phylum Arthropoda; class Insecta; order Neuroptera; family Myrmeleontidae; genus Brachynemurus; species Brachynemurus nebulosus. Next base: position 2,174,932 of record JAPWDM010000046.1, on the reverse strand, counting down.
TTATTTGTGTACTAAGAGCGCAAAATGGTACATTGCCTCTCGATTGAGAACGTTGACGCGCGACGCCGACAGGCGGAGCGCGTTATTCTCATGAGAGTGGCAATGTCATTTTGTGCTCGAATTACACACAAAATTTTTTTTGCGATCTTATAAAATGTATTTATTATTTAAAAGATAGTTGGAAAAATAATAATGAACGTTAATATTTACTTTAATGTTATAATTTCTGCAGCTTCAGAAATATCTGGAGGTGCACTTGAGAAAATCGTTGTCACTATTACATATTTCCGTCATATATGTAAAGATTTTTTTAATTTTTGTTATTTATTAATTGTAGTTGTTCATTATTTTTAATTAATATTTTGTAGTTATTTTGAAATTTAATAAAATTGATTACAATAAAAATAATATGAAGTTTAGAATTTGTTTATTTGTTGCAGTAGAAAATATAACCAATGCCTACCCGATTCGAAATTAAATATAAGTTGAGCGAGAGACAAAGTATTACTTTTCCGTTTTAAAGCGAAAAGTAGTACTTTGTCACTCAGCAACTAGAGTCCTCGGCAAATACATATTTTGCGCTCTCTTCACAGAGCGCAAAAGCCTACTTTCCGCTAAGATTGTAGAAAAAAAAATTACTTTTCATTATCGTTAGTTTTCGTAATCGTAAACACTTGATGTAGGAACTTGGCTTATACGAATCTACGTTGTACGAAAATTTTCTATATAGAATTTCTTAAAAAAGTTAAAGAAAAACATAATAAAAGAAACTGTCGTGTAAGAATGCGTGCGCCTTTGTCTTACACGCCTTTGTACTGCGCCATCTTACACGACTGCCTATTATCAACAAAATCATTCTGTGGGAGTCATCCACGCGTACTGACACGAATTAAAGTGATCAAAGCGGTCCTGTGAAGTTGGCACACCGAATGTGAGAAATTTAAATTTTTTTTAGAGTTCTGGCATCCTCATGAATAGTTCTAGAGTTCCCTATACACATTTTAAATAGTTCCGATGATTTAGTACCAAAAAAAACAACTTTAAAAATTAGGTGTGCCAACTTCACGCAGCGCACCGAATCGTAAAAATCAATTATTTTTTTAGAGTTCTGGCATTCTTATGAATAGTTCTAGAGTTCCCTATACATATTTTAAATAGTTCCGATGATTTAGTACCAAAAAATTAACTTTAAAATTAGGTGTGCCAACTTCACGCAGCGCACCGAATCGTAAAAATCAATTATTTTTTTAGAGTTCTGGTATCCTTATAAATAGTTCTAGAGTTCCCTATACATATTTTAAATAGTTCCGGCGATTTAGTACCAAAAAAACAAATTTAAAAATTGGGTGTGCCAACTTTACGCGGCGCACCGAATCGTAAAAATCAATTATTTTTTTAGAGTTCTGGCATCCTTATGAATAGTTCTAGAGTTTCTATAAATATTTCAAATAGTTCCAATGATTAAGTACCAAAAAATAAACTTACATGTGTATTAAAATTAAATTTTATATAAAATTTTTTTCTAAGTTCTGATTGGTGTGATGAGAGTTCTGAATGATGCTCCAATAGTGCTACAGAAAAACGCTTCAAAAAAACATTTATTTATTTAAAAATAGCGTTATTTTAAAAAGTAATTATTTTACAGGAAAGTCATATGACTTTTCTGCAGACCTGTAAAAAAGGATATCCACATAAAAATGGATATCAGAATTTCCAAAACCAATTGTTTAGTTGGAATTATCTGAACTACAACAATCAATATTTGTATGTTAGAAGTAAACTTAATTAAAAAATGAGTTTTTCTGGCATTAATCATCGGAACTATTTAAAATGTATGTAGGGAACTCTAAAACTAATTATAAGGATGCCAGAACTCTAAAAAAATTTGAATGTTCTGACACTCGGTGTGCCAACTTGTCAGAACCGTTAACTTTTGATTGTTAAGAATTTCGCTAACTTTCAAAGTAATTGCCTATTTTATACTCAAGCGTCATACCGTTTTTCTGTAGAACTCTTGGAGCATCATTCAGAACTCTTATTAGACCAAACAGAACTTGGAAAAAAATTTCACATAAAATTTCATTGTCATATATTTGATTTTCAAAAACCGATTTTATACTCCAAAGAACCAGAACTATTGATATTTTTGGTAGAGAACTCTAGGACTATTATTAAGCTAGCTAGCTGAAATTAAATTTTTGGTACTTAATCATCGGAACTATTTAAAATATGTATAGGAAACACTAGAACTATTCATAAGGATGCTAGAACTCTAAAAAAATAATTGATTTTTATGATTCGGTGCGCTGCATGAAGTTGGCACACCCAATTTTTGAAACTGATTTTTTGATACTTAATCATCAGAACTATTTAAAATATGTATTGGGAACTCTAGAACTATTCATAAGGATGCCAGAACTCTAAAAAAATAATTGATTTTTTTGAAAGTTCTCTAAAAAAAGTTATAGTTAAAAATAGCCTTAAATTCAATGTAATTATTTTACACGAAGGTGCCATAACATTTTTCTGTAGACCTCTTGGAGCACTATTCAGAACCTTCATCAAACAAACTGGAATTTGGAAAAAAATATTTCATATCAAATTTCATTGTTAGATATTTGATTTTTAAAACTCGATTATATACTCATAATTACCAGAACTATTGATATTTTTGATAGAAAGCATTAGAACTATCCATAAGGATGCCAGAACTCTAACAAAATAATTGATTTTTACGATTCGGAGCGCTGCGTGAAGTTGGCGCACCTAATTTTTTAAAGTTGATTTTTTGGTACTAAATCATCGGAACTATTTAAAATGTGTATAGGGAACTCTAGAACTATTCATAAGGATGCCAGAACTCTAAAAAAATAATTGATTTTTACGATTCGGTGCGCTGCGTGAAGTTAGCACACCCAATTTTTAAAAGTTGATTTTTTGGTACTAAATCATCGGAACTATTTAAAATGTGTATAGGGAACTCTAGAACTATTCATAAGAATGCCAGAACTCTAAAAAAATAATTGATTTGTACGATTCGGTGCGCTGCGTGAAGTTGGCACACCCAATTTTTAAAAGTTGATTTTTTGGTAGTAAATCATCGAAACTATTTAAAATGATAGGAAACTCTAGAACTATTCATAAGGATGCCAGAACTCTAAAAAAATAATTGATTGTTACGATTCGGTGCGCTGCGTGAAGTTGGCACACCCAATTTTTAAAAGTTGATTTTTTGGTAGTAAATCATCGGAACTATTTAAAATGTGTATAGGAAACTCTAGAACTATTCATAAGGATACCAGAACTCTAAAAAAATAATTGATTGTTACGATTCGGTGCGCTGCGTGAAGTTGGCACACCCAATTTTTAAAAGTTGATTTTTTGGTACTAAATCATCGGAACTATTTAAAATATGTATAGGGAACTCTAGAACTATTTATAAGGATGCCAGAACTCTAAAAAAATAATTGATTTTTACGATTCGGTGCGCTGCGTGAAGTTGGCACACCTAATATTAAAGTTGATTTTTTGGTACTAAATCATTAGAACTATTTAAAATATGTATAGGGAACTCTAGAACTATTTATAAGGTAGCCGGAACCCTAAAAAAATTATTGATTTTTACGATTCGGTGCGCTGCCTGAAGTTAGCACACCTAATTTTAAAGTTGAAATTTTGGTACTAAATCATCGGAACCATTTAAAATATGTATAGGGAACTCTAGAACTATTCATAAGGATGCCAGAACTCTAAAAAAATAATTGATTTTTCCGATTCGGTGCGCTGCGTGAAGTTGGCACACCCAATTTTTAAAGTTGATTTTTTGGTACTAAATCATCAGAACTATTTAAAATATGTATAGGGAACTCTAGAACTATTCATAAGGATGCCAGAACTCTAGAAAAAATTTCAAGTTCTCACATTCGGTGTGCCAACTTCACAGGACCGATCAAAGCTAGTTCGTGACTAACTTTACTAGCCAAGGAAATATATATATATATATATATATATATATATATATATATATATATATATATATATATATATATATATATATATATATATATATATATATATATATATATATATATATATATATATATATATATATATATATATATATATATAACGTTTAATTTGTTTCGATAAACCAGCGAAGTGGCCGAGCGTGCTTAAGCACTAACTGGCACTTGCGACTGGTAGGTCGAGGGTTCGAATCCGACGACCGGCTATGCTCGTGAAGGTTTTCTGCAGTTTCCCTTCACAATTCCAGATGAATATCGGCATAGTTCCTTAAGAAGACGGCTGCAGACGCATACCCACCAAATCCTAGCTCTCACCCACTTTCCTTCTCCTCCACCCACATCATAAATGTATGTATAATGTAACAAATATAATGTAATGAATAAATAAAAAAATATACAAAATAATGATGTGGGTGGCGTCTGTTATGGACTGAATTGTCCGGAAAACGGACGTTAAACGCATTATTATTATTATTATTATTATTATTATTAATTTGTTTCGATATAAACCGTAGTTTACCACCTTCAAATTTGAGGAAAATAATGTCAAAGCATACTAAAAATTTTAAATCTAGAATACTGGGATTATGTCGTAAACCAACGTTTTTTGGTGAGCAATTACAAATACCCGAACACTTCAAAACACGATTAAAGTTGGTTATAAATTTCGTTCTTATTACGAGAAAACAGGATTGCGCACTCTTACCGACCGCGCCATGTGTTCTTAAAACTTTGAGACTATACTGTATTGTTATTTGATTGTGATAGTGGGCTGGAATATAAAAAATGATTACGGAATAAATCATAGTCATAATTTCCAGCTGCGAAGGCAAAAGCGTATAACAAGGGAAAAATAAATATAGAGATACTGCCAAATTAGTGTATAGGTTCCTATAGAAAACTTACATTTAGTCATTTATCAAATAATGTTAGGTATTTGATGATAGATTTAAATAAATAAAATGATGACAAATAAGTGTTATTAATGTTCTACTTTTGAAAAAGTAATTAAATTTTGTTATTTTAATCACAATTCTGAGAAGTTTATAAAAGAGTTTAAAAATGAAAGGCTTATTTGGGTTTCTTAAGGTATATTTACTGATTGAGAGTAAGAAATCAAATACTGATTGATCTAAAGAAAATCCTTTATTAGAATTTGTAAGAATGTTGACATAGCGTAACGCAGACGATTAGGATGATCAGTTATAATTTATAATATTTAAAAAATATGTACTAGATTATAGACAAAAATTATATTAATTAAAATTCACATAGTATTTGAAAAATTATCAAAACTGGATCGGCTGGGACTTGAACCCGGATCTCTTGGTTTCAAACACTAGTGAATTTTAATTAACGTAATGAATTGGCCATTTGCCAAAGTACATCGAGTGTTCAAGTATCAGCCAAAGCTGAACATTAAGTGAACATATGAATATTGGTGTATGTTTAAAAATACGGACAAAAGTCCGCCATACATTAATAATGTTTCACAGGCACTCGATAACATTTGAAATTAAAAAAGTGTAACTGCGTCTCGCATTAAAGAGAGAATGTGTTTAATTGATTATCAAAATTTGAATGGCACTCGAACGAACGGTCGGTGGCCTAATTGGTAAGGCGCTTGGCTAGTAACCAAGAGATCCGGGTTCGAGTCCCAGCCGATCCAGTTTTGATAATTTTTCAAACACTATGTGAATTTTAATTAACATAAGGAATTGGCCATTTGCCAAGGTACATCGAGTGTTCAAGTATCAGCCAAAGCTGGACATTAAGTGAACATATGAATATTGGTGTATGTTTAAAAATACGGACAAAAGTCCGCCATATACATTAATAATGTTTCACAGGCACTCGATAACATTTGAAATTAAAAATTATATTCTTAATTCTTATTTTGCGTTTTCACGCAATTTTCAAGTTAATAGAATAATATTGTTCCTATTTAATGTTTTTTTCTTTTTTTTCTTTTTTTTTTTTAAATTAAACAAGGGTGTGTATTTTGAAAAAGTGGATTCTTTGGTTTTTATTTTTGCAAACTGCTTTATTGAGTTATTAGAATCTGTTTAATGATTTTGCTATAATGTCAAAGTTTCAGCAGTAAACATCAATAATTTTCCAAAGCCAAAAAGCAAGTGCAAAAGAAGCTGTACTTAGCTAACTTTTTAAAAATGTCAGCCGACAATTGAACTGTATATGTGCTTGTCACTATACTTGTTTTGTATACTCTTTATAGTGTGTCCTATGTTATGAAATTTAGTCACATTTTACATCTGATCAATTAAAATGACTAAAAGACATGTAAAATTGGTATATAAATATACGTAATGGCGTTGTAAAAAAAATATGCTGCCAATGGAGTGTGCCACACAACTTCCTCCCACTCGTAAAAGTACTTTATACAATTTTTAATATGATTTTATGCTTATACTGCTTCTTGTCAAATTTCGTGCCCCATCATATTACTTAAGTGGTGTTTGAAACAAAAGATACCTTAAAACATACAATTTTCAAGTTTTCAATCAAATATGTACCCTAAAATTACATTTTCGTCGTACAATTCATGAAAATTTGTTTCAAATAAAAGTATTTATTATACCCGTATAGTTTTAGAAGCATCTTTAAGTCCTTCTTGGGGCGCCAAGGTCCTGGGAAACCATTTTAATCTTACTTTTATCTTCGTTTCGGACCCTCAATAATATCTGAGCAAAATTTGGTTAAGATTCGTCCAACCGTTTATTTTGAAACGTTTTCTGAGTCCCGAAATCTATATTTTACGTTTTTACGTTTACGTTTTATTGATGATATTGAAATTTATAGGAGACCATACATGAACTAACCCCTAAACACTCTTAAAATTTAAACAAAGTAGGACAACTAGTAAGTACGATATTGAAATTTAATGGGTTTTTATGGTAACGCCCACGATCGCTCCGATTGCGATCAAATTGGTAGAGGACCACCTAGGAACCAAACCGCATAATTTTCGAAAATTCCATTGAAGAGAATCGAATAATTCAAATTTTCGAAAAAATATTAAATACAGCATATAACTTGAATTTACTTCTTTGCTAACAATCCTACAAATCAGGGGCCTCTCGTGTACGTTTTTTGTAAATGCCATGATAGCCCTCGTGGCGCAAATGTCTGTCAGTTTTGTCCTTTGTGAATGTTTGTGACCTCGTCTACTATATGTTTATGCTGATTTATTTAACACATTGTAATGGCTGTGAATGATCTAAAGATCGGTGGCCAAATAAAGTTAAAATAAAAAAACATTCATTCCATTCTTTTGAAACATACCCTTTGCAGTTCGCTCCCGCATACTAGTTCCCTCCCGCGGCCAGATTTTAATCTTACCTTGAAAAAGGGTCGTACATTAGTTCGCTCCCGACTTGTTATCTACTGACAGGTAAAATTAATTACTTAAAAATATTCAAACTGATACATAACAGCCATTCTAGTTACGGACATGACATTCTCACGCACATTACACGCTTTCTCATAAGGAAAAATACCCCTGTCGCAGCATCTGCATAACATAGCGAATTTCCAAACATTTGGTACTAGCGGATCTCATCTAAGACCTGACCCATTCAGAAGAGTTTAGCTTTCTAACAGTGAAAACAATTTTCAAAATCAGTTCAGTAGTTAATTTTTGGTGCTTTTTGGGTCCTCACGACCCTAACGGATCTCATATAATGTAGGGATCTCATATAATGTAACGGATCTCATATGTTAATACATTACATAACTAGGTATGCAAATATATATAAATTATATTTTCTCTCTAAAGGAGGACCTCGTACAAAAATTTCCTTTCCATAACGTACTCTTAAAAAATCTGGCTAATTTTGATGAGACAGAGCTATTGTCATTATAACACATACATACATTATTGAATAACTAACTAGCACTTGTTTTATCTAGAAAAGAATTGCTTAAACGATAAAGCATTTATTGTAAAAAAATTCAGCAAATTTCTTAGTTTTTCTCAAAAGCTAGTTCACTTAAGTGCCCTGTAAACGATCAAATTTGTTTGTCAAACTTCACGTTTTCATCAAGCAAGAGCTTAAAACGATCAAACCAAAGCTCAAACAAATTTGACAAACTTGCCCGTAGTTTGTGTCACACTAGTGATCCCCATCAAATAATTTTATTAGATAAAACTTGGCCAAACAGAATAAATAATGAAAATTACGGAAAAGGTTGCTCGTACAAAGATTTGCAAAAATTTTGTCATATTTGCTATTCATTTCGGGGCAATTTAATAGAGCTTGTTTGATAAACACAACAAACACCGCCGCTCACCTTCAAACTTGTTGGTCAAACACGTCAAACAAGTTGATCAATCAAGATTTTCATCAAACACATCAAACACGTAGATTGTTTGACAAACGCGTCAAACAAAGCTGCATACTATCAAATAATTGACAAACACGTAAAATTTGACAAACAATTTGATCGTTTACAGGACACTTTAGAACAATGTTTTAAAACTTATGCAATTTTTTATGCTCTTTCCGATGGTGTGAAAACAAATTAAAAATTTTTTTTAATTCTGGCTAAATTTCCAAAAAAAAACCACTAAAAATGGCGAAAAATGGCCAAAAAAACTACTTCTGGGCATCCGACGTATCTGGTTAACGAACTTAGCCGAGCCAATCCGGATTCCCAGCCCGTATACCAAATTTCATAAGCATTAAACGTTTCGTTCGAGAGTTATCGTGCACACACAAAATCATATACTATATATATATATATATAGTATTATATATATATATATATATATATATATTATATATATATATATATATATATATATATATATATATATATATATATATACAATAAATTTTAGTGAAGTAGATCTTCGGGTTCTAGAGGCTCCAAAACAAATTTCTACCATAGTCCGGGACTTAGGTCTTACCATAAGAGCTGCTGTAATAGCTGAATTTCCAGAATACCTAAGCAGGTAGACAAATATGTACACAATATTTGTACTGATTATAAAATACATAACATTATTAGTTTTAATGTTAGGTATATGTACGGACGCGACAAAAAGGTACTTTTTTGTCACGTCCGTAACTCAAATTCTATTAGCTCTAGCATTAAAACTAATAATGTTATGTATTTTATATTGAGTACAATATTGTGTACACATTTGTCTATCTGCTTAGTATTGAAAATTTACAAGAAAAAAATAACTTCTATTTTTTTTCTTATGAGACGGCGTGTAAAGTGCGAGAAAATGTCATGTCCGTAACAAAAGAATGGCTGCATTGCATTTTTTGTTTTTATTTATTTAAACGTTATAGAGTAGTATATTGTGCAATAAATGCGGGAAATTGTCGATTGCCCACGAAAGCGAGGTTGAGCGTACGAACGTAGTGAGTAGAATATATCGAAATTCAGCTTCCTAGGATGACTTGGAGGGAGTAGAGCGGAAAAAAAGATTTTCGCTGGATCTAACACGCCCCCCAGCCCCCCAGAATTAACGTAGAGGCTTGAAATTTGGTGTGTTGATAGGGTTCATACCTTGGTTGTGCTTTTTGAAGGTTTTAATATTTTACCCCCACCCCCTCATTTTTAAGCTACAATTTCATGCTTTTTCGACGTTTTCGAAGTTTGTACCACTCGCACCAGCCAAATAAACCTAGAGGGATGAAATTTTGCATTAGGATTGAGTTAGTATCAAGGAGATGCCTTCTGGGGGTCTCAACTTTTAACCCTTACCTCACCATTTTTATATCAAAAAGAACATGATTTTTCTTGTTTTTAAACAGTTTCGTTCGGATCAAAATCTCCCCAAATAAACATAGAGGGCTGAAATTTTGCATACAGGTTAAGTTTAATAGCTAGCCACTGCTTTTTGGAGGCATCAACTTTTAACCCTTACCCCCCACGATTTTTACGCCAATATTTCCTTGATTTTTTTGCTTTTTTTCTAACACGTCTAGAGTCTCTCTAGGGAAACCTAGAGGGCTGAAATTCTGTACATGTATTGAGTTAGTTTCCAGCTAGTGCCTTTTCGGGATTCCCACATTACTTTTCCTCCAACTTCTCCCATTTTTACATCGAAAGTCAGTAGTATTGTTAAATGTATTTTAAAATGTTTATCTTTATTCTAATACAAGCAGGCGTACAGTAATTTTTAAAAATTAAAAAAAAATGAACATACTTTTTAGCGAATTTCGAAAACTCGAAATTCAGCTATTACAATAGGTGTCATGACGCAATCTGAGTCCGGGACTATGGCAGAAATCTGTTTTGAGGTCCCTAGAATACGAAAATGATATTCACTAAAATTTATATTTATATATATATATATATATATATATATATATATATATATATATATATATATATATATATATATATATATATATATATATATATATATTTATGTGTTCCCACGATAACTCTCGAACGAAACGTCTAACGCTTATGAAATTTTGTGTGCGGACTGGATTCTGAATTGACTTGGCTAAGTTCGTTAGCCAGACACGTCGGATGCCCAGAAGTAGGTTTTCTGGCCATTTTTTATCATTCGATCCTATCATAAGGCAGTTCAATTTTTACATCGTTGAAAAGGAAAAAAAAAATTATGAAGAAAATATTCTTATAATTTTCTTTCTATTTTAAGTATTTTTCGAGAAAATGTAAATTTTCACTTTTATTCTTTCTTTGTTAGTCTAATAAGTAATTTATATTTATATCTCAGTTCTTTATTAAGTATAAAAATATTTCACTTTTTTATTAAAGAATTTTGTGAGAACAAGTGAAAACTATTCACATATATGTGATATAACACACATACATGTATAGAGTTTTGTTTCTCATTTATTGCATTATAATTAGCATGGTTCTATCCCATGTTAAAAAATGTAAATTAAACAGATTTTCTAAGCTAATGTAATGAAGAATTTTTTTTTTTTTTATTGAATTTTTAAGTAAACAAGAAATTGAAGATTATGTTATGATATAAATATTATTAAATATGAAACAAAACAAAATATGTGTACAATGTACATATGTATGTACGGAAAAATATTTTGAATCGATTTTGAAAATTTTTCCACTAATAATGAATAATGTTAAAAAATTAAACCATTTCAAATGTATTTAAGGTATTTTATGTGAGGTCAAGGTTTTCGGGACCTAAAAAGGCCAGAAATTAATTAACCAATCGATTTTAAAAAATTTTTTCACAGTTAGTAAGTTAAAGTATTTGAATTAATTAATTAAATGATGTCCGCAAGAAGCGTACGGACTGCCATAAGTTATATGAGATCCTTAGAACCCTTTTCTTACTGTTAGAGTACTAGACTTGTATGAGTTTCGCCAGGATTTACTGATCCCATAATTGTAAAAAATAAACTAAACGACCAATTTTAAAAATTTCTTCACTGTTACAGAGCTAAACTATTTTAGATAGATTTAGAATACATTATGTAAGGTCCTTCAGGGTCCACAGGACCCAAAAGTGTCAAAAATAAACTAACTGACCGATTTTGAAAATTTTTTCACTGTTACAGAGCTAAACTATTTTAGATAAATATCGATTACGTTATGTAAGGTCCGCCTCGGTCCATAGGACCCAAAAGTGTCAAAAATAAACTGCCTGATCGATTTTGAAAATTTTTTCACTGTTACAGAGCTAAACTGTTTTAGATAAATATAGATTCCGTTATGTAAGGTCTGCCAGAGTCCATAGGATCCAGAAGTGTCAAAAATAAACTAACTGACCGATTTTGAAAATTTTTTCACTGTTACAGAGCTAAACTATTTTAGATAAATATAAATTACGTTATGTAAGGTCCACCAAGGTCCAAAGAACCCAAAAGTGTCAAAAATAAACTAACTGACCGATTTTGAAAATTTTTTCACTGTTACAGAGCTAAACTATTTTAGATAAATATAGATTACGTTATGTAAGGTCTGCCAGGGTCCATGGGATCCAAAAGTGTCAAAAATAAACTAACCGACCGATTTTGAAAATTTTTTCACTGTTACAGAGCTAAACTATTTTAGATAAATATAGATTAGGTTATGTAAGGTCTGCCAGGGTCCATGGGTCCAAAAGTGTCAAAAATAAACTAACCGACCGATTTTGAAAATTTTTTCACTGTTGGGGAACTAACTATTTTAGATAGACATACATTACGTTATTTAGGGTCCGCCAGGGTCCATGGGACCCAAAAGTGGTAAAAATAAACTAACCGACCGATTTTGAAAATTTTTTCACTCTTACAGAGCTAAACTATTTTAGATAAATATAGATTACGTTATGTAAAGTCTGCCAGGGTCCATCGGATCCAAAAGCGTCAAAAATAAACTAGCCGACCGATTTTGAAAATTTTTTCACTGTTGGGGAGCTAAGCTATTTTAGATACATATAGATTACGTTATGTAAGGTCTGAAGTGTCAGTAGGACCTAAAAGTGTCAAAAATAAAATAACTGACCGATTTTGAAACCTTTTTACTATTACCAAGGTAAACTATTTTAGAGGTTGTGTTAACAGGTTGTGTTATCTGAGATCCACAACTGTCCTGCGGATGCAAATGTCTATACGACAAGAACGGCGAGAGTAGGGGCGCTATCCGTTTTCGGACCCGTAGAACTTAAAAATTGATGATATTTCGTTTATATATATATATATATATATATATATATATATATATATATATATATATATATAATATATATATATATTTTCCCGCTACCTTTTAATATGTGTAGGCGCCCCTATGGAAGTTAAGAGCTCAAATTTGGTAAATGGGGCTCATTCCGATGCACAACAATACTATCAAAGTGGAGTCTAATTTTGGGCAAATTTTGGACCCGACCCAACCTTTAAGGGGGTGGTGGGGGGTGGAAAAGCAATAAAACTTTTCGCAAATGTTTCGGTCAATTATCTACAACATATCCAAAATTCAACTTCCTAGGATGATTTGGTGGGAGTAGAGGGGGAAAAAGCGATTTTCGCTGGATCTAACACGCCCCCAGCCCCCCAGAATTAACGTAGAGGGTTGACATTTGGTGAGTTGATAGAGTTCATACCTAGGTTGTGCTTTTTGAAGGTTTTAATATTTTACCCCCACCCGCCTCATTATTAAGCTACAATTTCATGCTTTTTCGACGTTTTCGAAGTTTGTACCACTCGCACAGGTCACCCAAATAAACCTAGAGGGCTGAAATTTTGTATTCGGATTGAGTTAGTATCAGGGGGCGGCCTTTTGTGGGTCTCGACTTTTAACCCCTACCCCCACCATTTTTATACCAAAAGGAACATGATTTTTCTTGTTTTTTAATAGTTTCGTTCGGGTCAAAATCTCCAAATAAACCTAGAGGGCTGAAATTTTGTGTACAGCTTAAGCTAATAGCCAGACACTTCTTTTTGGAGGTTTCAATTTTTAACCCTTACCCCCACGATTTTTACGCCAATATATCCTTAAATTTTTTGCTTGTTTTCTAACACGTCTAGAGACTCTCTAAGGAAACCTAGAGGGTTGAAATTTTGTACGTGTATTCAGTTAGTATCCAGCCTGTACCTTCTAGGGAGTCCACATTACTTTTCCCCCCACTTCTCCCATTTTTACATCGGAATTCAATGCTATTGTTAAATGTGTTTTAAATGCGTTATTTTTATTCTAAATACAAGTAGGCGAATACTAATTTTTTAAAATTTTGAAAAAAATGAACGTACTTTTATAAAAAAATGAAATACATACATGTTAAGTAATTTAAAAATGTTATTAAAGTCACTGTTTATTTATAAATTAGAAATTTTGGATTTTTATTATTTGTAAAATAGAAATTTTGGATATTTTTGGAAAGAAAAAATATCTTCATAAAGGCCTTCCAGTTTACTATTTAAGTTCCTTTTTTAATATTTAAAAATAAAACACAAAGGCAATTGGCGGATAAGCATGGGTAGGAATGCCCTCGTACGAATTGTGTTGGCTTTTTCCCTGCTAACTGCTATCGGCACAAAATTGAAACTTACTGAGATTCAGCCTTTAAAAACTTAAAACCTTTTTTTAAAGCCCCGATCAACCGGACATTCATCATTAGTTTTGAAACCACCAAAATGACAAATCGCTTGTGGACTTTCAATTACATTTCGCTTGTAGACATTCAATACCGAAGATGAAAGGAAAAATTCGACTTCCGTGACGGGGTTCCGCTGCTCACGGCGTTTTTTTTATTTATAAAATAGAAATTTTGGATTTTTTTGGAAAGAAAAAATATCTTTATAAAGGTCTTCCAGTTTACTATTTAAGGTCCTTTTTAATATTTAAAAATAAAACACAAAAGCAATTAGCGGATAAGCGTGGGTAGGAATGCCCTCGTACGAATTGTGTTGGCTTTTTTCCTGCTAACTGCTATGGGCACAAAATTGAAATTTACGGAGATTCAGCCCTTAAAAACTTAAAACCTTTGTTTAAAGCCCCGATCAGCCTGACACTCATCATCAATTTTGAAACCATTAAAATGACAAATCACTTGTAGACTTTCAATCACATTTCTCTTGAAGACATTCAATACCGAAAATGAAGGGAAAAATTCGACTTCCATGATGGGGCCCCGCTGCTTACGGCGTTTTCTATGTTATTAGCTAGCCACTCTCTACATACTGACAAAGTTTCAGATTTGTTTTAATTTTCGACTTCTTGCCCTTTCCTTGTTAGTTTAAGTTTATTACATGACAAATTAATTATGAACAGTGGATCGCGTTTATCGCGAAAATGTGAGAACATATTTTTCGAGTTTCAATTGAGACTTGAGCAAAACCAGTTCATTAAACATTTTATCCCTCATTTTCTTCGCTAAGGTCTCATTATCATCTCCCCAAAAGTCGCTCCACAGGGGCGGAACTCGGCATTTTAAGGGTGTATTTCCCTGAGGGTGAGATGCCGTAGGTAATTAATAAAAGTATTTTAGTAAATTAAATATTTACAAAATACTAAGATACCAAGATAATGTATCTGAATCCAAGATGCAAAATGAATTTTTAAAAGATTATTTCAGATATAAGATGAAAGTACGTATTTTGTATCTTGTATCTGTATTTCTAATACTTGTATTTTAAATAAGTCACATCTCTGCATATTCCAACTATTATTTCCCGTTTTTAAAATTAGCTGATCATTAAGAAATTAAGTTGCTACTTACTGACAACAGACCATGGCGAAAACTTATACATACAATATGATTCAATTACCAGTAGAGGTAAGTGGGGTAAGGTGGGAAAGGGCACTTTCCGGGTAATCTGTCAAAGTACAGATGTCATGCGCTACTGACATCTATTAGTAATGACCACAAACTAATCTTTATGGTATACCCACACATGCATATGTGTTCATATGCTCTTTGACACTTGTCAAAGTTTTGAAGTGAATCGTAAATTTTATTTCCCATCGTTTCAATATCGTTTTTTTCACTCGTTTTAGAGATAAAGAGATTGTAAGTACACTCAAAGTATTCTTTGTAGTCTTGATTTTGATAATACATAAGCGTTTCGTGTAATTTATACACTGTAAAAAAATGACGCTTACATTTTTGCAAAATGTGGTGTTGGGGTAAAGTGGGAAATTCTGTATGGGGCAAAGTGGGAAATGTCAAAAATCGCTATTGAGGCGTCGTTTAGGATTCAAATGTTGTCGATTCATTGTTTATAATTTAAAAGAGTGTCGTGAATGTATTTATGTCCCTCTAACCTCAAAATTTCGACCTCATCTCGGTTTTTTCGGTTACCGGAATATAAAATATCGTACGCGCGGCGTGAAAACCAGATTTTTTAACAATTCGCAAATCTAAATTAAGTTGCAAGAAACAGTTGAGAAACGTTTGGCAAATGTACGCATCGAAGCTCAAAAATCAATCAAGTCATTTTTTCATTTTTTTTTTTCAGCAAAAATTGTTTTTTCTTCTATATTTACTATGTATTTTGTATTCTTTAAACCTTTTTTGCCTTGAAATATAGATATAATAACTCTGCTACAAGATTTACGTTGAGTTTGTACAGTTTTTTAAAGTTTCCCACTTTACCCATTGATTTTAAATTTTGGCCATTTTGCACATGGTCGGTCAAAGCTCGGTAACTCAAAAGGAAATCAATATTTTTAGTTGGTAACTTATAGGCAAAAGATAACTTATTGAATTCTCTTTACTGTAGAAATTTTAAACATGGAAAAATAATCGCTTTTGTTCAATCAACGGACTTTCCCACTTACTTCTACATCAATTTCCACATTTAACATAATTATATGAATAACATCATGTGTTGAAGATAAACAAATGAACGTAAGTACAATTGTTTTAGCGAATTTCGAAAACTCGAAATTCAACTATTACAGTAGGTCTTATGACGCAATTTGAGACCGGGGTTATGGCAGAAATATGTTTTGAGGTCCCTAGAATACGAAAATGATATTCACTAAAATTTGTATGTATATATATATATATATATATATATATATATATATATATATATATATATATATATATATATATATATATATGAAACAAAAGAACATAATATGTATATTATATATATATATATATATATATATATATATATATATATATATATATATATATATATATATATATATATATATATATATAAATATGAAACAAAAGAACATAATATGTACAATGTACATATGTATGCATGAAAAAAAATTTTAAATGAATCGATTTTGCTGAAGGAATGAATCACTCTTACAGAGCTAAACTATTTTAGACAGATATAAATTACATTATGTAAGGTCCGCCAGGGTCCATCAGTGGGACCTAAAAGTGTCAAAAATAAAATAACTGACCGATTTTGAAATTTTTTTTTACTATTACCGAGGTAAACTATTTTAGATAAGTACAGTACATATATATATATATATATATATATATATATATATATATATATATATATATATATATATATATATGTATATATATATATATACATATATATATATATATATATATATATGTATATATATATATATATATATATATATATATATATATATATATATATATATATATATATATATATATATTTCATAAAGTCCGCCTAGAATATACGGTCGAGCTGATTTTTTAATGAGGCTCAGCGGGATCTTGCAGATCCGAAAACGCCAGTAGTAAGCTACTGAACCGATTCTAAAAAAATTCTCACTGCTAGAGAACTGAATTATTTTAGATGGATACAACTATGCTGCACAAAATCCGTTCGGGTTCTTGGATCCCCAAAAATGCCAAAACTAATTACCCAGCCGATTTTAAAAATTGTTTTACTCTTTGTTAGAAACCTAAACTATTTTAGATAGGTACAGGTCTTAGATGAGATCCGACAGTGCCCAATATTTGGAAATTCGCTATGGTATGCAGATGCTGCGACAGGGATATTATGAAATTTGCTAAGTTAAAAAGCAGTAGCCGACTAGTGCTAAGCCAAATAGCAGTAACTACAGTGTAGATACTGCTTTTTTTTCTGTGAAATGTGACTTACTGCTTTTTACCTTAGTATCTATGCATTTTTAGTGTAGATACGGCTATCACGAACCGCTGTATCTTAGGAACTATTAAAGATACGTCTTTTTGGATTAGTCTTTTAGATTATTCGTGGTTGAACACATGGAAATCAATGTAAACCTCAAAAAGTCAAACTTTGTCAGTTTCGTCTTTTTGACTTACGGCGGCAGTATTAAGTATTGGTTATTTATATTTTGAATTAAGCTACACCATCTTCTATAGGATATGAAGCTCTTGGGACAGTTGTAAATATTTACAACTGTTTGTAAATATTGGGTTAGTTTTTCCTATTGTAGCGGCTACTATTTGTGTATAATGATTTGAAAATTTTAGCGACTTGTTGATTACTGATATGGATTTATGTATTATTCAAGTTGCTCCACCTTTGCCACCTGCTCTATCGCACCTAAAAATTTGATAGTTTCTGAGTTTTACTTTGTCTTCTGATTTGAGGCAAGTTTCTGATATTGCAGCTATATGAATATTTCTCGTATGGAACAAGTGAGCTAAATCTCCTAACTTAGGCTTAAGTGATCTTGCATTCCATTGAATGATATTCAGTTTGTTTGTTTCCTGATTGATGACGTTATCCATAATGTTATTATTTTCCAAATTATGAATTTCAGTATCTTTGTAGTAGCGTTGCCTACTATATATACATACTTAATTTATGTTACTGTAGAAAAATATGTAATTTTTTATTAATTAATTATTTATTTTTTATTTTTATATATACGTTTAATTGGTATAAGATGTTGTTATAATTTTTCAGTGATTAGTTTATTAATTTGATTATGTGTACGATATTATGTATTATTCTAAAAAATATATATTATCAAATTGGATTTTAATGATTTTCTTTATTATTAGTTACATATATTATTTTTTCCACTATTGTATTCATAATGTTCACTGTAATATTGGAGCTTTGAACTAAATCTAATAAGATGTAATTGATTTTTTATTTGAGATCTTCATTACTTGAAGTTGTATTATGAATTGTTTTATTGTTATTATTAATGTTGTTGTATACATGGCTGGAGCTTTCGATAACCGAATCTCCTGGATTTGGATTTCTGTGTGGATTAAAGATAACTGGTAGAGAACAACTAGGGTTGCGATGAGGGTTGTACATTGGTGGAGGTAGTTCTATTGGTTTGTATGTTTCTGAAGCTTTGCGTTTTTTATTGAGATTATTAGTAATGAATGGGATAAAAAGGGATGTGCCTTATGTTTGTTTCATTTTTTTGTCTCACAAATTCGGGACAATTTTTGTCGGTAACCAAATGGTTTTGTTTGCAATATAAACACATTGTTGTGGATGCTGAACAATGAAATGTTTATAAATTATGACTTAACATGTGTTGTTGAACTATGCGACACTGTCATATCATGTTAAATGATTTCATTTAAATTTTATGGCTTTCTTTCGGTTGAATTGATTAACGGAATTTATTATAATCAAATTGGAGGTTAAAATAGTGAAAGTATTCATAAAATATTTGAATTTCATACTATCCAAAACAAATTAAAAAATCAGTTAAGGCTGATATAATGGAAGAAAAGAATAAAAAGAAGTAAGTGTAATAGCATTGGAAAAG
Organism: Brachynemurus nebulosus; assembly: GCA_035578155.1. Taxonomy (NCBI): domain Eukaryota; kingdom Metazoa; phylum Arthropoda; class Insecta; order Neuroptera; family Myrmeleontidae; genus Brachynemurus; species Brachynemurus nebulosus. The sequence continues at coordinate 2,155,760 of JAPWDM010000046.1, read as the reverse complement.
GTATCTGTATCGATTTTTATATCGATAATTTATTTGTACAATATGCAAATAAGTATTTAGTTTTTGTTAAATTCGAAATTCCAATAGCTACGTTTTTATTACTGGCAAGGTGGCTACCAAACCTGACAACAATTGATGTCGATGAAGTTTATACATTTTATATTTTGTAGAAGAGAATCTCCACAGTTGAAAGGAATGTACGCTATGGAGCTTACAACAGTTTCGGTTTTACCGTTCAAAGCTTCCGCTGGTTCGGTTCAAAGTCGCGACCGAGTCGTAAAAAAAAATTTTTTCGTTAGCAAAAAATTTTTTGTTGCACAATGCGCCTATAATACATGATTCGAAGTCAAATTTCGGCAAAACTGCTGACCGTCTATTTTTTGCTGACATGGCGTTTTCATGCTTATTATATTAGTAAAAACCAGCGAAAGTTTCAACCAGATCCAGCCGTTTTCCTGAAATTTGACTTTGAATCATCAATATGATTGACATTTGAATCATGAATATGATACACAGATGCTTATTTCCACAAAATAATTTTTGGCCGTCAGTTGCCACAAAACCACGCATAGGATCTGGTTCAAACTTTCGCCGGTTATTACTAATATAGTAAGCTTGAAAATGACATGCCAGCAGAAAATGGACGGCAAGCCGTTTTCCTGAAATTTGACTTCAAATCATGTATTATAGGCGCATTTTTCTGTATAGAAATTTTTTTGCAGTCAATTGCCAGAAAACCACGCATAGGATCTGATTCAAACTTCAGCTAGTTATTACAAATATAGTAATCTAGAAAACGCCATGCCAGCAGAAAAAAGATGGCTAGCTGTTTTCCTGAAATTTGACTTCGAATAATGTATTATAGGCTCATTTTTCTACAATAAAATTTTTTTGCCGTCAATTGCCAGAAAATCATGCATAGGATCTGGTTCAAACTTTCACTGGTTATTACTAATGTAGTAAGCTAGAAAACGCCATGCCAGCAGAAAATAGACGGCTAGCCGTATTCCCGAAATTTGACTTCGAGTGATGTATTAATTTAGCGCGTTTTTCTACAAAAAAAATATTTTTGTCGTTAACTGCCAGAAAATCATGCATAAGGTGTGGTGTGGATCAAACTTTCGATGGATATTACTAATATGTTAAGCTAGAAAACGCGATGTCAACAGAAAATGGACGGCTAGCCGTTTTCCCGAAATTTGACTTCAAATCATGTATTATAGGCGCATTTTTCAGCAAAAAAATTTTTTTGCCGTCAATTGCCAGAAGACCACGCATAGGATCTGATTTAGTCGATATGTGCTAGGTGTTCAGCTGTTCAAATATCGTTTTATTATTTTCAAAGAATATTTTTAACGCGTGGTATTGATGCTGCGATTTTTTACTGCAAATTTTTTTTTCTGTTAAAAATACCATCGTAAAAAACGTTTTTTTTTTTGTTAAAGAAATTCATGTAACCATACTTTACCTAGCTGTATTAACGTTTGCATGTTATTTACTTTCCATTTTTTATGCCTGTGGATACACAACAAGTGCTACAGAGGCGTTCCAACGGACGAAGTGATGGTTAGCATGGTTTCTGGCGCAACGTTGTGAAACTGATTTTGAAATTTGTTTCTAGCAAAAGTTTATTAACGGTAAAAATGTTAAGCAAATTAGGCATGCTTTGGACCAATATTTGAGCCCTGCACTCAGACTGAATATGCATGTATTATTCCTGGAATTCATATAGGTCTAGTTTTTAAGTAAACTTATCATTTTTAACAAGAAAGTACAGACAAAAAAAATATTGTGAAGATATTTTAAAATAAATTACTGTTTCATTTAAAAAAGAAGAGAGTTTTAAATTGAGATGAACATATAAAAAGAAACAAATTAAACCATTATAAAGTTTATTAGAATATTCATTCTTTAGTTAGGTATATTACACCTTTCATCTTGTAACATTATTTAATAAACTGTGTATTGTATCTTCTGGACATTCGGACACGAGTTCCAAAATCGATCATAATATATTATTATTAGTTAACTTTCACATTTAGTATTTCTTTATTTATATACACATCTTTATCAGTTGTTTTTTCTTTCACCTATAACTATGGCATATTGGTAAACAACATAAAAAAGAAATAAAAAACGAAAAACAACAATTAGATAACGATAATCAGATGAAGGGAATAAAATTCTCCATAGACATACGTGATCATGAAACGGTGATATTTTCAAGTTCATTAACAAAAACTGAAACGAATTCTTCAAGAGACATATTATTTTTTTTGTGCATTATTTTATTATAGGTACTTGCAAATTATGTAAATTTTGTTTCGTCGTATAGGTTTTAACGAATTTCTATTCTCGAAATTCAGCTATTACGGCCGTTTTCATGACGTGACTTGAGCCCCGGACTATAACATAAATGTTGAAGTCCCTAGAATCCAAAAATGGTATTCACTTCACTAAAATTTATATATATATATATATATATATATATATATATATATATATATATATATATATATATATATATATATATATATATATATATATATAGGCTTTACCCTAGAATATTGGGGCACTTTATGATTATCATAAAATCTTTGAAAAATTTTTAAAAACGAAAAAAAAGGTCATTTATGACGGTTTTATTGACATGTGTACTTATATATTATCATTATTATGTTCGTGTATGTACCAGGTGTTACAAGTTGTTCATTCATTAAAAAATAAAATATTTCTAGTCTTTATGTTTAGTCAATTTTTTAGTGATATGATTATAACTAAACATTGTAAACTATTATAACTATTTTATTTAATTAAATATTTCAAGTACTTGATTTAATTAAAATATTAACCAATTTATTATTGACCTGAATACGTCTTATAAATCAGTTTGACAAAATAATGTAAAATGCGTCAGGAAAGCAGAAAATATTTTAACCCTATTATATAAATATTTTTTATTTTGTGCAATATTTACTGTCTACCATTTACAGGTTAATAAAAATTAACTTACAATAAACGTTTTACGCGAAATTTGTGGCAGGTAGACACCATTTGTAAGTACAAAAGTTGGAATTTCCACTTTTGGAGCAGTAATAAAATATTATCAATCCTTTTGTGTTACGCAACAGTATCTACTTAAAAATAATTTAAATACTAACTTGAGGTACCATCACAGTGTGATTCTGCCAAAAAGTAGTCAATTTTCACAATTTTTTTCGGATGGATAGGATCGCGGAATGGGGAGGAATTTTTTTTACGATTAATACCACTATTTGACAAAACAAAAATATTTTTTTTATTTATTTTTATAATTATTATAATTTTTTGAAAAAATGTCTTTAAAAAAGGGCGGATATTGGTGCCCACGATTGCGGCCGCAGTTTTCATCTGAGAAAAAAAATTAAATAGATTGTTAATCAGTAGGTAAGCCGCTATGTTCCTATGGGAGATTTTTTTCTTTTGAAATCTTCCTATTTTTTCACGCGTAAAACTGTAAAAAATTTTGTACTTTTTATTCAAACCGCCGCCATTTTTCCAAATTTCAAAAAAAAGCTCCCATAGGAACATAGCAGTTTACCTACAGATTGATAATCTATTTGATTTTTTTTTCCAGATAAAAACTGCGGCCGCATTCGTGGGCACCGAATTTCGGCATTTTTTAAAGACACTTTTCTTCAAAAAATTATAATAAATATAAACAATAAATAAAAGTAAGTAAAAAAAATATTTTTGTATTGTCAAATAGTGGTATTAATCGCAAAAAAAAATTCATCCCCATTCCCCCATCGTATCTATTCGAAAAAAAATTGTGAAAATTGACTACTTTTCGGCAGAATCACACTGTGATCGTACCTTAAAAATAATAATGTATTAAATGACGGTATAACTTTTATATGAATAAATTTTAATTTTAGTTTTAAAAAAAATTAAATTATATGATGAATTTATATTGTAATTGCAATTAAAATTATTTTACTGAATAAATAACTTTTTACACCTAGTATACATTCTACTACATTCATAAAAGATAATAATTAGGTAAGCATATTTGTTAATATTGTAACAAACATCAAATCAAATGTGGCAATTATAATAACATTTACCTCATAAACTATTACATATTTCTCTAAATCTTTCCTTACAACATACACACATTTTATTCTGAATTACTTGAAATAGTTTACAATACTTATTGTTATAATCATATAATTAAAAAATTGATTAAACACAAAGAATATAAAGATTTGATTTTTTTAATGAATGAATAACTTGTAACACCTGGTACCTATACGAGCAGAATGTGTAAGTACCCACGTAAATGTTAAACACGGAACCGTCATAAAAGACCCTTTTCTCATTGTTCAAAAAGTTTCGTGCTGTTAAAAGGTACAATTTTCAAAAATTTTGTGAAAACCATAAAGTGCCCCAATATTTTAGGATTTACCCATATATATATATATATATATATATATATATATATATATATATATATATATATATATATATATATATATATATATATATATATATATATAGCCATATGTATTTATGTGTATACGCGATAATTCTCGAGAAAAGCAATCAATTTCTACGAAATTTCATAAGAACGTTGGAAATCCATAACTCTTGGATTAGTGCGTTAACCAGACACGGCCGATGCCACACACCGGATATTTTGGGCTTTAAAGTCTGTTTTTGTGTTTTTCGTCAGAATTTAAAGTGTTTTCAAAAATTTTATTACACTACCAAAAACACCGTAAGAAGTTATATAAGAGAGCTTTTTAAAATTTTATATAACCTGATTCTCAAGAAAAATCAAAAATAATTTTTAAATAGAATCTCTTTTTATCATGTTATCTCCTTCTATTTTATTGTAATAAAGCTATTTTTTATATAAATATAATATTATTAAAGTTAATTTATTAATTTGTAATATTTCTTTGATCAAATAAACTTTAAAAATATATTTCTGGCAGTGTACAAATACAATACAGTACAAATACAAGAAAAATACTTTTTCACAAACTAGATTTCGGTTTCTTAAACCATCCTCAGGTAAACTCTGAATTGAACTGAAATCTGTTGGGAACAGGTATATATTTAAATAAAATAAAATTAAAAATAAACAGAAGCAGGTTGAAATGTAGTTGGTTCAGAGATGGGAAAAGCCCAGAAGAGAGGTAAACAAATTGCATGTGTATCGGAAACGATTACGCAATTCCTCATTGTGTAATCGTTCCGCCCACTATTTTTGTTATCCACCAAAACTTGTTTAGCATCGATTCGTAATTTTGCCGCCTCGTTTCCGGTACACATGCAATTTGTTTACCTCTCTTCTGGGTTTTTCCCATCTCTGAGCCAACTACATTTCAACCTGCTTCTGTTTATTTTTAATTTTATTTTATTTAAATGTACACTTGTTCCCAACAGATTTCAGTTCAATTCAGAGTTCACCTGAGGATGGTTTAAAAAACCGAAAACTATTTTGTGAAAAAGTATTTTTCTATATTTAAGTGAATATTTGACAAAGTTAAAAATTCTTCGTCATATATATATATATATATATATATATATATATATATATATATATATATATATATATATATATATATATATATATATTATGCAACTTATTTTTTATGACAATAGCCACTCTCTTCGAAGAATTTTTTAATTTTTTTGAAAAAATGCTTTTTAGAGGAAAAAAATCGAAAATTTAACACCTTGAAAAATAATTCTTTTGTTAAACCTTCGGTCAAATGCTTTGGTCAGCGCCAACAATAAAATATACTAACAAATATTCTAAACTTCCGGTACACATTGCATGGTGAGGAATATTATAATGAATATAAAATTTATAATATTCCAGCATAATAAAAATGACATTTTTTTTAGTGTTAAAAAAATTGTAAACGTAAATGTCTCTTTTTACGAAGACATAAATTTGACTTTTTATTATTGTTTTTTTCTTTTTGAATCAATTTTTAACGGTTACACTTTTGGCCACTTTCACCGCAGCCCATGGATGCGCAAAAACTTCAAAATTTCTGTCAATATTTATTTTTTTTGATAAATGCAGGTGAATTTGTTACAAAATATATAAAAATTTTACCGACCATTGTCCATTGATAATCAAGTTTTGTATCTCATTGTAACATATAAATTATTATCATTTTGTTTTATTTTGTTTTTTTGTTTTGTTTTTGTTTTGTTTTTTTTTTTTGTTTTTTTTTGTTTGTTTTTTTTTTACTTAAAAGAAACTATGAAACTGTAGGAGGCTTGAATAACAGATAATAACAGATATTGTGATTAAGGGTAGGCCAGTTTTCGTGATCGTGGCAGGAGACATGACAGGAAATAAAAAGCCATGTTTAATTTTAGAAACAGCGGTGGAAAAGCTGTATCAATATGCAATTCTTGGAACTGCTACTTGTAAAGTAAAACGTGTTTGAATAAAATTACCGAATAGTAACGCTATAGAAGTTTTATCCGTTTTCCAGCTATTTTCCTAGTGATTTGTATTTAAATCTTAATACCTGAACACTTCGATTCAAAATTTTATTTGCTGAAGATTATCATGGCTCGCTCTAGGGGCGGACAATCCGTTCATTTACCCAGGGGAGGAAATTTAAAGAAATTTCCAGTCATCGCTCTCGCCGGGGCGGTATTTTCTCTGTTTGTCCGGATCAACGCCAACGATGGAGTGGGCGCTGGGATTATTTTTCAATATTAAATTTCATTTTGAATTTTCGAAAATATGATTCACTATATTCCGATATAACTTGGTGGAAAAAATTTTAATTAAATGTCGTTATCAACTGCTAGCATATTGAGTTTTTTTTAAAATTTCTTGGACCCATGATTAAAATGTTACGACGATGAGTACAAAGAAGATGTAAATTTGGAACTTTTATCTATAGCATATACATTCACCATTCAAAAATCACCTTCATAGATTCAAAGATCTGGAAACTATGTGTACTGGAGAATATGTATTGATTGTGTGTGACAGACGGATGGACGGATTTTTAACTCTTTAAATGATTAAGACGAGTTAACTCGTCCTGCAATATTGCGGCTCAAAATGCTGTGATATGTATATATTCATTAGTACAGGTGCCGCCATCTGTGACAGATTTTTCGAAATATGGTATAATTCTAAATAATGTTCAATTTTATCAACATAGTTTAGTATAATTTATATTTTGTTAATTCCTAGGGTTTACTTTTTTGATGTTGGGATCTTTGATATTTTTCTTTTTCCTTTTTTGTAACCTTATCTATTGTACTTATCACTGGCAGTAAAAAATCCGGCATTTTGAGACAAAAAAATTTTTCCATATGGTTTGTTTAAAAGGTTTAAAAAATTATTAAAAATTCGGTTATAATTGGATAAGGATTTCCAGATACCTGCCATTCTACATGGAATCTGCCTCAGATTCCCAATCAGATTCGAAATCAGAATTTTTCCTTCGTCCCATAACTTCATGAAATCAGGCCTTGTCAATGTGATGATCGCCCCTTCTCCGTCATCTACTTTTTCAACGATCATTGGATTTAACATTTGTAACACGGTATGGACCCAAAAACTTTGATCGTAATTTCATTCCCGTTCCATGTTGTGTGCTTTTAATGGCAACAATATCTCCTGCTTTATATTTTCTGGCTTTACGTCTTCTCGTTCTTATTATCGGTTTTTCTGTTTTCGTGTTGAATATGTTCAATTGACAATTTGGCTGCTTTACGTAACTCTTCTCTTTCTTCTTCGAAGATTTTCTGAGATTCTTCATTCAAAATATTTAATATTTCTACATCTTCTTTGAATTTCTACATCTTCCTTGAATTGCTCGATGAAATGTTGAATTTATCGCTCGTTGCACTCGTGATACATGTTTAAACCATTTATTGGGTTTATTAATAGATAATCTTCTTAAACTTAATACGACAGTTTAATTTGTACGCTCCACTTGCCCATTTCCTCGTGAATTACGTGCCGTAATCATAATTTTCTGAATATTTTCTTCATTACAGTACTTATCAAAAATATCACTTCTAAAAGCACCCCCTCGATCGTCTACAAATCTTCTTGGGTTCTCAAATACAGCCTGTTGCAATCTAAGCTTTTCAATCACTTCCTGAGCGTTCAAAGTTTTCGTAGGGTATATTCAAGTGAATTTAGTATGAGCATCTGTAACAATCAATAAATGATTATAGCATTTTTTTGTAGAAGGTAAAGCCCCTGCGTGGTCGAGATGAAGAATATCCAAAGGAACATCAGGTTTAGGAATCGGATTCAGAAAACATTCCTGCTTTCCTTGTTTTCTATTTGCTATTATGCATGGCACACAAGTTGCAATAACTTCTTCTATTTTATTCGTAATTTTTGGTATATAAAAATCATGACTGGTTAATTCCTCTGTTTTCTTTACCCCAAAATGTCCCTTCTCATGATTTGTTTTTAAAATGTCATACAAAAATTTTCTTCGGAACAACGAGGAGTTTAGCACCATTTACTTTTTTGTACAAAATTCTATTTTTTAAATCCAAAGTTGAATAAATTTAACATTTTGCAATTTATCCAGCTGCTCATCAATGACAGGTGATGGGTAACGATCTCTCAAATTTTTTTATTAAGTTTCCTATAATTAACACATAATCGGGAACTTCTATCGTCCTTTTTTACAAGTACTACGGGACTAGCATATTCGGAAGAGCTTGGCCGTATTATTTTCTTTTCTAGCAATTCGTCAATATGTTTCCGTACTTCTTGTCGTTCAGTAAAGGCTAATCTGCGCGGACTCTGATAGACTGGTTGATCATCTTTTATAATAATCTTCAATTCGATTTTCGATTTAATTTTCGATTCCGGTTTATAATTAATAATTAATTCCAGTATTTTATTTTTTACCGATTTTGAAATACTTGCGTCAAAATCAATTTCGTTAGGTTAGTTAAGTTAGTTTTGACAATATACTTCGACTTTGATATAAAAACTAGGTGGTAAGGTTAGTTAAGGTTAGGTTCGTTAAGTTAGTTTTGAAAATATACTTCGACTTTGATATAAAAACTAGATGGTGAGGTTAGTTAAGGTTACCCTTTGCCAGAATATTAGGTTAGTTTAGTTAATTTTAACAATATATTTCTTGGAATGGATGGGATAATTGATGTACATAATTTTTGTGCCTAAATAATGTATTTTTATTAAATTTTTCTACTTTTTGAAACATTGATTGCGTAATTTGTGTGTCAAAAACTGTTTACGTTGTATAAGGGTTAGTACATTTAACATTAGAATGCATAATTCACCAAAATATTACAACATATACACATACCATATATATCCCAATTTCATAACGACTTAAATACAAGTTTAACGATCGGTATCACGAAAACTAAGGCGAATTCCAAAATTTTTTACTCTTTATTTTTTGCTTAGAATATCAAAATCTATCAGATCCGCTTGTCACATTTTGTCGCTTCAGATATATATATATATATATATATATATATATATATATATATATATATATATATATATATATATATATATATATATATATTTTATCTATATATATGTATATATATATATATGTATATATATATGTATATATATATATATATATATATTTATGTATATGTATATATGTATATATATATATGTATATATATATATATATATATATATATATATATATATATATATATATATATATATATATATATATGTATATATATTTTCCCGCTACCTTTTAATATGTGTAGGGCCTCCCCCTATGGAAGTTAAGAGCTGAAATTTGGTAAGTGGGGCTCATTTCCGAGGCACCTCATACTATCCAACTGGGGTCAAATTTTGGGCAAATTTTGGATCAGACCCAAATTTTAAGGGGGTGGTGGGCGGCAACAAAACAATAAAATTTTTCCAAACCGGTTGGAAATAATGTTTCGGTCAATTACCTACACCATATCCAAAATTCAGCTTCCTAGGATGATTTGGAGGGACTAGAGGGGGAAAAAAAGATTTTGGCTGGATCTAACGTGCCCACAGTCCCCCAGAATTAAGTTAGAGGGTTGAAATTTGGTATGTTAATAAAGTTCGTACCTAGGGTCTGCTTTTCGGAGGCTTTAATATTTTTACCCGCGCCCTCGCCATTTTTAAGCTAAAAATTCACGCTTTTTTGACGTTTTCGAAGTTTGTACCACTCGCACAGGTCACCCAAATAAACCTAGAGGGCTGAAATTTTGTGTACAGTTTAAGCTAATAGCCAGCCGCTGTTTTTGGAGGTTTCAACTTTTAATCCTTACCCCCACGATTTTTACGCCAATATTTCCTTGATTCTTTGGCTTTTTTTCTAACACGTCTGCGTCTAGAGACTCTCTAAGGAAACCTAGCGGGCTGAAATTTTGTACGTGTATTGAGTTAGTATCCAGCTAGTGCCTTGTAGAAATTTCACATTACTTTTCCCCCCATTTCTCCCATTTTTACATCGAAATTTAATGGTATTGTTAAATGTGTTTTAAATGCATTATTTCTATTCCAGTAGAAGTAGGCGAAGAGTAATTTTAAAAAATTTTAAAAAAATTAACTTACTTTTATAACAAATGCAATACACAAATATTAAGTAATTTAAATATGTTATTAAAGTCACTGTTTATTTATAAAGTAGGAATTTTGGATTTTTATTATTTATAAAGATTTTTATTAGATTAGATTAGATTTATTATTTTTATAAAGATTTTTATTATTTATAATTAAATTTTGAATTTTTTTGGAAGGAAAAAATATATTTAAAAGGCCTTCCCGTTTACTATTTAAGTTCTTTTTTTAACATTTAAAAGTAAAACATAAAGGCAATTGGCGGATAAGCATGGGTAAGAATGCCCTCGTACGAATTGTATTGGCTTTTTTCCTGCTAACTGCTATCGGCACAAAATTGAAATTTACTGAGATTCAGCCCTTAAAAACTTAAACCTTTTTTTTAAAGCCCCGATCAACCCGACACCCATCATCAGTTTTGAAATCACTAAAATGACAAATCGCTTGTAGGCTTTCAATTACATTTCGCTTGTAGACATTCAATACCGAAGATGAAGGGAAGAATTCGACTTCCGTGATGAAACCCCGCTGCTCACAGCGTTTTTTATTTTTTAATAAATTAATTAACAAAATAATTGTCTTTAGATGGGGCGAATCCGTACACCATGGTGCATTAGTATAAAAAGCAAGTGGGAATAAACGTTATGAACAATAGTCTAGAACTAGGTATAGATATTATAAAACCGGCACTTTTCGAGAGAGGCGCGGCAACCTAGGCGAGGTCCAAGGGGGCCGAACCCCTGAAATTACGTGAAGTGCTCATAAAATTACGTAAATTTACGTAAATTACGAATAGTGTTAATATTAGGTATAAAAAAATTAAGCATTTTTAGTCGTTTATATCGATGATTCGTATATTTCAGGAAATTGCAATATACTATGTATATTATAATAACATTTAAGTAATCTAAAGAATGTAAACACTGATTTTTTTTTATTACAAAATTAATTCTATTCATCAAAATTTTAAAACCTAAAACCTTATCTATAAGAAAGATGTCTTGTGATATCTATGTTCATATTTCTAATAGGGTTGACCGGGGTAAATGTGAATTGGGGCAATTGTGAACGGCGCCTATAATTTCTAAAATAACATTAATTTTGTTAAAAATCAAATCTTAGTATGTTTTTCTGTCCTTTTTTAATATGCTATTAAAATTTCATAACAATTCTCCAAGTATTAGTATCTTTTTTTTTTATTTTGAAAAAACCCTTGCAAAATTTTGTGTATCTTACTTCGACCAATCCTCAAAAAATTTTTTTTTTTAAATACATTTTCTTTTTTTTAAAAGGTAAGAAACGGATAAAGGTACTTCTAAAGAAGTGGTCTAAAGCCTGAGTGGGTTCCTTATTAACTGCTAAAGAAATTGGACAATTTATTACCAATTCACAATTACCCCATGATTTTAAAATTCCGGGGTAATTGTGAACGTCATTCACAAATGCCCCTATCCGGTCAAAAATTTCAGTAGTGTCCTTTTCAGAGTTGAAAATGTTGATGATGATGTACAATGACATTATTGTACAAGTTTCCGTTGTACAAACAACACAAAAAAAAAAAAAAAAATAGATTGTAGTTTTTTGTTCATGTAAACTGAATGTATTTCCTTGAAAAAGTCTTATTTTCCTTGTTTTTGTGTGAAAATCATGTAATTTTTGTATTTTTTATTTGTTAAAATGACAAAATACCATCAAAATATCATTTTTAGCTTGTAACGAATTTGTTCCTACAATTTTTGTTATTTTTATTTAACTTTGATTTTTGTACAAATTTGAGGTAGGTATGCGTAATTTGCATTAAACAAAGAGAAATTGTGGCCGCTAAAGTATGATGAAAAATTTGAAAGTGGGGTAAATATGAAGAATTTGAGTTGGTCCTTACTCTGATGTACCTCACTCCTCTTGTAATCCATTCTAAATGATTTTTCTGGTGGCATCCACATTTACCCCGAAATTCATAAGATTTGCAAAACCGCACCGGGGAAATGTGAATGGCTTATAAAATTTTGTTTTTCATACGAATTTGCTCAAAATTTGTGTGGTGTATCCTGAATAATGTAGAATTAAAAATAAATCAACCATAATGTGATATATAAAATAAAAAATACTTAAAACAACGCTTTTATCTCAATTCATGAAAATCCATTCACAATTACCCCAGTCAACCCTATATTTGCATTTCATTTTACTGGTTATTAATAATAAAAAACCTAAAAGAATATTTCTAATTTCAAAATTAAAATTGCTAATGAGGCATTTCTTTGGTAAGGGGCTGTAGTATGTCGAAATAATTTATGTAGATAATTTTCCATATTTTTTAATATGATTATAAAGAGTTGAAATCAAACAAAATCGTCACCTTTTCAGTATCAGAACCTTAGATATGTCACTTTCATGACAAAAAATTCGTCAAGTGCGTGTCTGACACGCACTAAGAAGGAAATGCCCCCAGAGTGAAATTCGGGATTATAATGAAACTTCGCTGGTGTGTAGAATAGGCAAAAATAAGGGACCCGTATTTTTTTTATCGGCCATCTTCCACGTTTAGTGGGTGAAACCAGATAGAGGAAAACTTTAAATTGACGAAATATTACCTTTTGAAGGATCTATTCACCTGTATAGGTTAAATCAGGGCCGTGTTCATAAGAGTGACTGGAGGGGTGAAAATGGGGGTAAATTTTCTTGTACAGCCTGAATGGTTCAATGTATCAAATTTTTGGCATCGTAAATAGAAAGAGTACCAAAAATTATGGGATACGTGTTTTTGTATTTTTTCGAAATATGTGTGGTATTCAAGCCATATAAGGAAGAAAAAAATGGGGTAGATTATATTGCATTATTATTAATTGCAAATACGTTTTATATTTTTTAATTTTTATGTTTATTTTCGTCCAACGTCCAACGGGAAATCGAAATTTATAACGTTTGAGACAAATTGGAAATCAATTCCACGCGATACGTCCGATTCTTTATCTTTTTTACTTTTCGATTTCGTTGTGGGCACCTGGTGCTATTTGCATATGTGCTAATTCTCGTGCTGGTGTCCCCACAACAATGTCCGGCTTTTTGACCAGTAACGGTTTCTGGACGCTAATGTCCACTTGCTGCGAAATATCAACACATTTTACTTCCCTCGAACATTTACACGTTAAATCTAATAAAATTTTATGTATTTGATTTGCTAGCTCTTTTGTTGGAGCTAAAGCTAACGTTTTGATATCTTGTTGTGTCGCGGTTTGTTTTGATGTGAGAATCTATTGAAATACGGGAATTGTAAATGCAGCTGTTTTGCAGGAGCCAGTACGTGCTCGTGGTAATACATCCTTCCCTTCCAAGGGTAAAGGAACAGCTAGTTCTTGAATTAATGTAGGTTTTAACCAACCTAGTTCCGCTATTGCCTGTAATAACATTTGGGATTATAATATATTATTTCAAATAAAATATTTTTAAACTTTTCTATTCACCTTTAAAATTCGATCATCCATGGTTAAATTATAATTTTAAATATAAAAATTTCAATTTTATAATTAATTTAATTTGTTAGGTTAAGTCATACGTATAATTTCATGATAGACGTTGTAGAATGTCATGTCTTTGTTATTTGCGAATTAGTGGGCATTTTAAATTTTCAGTTTTTTGGAATAAAAATAATAATTGTTTTCTTCTATAAAGTGTATAAATAATAATAATATATACCTCTTTTTAGATACAATTGATCATGAGTTTTCGTTAAAAAATTAAATAATTCTTATATTTGAAACAAATCAATCTTCTATTCTTTTCTAAAAATAAACTGCAAATTTAAAATTTACATAAATGCAATAATAAAAAAGATAAAGCCAAGAAAACGGAAATTATTTCAATTCAAAGTGACGAAGCATGGTTAAATTTAACTGAAATGAACAATACCTACCTAGTAGTGGTGGAGAACTATCGATAGCACTATCGATAACTATCGATAGTTTTGACTATCGGAAACTATCGATATTTTTTTTTACTATTGATAGTTTTCGATACTTTTTTCAGTCATTTCGTTTACTTATAAATACTAAAGATAATAAAAATTTCGTAGAAATTATAGCCAGAGATATAAAAACAACCATTTTAACGGAATTTTCGGGCAAAAAGGAATAATTCCACCCCAGCGTAAAACCGGCGACCTTTTTTCTTTTTCTTTTTTTTTTTGCTCGCCGGCTATCTAAATGCCGCCAAACTTGGGTATCAAAAACTATCGATAAACTATCGATAACTATCGATAGTTTCACGACTATCGTAACTATCGATAGTCGGGACTATCGATAGTCAGAACTATCGATAGTCGGGACTATCGATAGTTCTCCATCACTACTACCTAGTTTAATAAATAGTATAGTATATGGTTGTATGTATTTATTTATTGTTTTAGTTTATTCTTTTTTTTTTTAATTTTATATTTTTTTTTTGTGTATTAATAAAAAAAACAACAGATGGCATCAGAAGTAGAGATATCGATTCTCCAAAAAAAAAGATCGATTTTTGGATCGATCTAAAATAAAATCGACTAAAAAATAATCGATTCTGTCAGATCGATCTAAAAAATCGAAATTTTGAAAAGTTTAAAAAAAATTAACTGATAGTTTGTTAAGGAATTTAATTGATAGTACATGGAAGGTAGACTATGTAAAAACGTTTTATATTATACTCGGAAAGACGATGAGCTAACGTGGAATGGTGAAAGTAGGAAAAAGTTGGAGTGACGCAACTGAATATATAAAACGAATATCACGGAATGAACCAAGTTTATTTAAAAATTTCAAACAAACTGACAAAAAAACGTTTCTAAATATGTAAAAGTCCTTTTGTAGAAGATGCATCACTTGGAACATGGGTGGTCTGCCTTTCTTTTTGCATTCATGGTCTTCATAGTAGTACACATAGTAGTACATATGGTAGGTAAATATATGTTATATGGTTATAGGGTATACATATTGGCTATTGGCACATTGGATACTACTGGAACTAATTAGGAAAGATAATGCGTATATAGTTATACATACGAGTATAGCTACATGGGGAGTTTTACCCATTGTTATCACAACGGGTAAAAAGTAAAAACTAACAGTAATATTTTTGGTGTTTCCTTTTAATACATGTTTCTTTGTAGAATTAAAATAAAAATGAAATTATTTTTCAAAAAAATCGGTTGTCGATCTCTTACTTTTAATAATCGATTCATGAATCGATTCAAATGAAAAAAATCGATTTTTTAAGCTTCGATTAATCGATTTAAAATCGACATCTCTAATCAGAAGTTCAGTATCTATTATAGGCACTCTAAGCAAAGAGAAAATATTGCCATTTCATAACAAATGCGTTCCAGGGACGTCGAAATTTTTTTAATGTTATTTATATGTTTTTATGTGTTTTTTTTTTGCTTGTAATTTTGAAATTGCGTTTAGTTAGATAATAATATGATTATTTGAACGTCAGACTATTTGCTTTGGTTAAAAAATTTCATGAATAGTTTGTTTTTTCTATTTTTAAAAATACCCCAAAAATGAGAACATATTTTCATAGACGTGCGCCTGAGGTTTTAAAAAAACATTATTATTATTAATGTTTTTATTATTATTATTAATGTTTCCCCCACTATGATCACACAATGAAATTATAATGTCTCCTTCGGTGACATAAAAATTAATTGTTTGTATTGGACTAAAGAATACAATAAAAAAATAAAAAAAATGATACTATTTCTTATTTTTATAAACATTTGACGTATGTACTTAATGACAAAGTAAAATCATTGTCCTATTTTGTACGAAATAGAGGGAAAAATTAGGCTATTACTAATAGTGTAGTCAATAAAGGTTTTCACCTCTAAATTCTCTATAAG
This sequence comes from Brachynemurus nebulosus, assembly GCA_035578155.1. Taxonomy (NCBI): domain Eukaryota; kingdom Metazoa; phylum Arthropoda; class Insecta; order Neuroptera; family Myrmeleontidae; genus Brachynemurus; species Brachynemurus nebulosus. Next base: position 2,139,288 of record JAPWDM010000046.1, on the reverse strand, counting down.
AGGTCCGATTTTGATGATTCTTTTTTTTTTTTTTTAAATTGTTCCTTTTATAGTATTATTGAAAATCATAAACATTAAAAATGGCGCTTAAAAGGCCTTAGGCTCTAAATTTAAAAATGAAAATTTTTTTATTTAAAAAAAAAGGTATTTGAGTAGCAAAATATAATACACATATTTACTTACTGAACTACTAAAATTTGTAGTATATATTATATAGTAGTATATACCTATTCACAGCATAATTTGATGTTCAAAGCATTTCAGTAAAAAAATTTTTATCCAAAATGAAACATTAATGCTTCAAAAGTGACAAGACTTAGCACCTTGAAGTCCATTATTTGATTTAATTATTATTCTAATATAGAAGAAAAATTCAAAAAATGAGTGGTAAATTATAATAATTGTTAAATTTTGTAAAATTCATGTGTATCTATCTGTTTTTAATAACAAAAATGAATATTGCAGAAAAATTAAAGTGTTCGTATTTCTGGCTATCATGGCAACATATTACCTCTTTAGTAGCTAATAACATATAAAAGTTTTAAAACTTTTCCCCGTTAAATTTTTTTACAAACGGCAACCAAAATCTTTTTTCTGATCATAAAAGCACTTATCTGTATGAAATACCTATTTATATTTAGATGAAAATTTTTGGAAAACGACTTGTTGTATTGTTTTAGTTACTATAGCATTTTATTGCCAATTGAATAAGAAAGGATTCGTAAAAATTGTAACTGTTTTCGATTTATCGTTCTTCCACAATTAGAAGCAAAAAAATTTTTTGGTAGAGATAAAGGCACTTACATGGTTAATATATTTATGTTTAGGTGAAATTTTTTCAAAGACAACTTGCCGTATTTTTTGGTTACTTCAGCATTTTATTTCTTATCGAATAAGAAATAACCTATAAAATTTTTAACTATTTTCGGTATATCGTTTTTTTGCACTATTACAAGAGACAAAATTTTGAAAAAATAAAATTGTGTCAAAATACATTACCATTTATTTTGGATTCTTTTGAGACTCCAGGACACTGGAGGGCAATTTTCAGTCCCCATTTATTTTTTTCCGATCTCGTTAGTATTCGTACAAAATTTAATCAAGATTCATTCAATCCTTTATTCAGGAAGTTTTTTGGGACCTTAGGACCCTGGGGCACAATTCGAATTTCACCTTCATTTTTTCCTTATTCTAATAGTATTTAAGCAAAATTTAGAGGTCATTTGGGACCCGAGGGTACGGGAGGATAATTTCAACCTAACGTTCATCTTTTCTGGAATCTCAATAGTATTTGAGCAAAATTTGATCAGGATCCGTCTGGCCGTTTATTTTGGGCCTTTCTTAGACCCCAGGATCCTACGAGACCTAAGTCCGCCCCTTAAAATACTTATGATTTTAAATAATACATTGAAACATACAATTTAAAAATAAAAAGTCATAAAAATTGGAGCTGTTATCGAGAATTTCGAGATTTTGATCATTTTGATGCTTCACTGACTACATTACATTATTATTATCAACATAAATACAACTATTTATATCAAAGTTATTACTTTATAGCAGGCTAATAAAAGGCAATAATTTATCTATTTATCTATTTGATTATTTTTTTGGGCGGTAGTACCTAATTCTCGCACCAAACAAAAGAATTACAGGTAAATTCCGCACTCATCTTTTAAAACTATCATAATCCTATATGTATTTTCCGCACTAAACAATTGAAAATAAAACTAATTATTTTTTGATAAAATTATATTCAAGTGGTGTGTATAATACATAAACAGGGTGTCAATTTAAAAACAAGCCAGGCCGTATCCTTGGAACCGTACTAGGTACCTAATTAAAATCTGTTAAAACCGTTTTTAGAACATGAAGGGGGAACCATTATGATCGGCATGGGAAACTTTTGCAACCAACCCCTTAGACTTCAGCCACCTCAATCCTGTTTTTTGTTTTTTAAATTATAAGACCCCACTTATGGTACATCATTGCAAAGTTCTTTAAAAATGCCGTTCATTAGTACCAAACACAATATTAAATTATCGAATATTTTTTGAAGATAGGTTAAGTTAGTTGAAGATAAGTTAGGGTAGTTTAATTAGTTTTGACAATATACTTCGACTTTGATATAAAAACTAGGTGATGAGGTTAGTTTAGGTTGGGTTAGTTTTGATAACACACTTCGACTCTATATAAAATTAGGTGGTGAGGTTAGTTAAGGTTAGGTTAGTTTAGTTTTGACAATATACTTCGACTTTGATATAAAACTAGGTGGTAAGGTTTGTCCAGATTAGGTTAGTTTAGTTTAGTTTTGACAATATATTTCGACTTTGATATAAAAACTAGGTGGTAAGGTTAGTTTAGGTTAGGTTAGTTTAGGTTAGGTTAGTTTAGTTAGTTTTGATAATATACTTCGACTTTGATATTAAACTAGATGGTGAGGTTAGTTAAGGTTTGGTTAGTTTAGTTTCCCTTTGCCCGAATTCTTATGAAACAAAAGCAGTTAACGGAAAATTAGTCATCTGTCTGTTTAGCATTTTCCTTTGCCTAAATTTTCATGATAATAAGAAACTAGCTGAATATTATTCACCTTCATATTTAGCATTTCCTTTTGTCCAAATTTCTAAAAAAATGGTTTCGTTTTTGTTGTGAATATTTTAGGAATAAATAGAATGGCAATTATCAAAAAACTCACAAGGTATATAGGTTTGTCGTGTACATACTTATGTTAATTTTCTGACCAGTGCGGAATTTACCACATAAATTAACAAACAGTTGATGCAATTTAAAAAAAGTGCGGAAATTACGTGCGCCCATTTTTTTAACTTGATAATTATGCATGCATACATAAAATTAAATAAATAAATAAATAAATAAATAATTAAATAATTAAATAAATAAATAAATAAATCAATAAGTCAATAAATAAATAAATCAATAAATCAATAAATCAATAAATAAATAAATCAATAAATCAATAAATCAATAAATAAATAAATAAATAAATAAATAAATAAATAAATAAATAAATAGATAAATAGATAAATAGATAAATAAACAAATAAATATATAAGTAAATAAATAATATAAATGTCATTAATACTTTAATCCACATTAATTTTCTTTTTTAAAACTTTATTTATTTCTAACATTTAAATTATAAAAATATAATACTGATCATCCGTCGCATTTAAATAAATCTCTCTAGACAAACTACACACTTGTTCATGGTATATCAGGTCATTAGTTTAAAATTATCATTTATATATCTATAAAGTAGTCAGTGCAATAAATATGTACATTCATATTAATTTATATCAAATATTAGGACATATTACAACTATGAAAGTGAAAGGCTCACTTCGGTACTTGGTACAATGAAACTAGATCAATTGGATAATATAAAACACACAGTAATATCACGTACAATTTAAGTGTAATAATTTGATGTTTCCAAAGAATCGGATTCACTCCTTTTTCATATTTTTTTTTTGTACTTTTGAATGGTTGTAACATTCTTCTTTTACGTCTTTTACCTGACAAATACCTACGAGTAATAATCAAATAAAATGATGTTTATCTGTTAAATTATTAACTTCTTTCTTAGTATTCTCTTGGAAAATAATTAATATATTCGGGGTCGATGCTAGATAGGAAATCTGTCCAAATAACAAAAATCTAATGGTATTTATTCTCATTAACAGTTTAGTATTTTGAGAATCGATTGAATACTTATATGCATTTGTACCAGAGGTAATTTTTATTATTTTATTAGAGGCCACGATACTGAAAGGCATTCCTTGTATATTATGCAATATCAGAGCGATCGAGCCTATTTCGGTGGAAATTTTATCTGTATTGAATTTGTTGAAAGGAACAAATGAGTCTTCGTCAGATTTTTTTAATGAATTTTGCCAAATATGAGATCCTTTTTTGGGGCCCTACGGTACTGCGCGACAATTTTAACCTTTTAAATATAGCTTATTTAGGAATAAGCGATATTGCTTACCCAACAGTGAACAAATTTTTGAACTCGGGAATACGTCTGTCGCACACACCGATAAAGTTCCAAACTTTATTTTTTTATTAGTACGATTTCAGTAAATAGTTTAGTCAAAATAAATAATTCTTCTGAAATAATTGCGAAAGTTTTGAAATTTGACAAAATTTTTTATTGGTACGTAATTCCAAATACCAAAAGTCCCGAAAAATCTAACATTAGTTGTCGCCGCCATCTTGAAAAAAAAGGTTCACTCATTCATTTTTTTTTTAAATGTATTAAAAACAGTTGGTTGCAGGCAAAAATTAGTTATTTTCAAAATACAGAATTTTCTACAAAAGAAGTTCCATTCCCTTTTGTTGTATTTTTAATACTTTGTGAGATAATTTAAATACATGATAAGCCAATGTAAGTTCCTTTCAATCAGTACTCCAACATTTATAGAAAACATAATTATATATACAAAACGTGTCGACTTACTACACTAGACACACAAAACAAATACGTGTTAGTGGATATTATCGGGAAACAGGTTGGTGTGAGTACTTTGTTACTTTGCCAATTTATTGTTCATCAAATAACTAGGTGGTAGTAGTTTCAGCCAGATGCTAGGTACTGTTTTTCTTTAGTAATGGGTGGATACATTTTTTTTTGTAGTATTATTTTCTCCTCTTTCCAATGGTGTAAAAAACTATCGTAGACTTTTGAGTTTGGGAAAACCATGGCAAAAACTAATCTATTATATAAAAGAGAAATACCACTCATTCACTCACTCATCTATATAGAAATCTCCAAAACTATAATAGCTACAAACTTGAAATTTGGCATGTAGGTCCCTATTGGATCGTAGGCGCTCGCTAAGAACGGGTTTTGCAAAATTTTTTGTCTAACCGTCGAAATTTACGAAAAACCGTAAGATATTAATTTTTTATTACTGTAATACAGCAGTCTGTGGCCAATTTATCAAAAAATCGTAAAAATTTTAGATAGTTGCTAAGTAATTGTAATTTGAGATTTTTGTATATAAGTATTAATAAATATTCCTAGAGATACTATCAATAATATTTTTACCTGTGACTACTATGAAATTACTTATTTACTGTGCAAAATACTATTTGTATCCAATATGGTTTTATTGGGATATTGTAATAATCTGAAATTTTGTAACCAAATATTTTACTAATTTATCATAGAAGATGAAGGATTAAAAATAATAATTCAACATTCTTCCATAGAATAAATTGTTTCTTTATTTTCTCTATAAAAGATACCGAAAAATTTTTGGAAAAAAGAGAAAATAAAGAAGCAGTTTATTCTACGGAAGAATGTAGAATTATTATTTTTAAACCTTCATCTCCTATGATAAATTAGTAAAATATTTGGGAATCTTAGGTTAAAAAATTTCAAACTATTTGTATCCTTTCAAGAAAATAGACAACTGGTTGTCCAGTTATCATCAATTGGCATGTGTGTCTGCTCTTCTCAGCAAATTCCATAAAGATGAAATTTCCATCGGGCTGGGCTCGGTCATCCTGATATTAAAAATGAAATATGGACTTTACTTATCTGTCTTCAATAGTTTCGAGAAAACGGTAGCAGGTATCAAAAAAATGATATAACAAAACTATAGGTAAAATTGGTATAAGAATCCAAAAAAAAAAGGACGATCAAAGTTGAAGTTATCCTGTAGGACCTGAGAACCCCCAAGAAAGCCTAAAGTAAGCAACTGGACGTATCGTTACCAAATTTTTGGCTCTCCAAAGAAACCCAAAATAAATGGCTGAACGAATCTTGACAAAATTTTTCTCAAATAGTACTGAGTTTCTGAAAAACGACATGAGGATAACCCCCCCCCCGTGAGCTTTGCAGACCCAAAAAACCCTCCAAATAAACGACCAAACGGATCTTATCCAAATTTTTCTCAAATATTACAGAGATTCCGAAATAAATTAATGTGAATTCTGAAATATTCTCCAGACCCTGGGATCTCAAAATGTCTCACAAATTACAGTTCTCTTGAAATTGTCACTATGCATATCTAACTACCTACGATAAGATCTCAAGGTATGGAAATTAGACATGTTATTGAAATATGAATACAGTGGACTTTCGGAGATTGTCCAATCGCAAATTGTCCATATTTCAGTGTTAGAGATTTAAACATCGTATGTTTACGTCACACGAACATTGTATTCACAAAAATTGTGTGTTTGCAGTATTCGTGTGACGTAAACATGCGGTGTTTAAATCCCTATCACTGCAATATTGACAATTTTTGATTGGACAATCTCCGAAAGTCCACTGTATAGCCAATTCAGAATATTTGATTTGAAATTAAGGTGAAGTTGGAATGAATCATCCAGCGCTATCGAATTAAACAACTCTATACTTTAATTAAACCACTTGACTCATTTTGATAAAATTTTATGAAAATTAGACGTACTATAAAAATATTAATATGACTTGAAAATATGAATAATATTTTTGTGTCGTCGAGCGAGCGAAGCGAAGCACATAAGGAACTGATTTTGTACAAAATTTCAAAATATCAAATTTAAATGGATGTGTGGTCACATTGTCCGTCAGTTACATCAAACAGAGAGCGAATTAAAAAACTGAAGAAATTTGACAATTTTTACTCAAGTACTGTTGAGATCTCTGTGAAAGATGAAACTGACGTTAAAATGATTTCCTGGGGCCTTGGTGCCTTGAAGGGCCTAAAATAGAAGCAATTCTAAGACTGTTGGTATAGTAACTATACTAAGTTCTTACGGTGCGGAAATTAGCCATGCTAATAAAATATGAAGATAGTCATTTTAGAGTCATTGGGCGAGCAGGGTCAAGTGCTATAAATAATTGATTTTGTACAGAATCTTGGAATATATGATTGAATTGACCTATATAAATTTTACCTATAATTCAGATAATTTTATGCAAGTGAAACCGCGGGTCTCAGCTATATGCATATATATATATATATATATATATATATATATATATATATATATATATATATATATATATATATATATATATATATATATATATATATATATATATATATATATATATATATATATATATATATATATATATATATATATATATATATATATATATATTAAGATCATTGGACGAACGGAGCGAAACACTAGAAGAAACTGATTTTATAAAGAAATTTAGAATATTTAATTTAAATGTAAAGTGACATCAAAATTAACCCCCAGTACTATCTAATAGAATTAAGATTAAACGGTTGGATTTTGAAAATATTTTATGAAAATTAAATATGCTATGGAAATATGAATACGGTTAATTTAGGGTTATTAGGCGAGAATTATGCTCAGAATTTTAGAATATCAAATTTGAATGAACCTCGAGGTCAGAATTGTCCGTCAAGGCCATCAAATAAGCCCCAAATTAATTGTGATATTAAAATTGTCCCCTACTATCTTGGTGCCCCAAGCAAGGCTTAAAATGGAAATACTCCTAAAACTACCTATTGATAAGGGTATCTAGCTACATAAGGGTGCGGAATTTAGTCATGCTATTGAAATATGCAGATTGCTACTTTAGAATCGTTTGACGAGCGGAGCCAGGTATTATTTCCGAATATCTAATTTAAAATTGATCATTTGACCAATAGTTAAGATAATTTTACGTGGGTGAAACCACGGGTCACAGCTAGTTTACATATATATACACGTGTTTACTAAGTGTCCGCACGATAACTCAAGAACGAAACATCTTATTTTAAAAAATTTTGTGAAAACGTTGAAAGTCCAAAAATATTGAATGATATTAGTAAATAAAAACATTTTACTTTGCAAAATACCACTTTTATTAAATATAAAACTTTTATAACGTGTTTCGGTTAATATGACCATTCTCAAAAGTGTTTGAGAATGGTGAAATATTGACCGAAACATGTCATAAGAGTTTGTATATTCAATAAACGTGGTATTTTACAAAGTAAAGTGTTTTATTTACTAATATCAAATATGGAATACCATAAAGTAACGCTCAAATCTATTAAAAATATTGAATGAGTTCCTCAGCCAGACACGTCTGATGCCTGAAACATGGTTTTTTGGGAAATTTTCGGGAAAAAAATTAGTTTTTGCCATGGTTTCCCCAAATTCAAAAGTCTACGATATTTTTTTACACCATTGGAAAGACGAGAAAAATTACATAAAAATGGTTTTTAAACCATTATTCTATGTAACCTGCTTTCGGAGAAAATCTAATTTCTGTAAACGGAAATTCGCTATGTTATGCAGAATGCTGCGACAGGGGTATTTTTTGGAAATTGGACCACTGTGCATTGGACGTTATTGTAATGAGTTCGATTTTGCGAATCACTAACTTTGACATATCTTCACGTTTCAAGATCACTAGAATCTGAATCTCTCGTTTTTAAAGAGATGTTTGTGTGTACATTCGTTAGTTCGTTCGTGAATTTTCTTTCCCCTCGCATATCCTGAGAACAATGATTGACTCTGGACTCCGGACTCATTTCATTGGATGGGTAATTAAAAAATAAAAACCATTCTAAAATTTGCAGAACGTTCAGACTAAGGGTTTGCTTTTTATAATAAATTACTCCTGTCGCAGCATTTGCATAACATACCGAATTTTCAAAGATTGGACACTGGTGAATTTCATATACCAACCTGTGTCCATATAAAATAGTTTAACTAACAATGAAAAAAATTTTCAAAATCGGTTGATTAATTAATTTGTGGAGCTTTTGGGTCCCCAGGACCCTGGCAGGTCTCATATAGTGTAGCATATATGCATTTAAAAGAGTCAAACTTTTTATAGGTGAAAAAATATTTAAAATTGGTAATTTATTTTTGGTACTTTTGGAACACACAGACCCTGGTAGACCTCATATAACATAACATATCCATCTAAAATAGTTTATCTTTCTAACAGCGAACAAATATTCAATGTCGGTGATGAAAAGTTTTTATCTTTTAACGTAATTTTTATGCGGTTGTAGCAAACTCTTATAAATTTTAGTAGGGTGTAAACATAATCTAAATTCTGACCATATGACATAAAACAAATATTCTTGACAATTTTTCTATACAAAAATGGAACAGATATAAAAACTTATTGAACTGAGAGAAATAAAATATTTTTGCATCGTTAAATTGGATTAAAAAAATTATGACACGGCACTTATAAATCCTTTTTTTTCGAATATAGAATTGCAAAACATGAGACAGAAGTAATTTTACTGTCAGTGCGAGTGTAATGGAAAATGATTTCTTCCAATATATTCCCTAATTTAATAGGTTGGTAGTAACCTTGGTCGAAACAGGACGTATGTTAAACTTTAAATGATTATAAATTTAAAATAGAAAAAAAGAAAAGAAAAAGTCAGTTTACTAATAGTTAAGATTATAATATCTAATAGTGTTAATAAAATAAAGTGATACCTAAATTAAACTAATTTTGTTCAGAAAAGAATTATAAATTCCATTAGATAGGTTGGGGATAATTATCAACGTGACAGATCTATAGTGAATTTTTAAATCTTTATGTTTGATAGACTGCTACAATATATTTGATTATACACATATTACACGTCATACATATCGCACAGATAAAAACAAAACAGTAAACAAAATAATTTGGTTAAGAGAGCTGTCAAAGTATAAATAACAAGCTAGATAAATAAAAAGCTAGATGAAATTTTAATGAAACTAAATAAACTAGATATATTGGAAAATAATACGGAACTTTTAAAAAATGTATGTGAAAAAATAACGGAGGATAAAGACATATTAAAAAATACACTGCCAATGGGATGTGGTACACAGCTTCCTCGTACTCGTAAAAGACTTTAAAAGAGTATTATACCAAATATATATAAAAACTCATATATATATAGTTCAAGTTCATAAAAACTTGTTGTAACTCAAAGTATTTAAAGGCAAAATTATAAAGTAATAGCAAAAATATTTTAGAAACTAACCCCCAAAATACCCTAAAAATTTGAGCGAAATGGGACTAGCATTAAATAAGATATTTTCATTTAATGGGATTTCATGGTAGCGGCGTAGCTACCGTTACTCCGATTTCGATTAAATTCATTGGGGGCCATCTAGGAACCAAACTACATAATTTTCGAAAATTTCATAAAAAATAATTGAATAGTTCAGAGAAGTTATACCACTTGGTGCAATTTTGAAGTAACATGGTAGCGGCGTTGCTACCGTTCCTCCGATTTCCGAAATTGAAGAAAATGAAACGGAACTGGAAAATGATGTGGTTAAAATGATAACAGAAAGGGTCAAAGTAGCATGTGTGACACAAGATGTCGATGCTTTTAATTTCAAATGTTATCGAGTGCCTGTGAAACATTATTAGTGTATGGCGGATTTTTATCCGTATTTTTAAACATACACCAATATTCATATGTCCACTCAATGTCCAGCTTTGGCTGATACTTGAACAAAGTACATCGAGTGTTCAAGTATCAGCCAAAGCTGGACATTGAGTGGACATATGAATATTGGTGTATGTTTAAAAATACGGATAAAAATCCGCCATACACTAATAATGTTTCACAGGCACTCGATAACATTTGAAATTAAAAGTATTTAATGCTGATGGCAAATATTCATCAAGTTAAAAAAATGTACGTAGCCCAAGAACCGTATAACACTGACCACTTTCCATGTGTATTGCTTATTCAAAATCTCTTCATAGAACGTCAGCAAATTCACAACCACAATAGCTCCTCCAACTTGATAGTAAGTAGGGAAATATTAGAATGGAATACAAATTACTGTTCACGGTTTCAGGAGGTAATAGAGAGGGAAATAGAAAAACATGACAACGTTGAGTATCAGATACTAGAGAAGGCTATCATGACAGGTGCAGGAACAACGGGCATGGTAAGGAACATCAAATATAGGAAAAATAATAACAATTTTTCATGTACGTGCATATAGACAAAATCGGGGTAATTAATCAGCTGAGGATCTCAAATATACAACAAGTGAACATATACTCTAAAAACTTGAAATTAAAATTAAAAAGTGACCCCGAGTTGGTCTAGTGGTTAGCAGCTCTGCTTCCTGTCTGGTAGATCGTGAGCTCGAAACCAGCGGGGGGAGATACGTCATCTACATTACCATATCTCATTATCTATCAATAATTCATACCTACATCAAAGTCAATAGTACCTACACTACAACGGTGCATATGACCTTACTGTTGCGCAGCTAACAAATAGAAAAGAAAAAAATTAAAAGGTGATAATATTGGTAGTGTCTGTGGTGTAAATGATAGAGATACAGTCCACCTATTAATAGAATGCCCTGCTTTCGACTTTATTAGATAATATGTTTTTCAGTTAGCAAATTCGACATATATAGCAAATCTAAATTTAAAAAAAAATTTTGTCTGTCTGTTTGTTTGTACGAACCGATTTAACTTAAAAACTACTGAAGCTATTGAGTTGAAATTTACAGGGAATATAGATATTAACCTCCCGATTAATCTTAACCACATTTTAATGTGATCTTAGAAGCGGGCCTCTTACGCATAACTGATGAATAAGCGGGGTTACTGCACAATATTCCACTAGGAATCAGTGCATGGGCTGACAAGACTCCCCCACCCGTAGGAAGAAGAAGAAGAATGTGATCTTCCAAATGGTTATGTACAGGATGATTCAAAAAGAATCTCCATTAAAAGTTTATGGTCTTCTAAATAAAGTAGATTTTTGAAAATTTGGTTTTAGAAGTTTCCAAATATGAAGATTTTAATTAAAATATTTCTAACTTGCTGCCAATTCCGGTTATACCGGAAGTTGACACCAACTTTGCTATTTTAAGTTTTTTTTTTACAACAAATTTGAATTCGCTGGGAATTGTTATTAATATTCTATCTGACAGTGGCATTTCAGCTTCCTTGACATGATACAGGGTGGTCACATAAAGCATTTTTTAAATATTTTTTTGCTTATTTTGAAATTTTTTTTTAATGAACCACCTATATTTTTTATTATAACTATGTAAAAAAATGTAAACTCTGTCTATTTCTATCAGATATTCTTACCCCTAAAACTGATATTTTGGAAGTTACATCGAATTTATATAATAAAATGATAAGTTAGGTTTTCTATGGGCACGGTTGACACAAAAACCACTGGGCAGATTTTAGTGAAACATTGTAAATTTATTCCCTAGATACTTCATCATCTCAACATCTACAGTCAGAATCTTCACGATATTCTTTATGGAGGTTGATATATTCACGACAAAAGTTGATATACCTATCAAAAATACTCATTTAATAATAAACGGAAACAAAAGAAAGAAAAACATTAGATTACCTAGGTTACGGTAAAAATAATATTCAAAAATTTAAACATTAACTTCAGAACTTTTTATTAAAATTTCACTTTAGAAAAGGATTGTAGTAAAGCCTAATTACGAAGGAACTGAACGTAATTTTGAAAAATCCACCAGGGTTTTCGGATCTCGAAAAGAATCCAAAATTCAATTAATTCTAAAACCATAAATATGGGAATCTATGAAAGGATTTCAAAGTCTGAAAATTAAATATATTAATATGGTTGTTTTCGAGTCGCTTGACGAGCGGGGCGAAGCATTACATAGAATTAACCTTTTATAGAATTTTAAATTGTTTGGCGAGCGAAGCGAAGCACTTTAAAGAACTAATTTTGAATTAAATTTGTCTGATTTGTCTCGAAATAATTAATTTAAAGTATCTTAGTACTCAAAGTTAACACAATTTTACATGAATGAAACTGGAGAGCATAGTTGTCAGAAATAAATTAATGAATACATGTTTCCACATTTTTTGAAAATTAATCCTGTAAAGAGTAAAATAGGGAATAAACACAAAAAAATGGAGGGAGGTCAAAGTTTACATTTTTAACGCCTACTGTTCTGGCGTCTCCAACAATGAGTGAGTAATTTTAGAAAATATTCAAGCATAATGCAAGCAGACTTAGGGGGATTTAAATTTTCCAATAAGATAAGCGAGCATACTTATTTATAGTAAAGAGTACAAATATTAACTATTTTAAAAATATATAATATTTGAGTATTTTAAGTCAACCTACTTTTTTTACTTCTATATCAAATTTGTTGACATCTCCTTGATAGGCTTATCTTAGATTTTTAGTCTATGGTATATCTTACTATAGATTTTTAGTCTATGTTTGGAGAAATGACAAATTAGTTTTTGAAAATTTCCAGTTGTTCCTAGATAACTAGCCAAAGGTAATTCTCAATAAATAAAGCTTATCAAAGCTTATGATAAGAAAATAGGGGCAAAAATTTTAGCGAACTACCCACTAGGAATTACCTTTACTAAATTACAAAATTCACGCCAGCGAAGCCGCGGGTAACAGCTAGTAAACAATAAATTTAAGATGAATGCTGTATATGAATTCCTGGAGGCTTGCTACAAAATTAAAACCCAATAATAAACCATTCTGAAAAATGTTTTCCTGCCTGTTGTAAATTGTTTCTTTAATAAAACAATTTTACTCCTGATGAAGAATGTAACAATATTAAATATTAAATGTATCCTTGCTCATAAAAATATATTATCAAAAATTATACATTATAACCCTTAATATTGTAAAACTTTTATATAGGTATACATATAATGTATATATAATATAAATTTTATGTATGTATGTCGTGCCGTAGATGATGAAATAGCCAAAAACCTCTTGCTGACTTCACTCACCACTTATTCTTCCAGCTCGCACAATTTATGGTGGTTCGTTTGCTTATTTGTGATAGCAATTACGAATATTGGGAATGTACCCGATGATTAACAGGATCGCCAGTTATTTTTGTACGTAAAAATAACAAAACCGAAATTAGGCACTTCACTAAAAATGATTCGAGTTGCAAATGAAAATAAAGACTGTTTTAAATTTTAACAATTAAATTTATTTAATAATGTATAGTATTGTTACAATAACATTGTTAGATTTTTTTATGAACTTAAGAACTGAACTTATTTGAAAAATGTATCAATTTATATATAAAATTGGGTCAAAGGAATTGGTTGTCATCGCGGAGGAATTTTTGGTGAAATCGTTGAAACAAAGACCTTTGTTGTCGTCATGAAGAACTTTCCATTTTTCTTATCTATTAACTGGATTCAGCGGGTGAGGATTGAAGGTGATTTGTCCTAATGAATTAATTTTGCTTGGTACCATGTCGTTCTTGTCGCCATGAAGGACTTTCTACTATTAATTGGAAACAATTTTGAGCTCGACACACTGAGCAAGAATTTAATATTTTAGTGGGGGGGGAGTCAAGTTTGACTCAGACCCCCACCGCTAAAAAATGAAAATTTCTAACCAATTTTTGCAATAGAATTACGAGCTATTTATGAGCTTTTGAATAAGTATAATTTAGATTTTTGAGCTCACCTCCGGGGTCTCCAAACTACCCTTAAATTATTAAATTTGATAATGAAGTTGATACTCCCGAAATAAATAATATGTAGATTATCTATCCGACAAAAACAGATATTTGGGAATATCTGTAAAAAATGGCGTCAAAAATATTATGTATTTGTATTTAAGAAAAAAATAAAGCTTTAAAAAAATAATTGAAATCCATTGCTATGCTAAAAATAGATCTAATTATAATAACTAAGCTTACGTACCTACAGACGGTACTTAAAAAAATAATCTAAAAAAAAATACTAATTTCCGGAATAAAACTTTTGTTGTACTTGGTTCAATATTTTTTGTTTTGTTTATTAATATTAAGTAATTAAAATAAAAAAAAAATAATTTTTATTCCGGAAATTAGTATTTTTTTTTTAGACTATTTTTTTAAGTACCATCTGTAGGTACGTAAGCTTAGTTATTATAATTATATCTGTTTTTGGCATAGCAATGGATTTCAATTATTTTTTTAAAGCTTTATTTTTTTTCTTAAATACAAATACATAATATTTTTGGCGCCATTTTTTACAGATATTCCCAAATATTTGCTTTTGTCGGATTTCACATATTTTTGAACTATAGACAATGTTCCGTGCGCCCACACCAGTTTAATTGGTCCTTAATACCTATGTTCCAGTAGTTTATGAGTACTCACAATGAGTTCGTATTTGGTGGATATAGTACAGCTAAACCTTTTTTTATGCGTCTTTTTTTGTGCGACTTTTTATACGGGTTTTAAAAAAAATGAGTACTAAATGCCTAATGTGAATCGAAATCGAGAGACAGTAAGAAATTTAGACATTCACTAGCATTAAGTTTTTTTACAGATACATATGTATTTTCCACAATTTTCCTAATATTATAAAAATGAAATAAAATATTCTTATGCATAAATTAATGGTTTATCTTTTTTAGAAAAGCAACTTCTAAGGAAGTCATGAGGTTTTGAGTGTTAGCTGTAATTTTTAAAACCTAATGTTTTTTGTCGTTACCCGTAAGTTCTTTTTTCACTGATAAGACCATTGAAACAAAATGAGTACAGTAATAATGCTCCGTTTTCTGAAAAAATTAGTATTTTCGGAATTTTACAGATGGATTTAGTTTGTTATAAAATTTACAAATTAACAATGTAGTGTGTAAATTTAACCAAACTAAACAACAACAATTCAGGACATGGTTCGCACAAGATCTTATCAACACTATTTCCTTCTTGATTCTAATTGGTTGATATTGGATATTATCGAGTTTGTTATGAATTACGCATGGAGATTCTAGTATTTGAAATGAACGGCAATGTTTAGACTTAATTTCGCCAGGATCTAGGTGATTCTTTAAAGAACAAATTTACTAATCGAAAGAGGAGGAAAAATAATATTATTATCCATTTTTATCTCATTTTTTTTTAAAAGTGGAGATTCCTAACTTGGAATGGCAGCACTCATATTTGTATATATCTCTAACTTCCAAAATGCCGAATTTCAATACAAATTTGCACCCCTATTTACCAACTCAGGCGACGAATTTTCACAAATCCTTTCTTATACCATAGTATACTGAAACTAAAATCGAAACACTTTGTCAGTAATCACGTAAACAAATCGTGGTACTATTGGGTTGCTCGATAATTCATGTCGTTTTTTTCTCATACATGGCGTGAACTGCATATTCCATGTATTATTTGTTTATTCTGGATAGCATATACATCATCAATTTTCTTTCTCTGTTTTGCACAACTTTTCTTATCTTCTTTAATTTTTTTGATTTATGGCAATAATAGCCCTTTTGTAATAGGTACATTTGGTATATATTGTTAAATATATTTATCTGTTTTCGTATGACGTCATAAATATTTTAAAATGTAGTTATTCACGACAAACGATTTTTAATTAATTTTAAATTAGTTGGAAAGAAATGCATACAATTTTTATTGCGATGACTAAAAAAAAAGCTTAACAAACAATACGCCCATTTTTATGCTAATTAGATTGCTATATTTACAATCAAAGTATTATATTTTCCCCTCATGTTTACTTTGAAATGATTTATGTATCTTCCATTTGTGACAAAAAATTATAAAGGAAGGGTACAAGAAAAAAAATTATACAAATTTTATACAAAAATAAAAACAGAGTTTGAATAGGTATTTGCCTAAAATTTGTTAGAAACCTTAATTACATGCTTCTTTTACTAGTTTTAGATACTACATCTGTACATGACTTTCTTATACAGTAATCTTATAAATAAAAATTTCTCTCTATATATCATTGTTTACAACGGTAGAACTTATTAACTACAGGACTTATAACTATAGGACTCTTTTCAGAGGAAAAAAATCTATAACCTAAATTAGTATAAATTTTTCGGGAATCACCAAAACTGAAAGGGAAAAAAATTTGTTTACTTCAATTAAAGTTCACTGATGTGGCAATGATAGAAACCAAAATCTTTTCTCCTAGTAATAAGAACGTTTACCTGAACAAAAATTTTATTCCGTTGCTTAAATGCCAAAAACTTGAAAACTTGTCAGTTGTGATTACTAATGGCTATATGTGCGTGTTTTTTTCTTTTTTTGTTATAAAATAAATTTTTTTTTAAAGTGACCTGCTAAAACTTCTTTTGATGCATTTCAATATTAACTTAAGATTTTGTAATACTTAATTACCCCTTTAATTGGGTCACGTGATTTACTGAAGCCCCAAACTGTGGAACCACTCTTGGATCACCTATTTCATTTATGGAATTTTGCATAACGCAAACAGAGACATAAAATTAAAAATTTTCTTTTTGAGTGGTTCTCACACTACGTAAGTACATATTCAGTAAGATTAGCACTTACTGATTATTTATCACGTCTTTAGATAACCCTTTTAAAGGGACTTTACTGAAAGAAGTTGATATGAGTCTGATGAGCCATAACATAGAAATCTCTCAGGCTGCATATCCGTGAAGGTGTTATATGTAAACTAATAATGTTCACAGTTAAGTTTAGTATGTAATTATCACAATTTAAAATTGTGTGAGTGTATAATAAAATTTGTACAACAAACTGTCGGAACTGTCCTAAAATTCATAAACTTTATCTACCAGAAGGAAGCAATTTAATATTAAATAACTAGATTTTCAGATAAAGACTGATAAGAATTAATATATTTTGGACTGATTTTTAGAGAATATTGTATCTGAGGCATTAAATATATTACACTAATAATAAAAAAATATTTATTTTACATAGATAAAAACCTCTGGTATGGTTTTTTCCTATACCCTATATTAGTTTGCAAGCTTTCTAATCACAATAATTAATAGTCCAAAATCCCAATGTAAAAGAATGTAGTTGATTTCTTTATCAATAAAACTCAGAAAGTGTAGTTTAAACAATGACAAAAGTGGTTCCTAGAAACATCCTGCTCGGGCAAATTTCATTTCCGGTACAAGCAGGTTACTTTCTGTTGGGGTAAATATGAGAATACCAACCTGTAGTTGTTCAGTTGTAGAAAATTTTTCCTTTCAGCCAGTGTATATTTTCCTTATAAAATCTTGGTCAAACGTATATTTAGTGGGAACCTAATTTGAGAAAAAAATGTTTTCTTTGTCTACCATCTCGATGTCGAACATCAAATTAATACGAAACAAAAAGTAGAATCGCTCTCATCTAAATAAAGATACAATATATTGATCCGAACAGTCGGTATCCGGTTGCATTGTATTCGATGTATTATATCCCCCCAGTTAAATTGAGTCCTTTCAGTTTAATTGCAACAAATTTGAGTTGTATAATATGCAAAACTCAGAAAAAATACAGAACTTAAATGTAATATGGTAAGACAATTTAACGAATAAAATAAGTTTAATTTATATTATAACTTAATATCTTTTTATTATAGTTTTGAAAACAGTTAAAATTACCAATAAAAATTTTCGTTTCATTTTTTATCGCGTTTACTTGTTAATAAAAGGTTTTGTACTATTTTTTTTTTCGCTATGATAAAATTTGTCCTATATATTTTTAAAGCTAGGCTCTCGCTCTGTAATTGAGTACCTAATAAAATAATCTATTATGTTCAAACACATCTGCCCTCACACGTGACACCTGGCCCAGAGGTACTGGCATATAAAAAATCTTAGAACATATTTAATAAATAGTGTATCTTTTATAGTATTCCGTACCAAAATTGGCAAAACGAAACATTTGTCCGGGTGTGACAAGCAATTTTCTTTGCAATCATTCGACGAGAAAATTTGAAACTTAGCACAGAGATAGGGTGTGGTGGCAGATTACAGATGTGAAATTGAATTTTGATTCTGGGAATTAATTTTAGAGGATAACCTGGAAAGTAAAAACAAAATTTTTCCCAAAGAGCATTGAGTAGAGTATCAAACGAAAGCCTATTAAAGTACGAATTCAGTAATATATGTACCTAACTACATACTTTTCGTCCTTTTTTAGGGGGGACGGACGTAAATCATAAAAATTGCTGTTCCCGACCCCTATTATCAGAAGGGTTGCTCAGCAAAATCTGAAAAAATTCATGAACATTAAGAATGGGGTGTAGATTAAGCGAAAATTATCAGGACTGAATTTCCTTGTACAATTTTCTTGGTATATAAAAATAAAAGTTGCTGACATATTTTGCTTTAATAAAGATGTTGTTGATCAATTGCATTAACAGTATCTATGTTATTTTGGTAATTTTTTTATAAAGTGAGTTTTAGAAATTAAAGAAGTAAGGAATAGCAGATAAATCTGTACGGGCAAAACATATTACAATCTTTGTATCTAAATATTATCTATAATAATATTATTTGTAAAATTTTGTTAGGTATCCAGAGAAATAAAGCAAATTCAATCTATTCAAAGAAATTCACAATAATATTTAAATAATTTTCTGACTTGCAATATTATCTAATACAATTTTTATAATTAATAGTACTGCTAAAAATTATTATTGAAAAAAAGAAAAAACAGACTTTCTTAGTACATTTACTCCATTCAGTAAATATCACT
Source organism: Brachynemurus nebulosus (assembly GCA_035578155.1). Lineage (NCBI taxonomy): Eukaryota > Metazoa > Arthropoda > Insecta > Neuroptera > Myrmeleontidae > Brachynemurus > Brachynemurus nebulosus. The sequence goes on along the minus strand of JAPWDM010000046.1, from coordinate 2,119,815 downwards.
GTGCCTTTGTGATAAAGGTAAATAGACCAAAATAACGATACCATCATGTTGAAACCGAAAAATATGGTTTGTTTTAGAAACAAAATGTATTCATTAGAAAAAATATTTCAGCCACATTCATATACTATTATATCAAATTTATAAAAACAACTGATTGTACGGAACACTGTTTGCACAAGTACAACTTACCTTTGACGACCTGTTTAGGTTTTCGAAGGGCGTGTCATTAATAACAAAGAGGGAGGAAACACTGGGCGTTTATTTTAATAAAAACTTTTCTTAGCTACTTTATTGAAAATATTAGACATCTCCTTTCAACTAATTACGAAGTAATTACTTAAACGTATGTCGTAGATAATAAAAATATGCAGGGATTATGATGTCATATAAAAAAGAATATAAATATTTAGCTGCAAGGATCTTATGTTTTTTTTACTTAAGGGTCATTATTGCAAAAATGTTCAGAAAGTAGAGGAAGACGAAAAATAGACAAGGAAAGTTATGACGTATATGCTATCCAGAATAAACAATCTATAGTAGTGATTGCGTAGCTTATATTATTATATACTGTTTTAAAGATTAGACTTTAAACTACCTTTAGTCAAAAACTGAGTGTCATTAGTAAACAGCAAGTTGGTTAAAAATAAACTTGAAAATGGACAATCAAAGAGAGCATTATCGGCATATTTCTTTGTTTTACTTCATAAAGGGCAAAAATGCGGTGCAAGCTCGAAAGAAATTGTGTGATGTTTATGGTGAGGACTGCCTTACCGAACGCCAGTGTTAGCGTTGGTTTGCTCGATTTCGTTCTGGAAATTTTAATGTGCAAGATGCACCACATACTGGTCGTCCAACCACTACTGATGACGACAAAATAAAGACGTTAATCGAAACTAACTGGCGTATGACAACTCGAGAGATAGCAGTGAAGCTCAATATATCGAATTTAACCATTTACTTGCACTTACAACAGCAGTTAATATAAATAACTTCACTTTGAAAAACATGAAAAAAACGACATGAATTACCGAACAACTCAATATTAATGTACTGTTATGGTTTTATTGGTGCAATATTAGGGTAAAGGCGGTTTTACATTCCTTGCAAATTTCTAATTTAAAACTTACAAATATTATTCATATGTTTGTATATTCCTTACTGTATAGAAAGATTGGCAGTAGATATCAGTTTAAGAAATTGTGAAGTTAAAAATATCTGATAACAATAATAACTAATAAAAACTAAAAATAAAGAATTTAAATATATATTTAAGTAATGCAATGGGGTAACTCAATACCAACCCTTATCATACTATATATAGTCCCTTCAGTGACTCATCTAGTTGTAGAATACATACCCAACATACAGAACTTCTAAACAAGAGATTTAAGTAGGTGCATTTTAATGTACATGTAAACAGCAATAATTACTCACAATTTTATATATATGTTGCAGCTGTATTGTCAAAACCGTTTTATTATAATAACTCTAGTCAAATTATAAAAAAACCAAATATTGTCAACTAATGTTGTCTCTTACAATATACCTAGTAAATTTTAGTGTTATTATAAACTCGCTAGACTCATTTAGAGAAATTGTGAAGTGTAATGTTTTTTGGCAATATAACCAAATCAGCTTACAGGAAAATATGTGTGGTAAAAGTAAACACAATATGAATCCGAAACTAATGATGTCAAAAAACTACTGAATCGATTTTAAGTAAATTTAGCTTAGATATTTACATAAATATGCTTTGGAGTAACCGATAAGAAATTTTTATTTCGTTTAAAAGTTTTCGTGGGTTGTGAATACTAAAATAAACAATGTCTTCACTACTAAGTCTATTTCAATAAAATTTTGTGGGGATATTTATATGGTTTAGAATAATTAATAGGATAATTTATATTCTGGTTGAAGGTTCCTACAGGATATGAATACGAAACTAAGTGGTATCAAAACTACAAAACCGATTTCAATCAAATTTGGTATGAATATCTTCTTGCTTTGGAATAACAAACAGAAAATGTTTATTCGCGATTATAGGTTCCCATGGCAAACCAAATAAATTATTCAGTCAGGCCAAAATTATTGAAACGATTTCATTCAGTTTTGGCATGGATACTTATACCCCATGGAACAACACATAGGATAATTTTCATCCTGATTAAGGATTCCTTCAGAAAAAATAAATTATTCAATCATGTCAGAACTATTGAACAGATTTCAGTTAAATTTAATTTGTATTTAGAATAACTACTGGGATAGTTTGTATCCCGATTGAAGGTTTCTAAGGGATATGAATATGAAACCAATTAATGTCAAAACTACTGATTCGATTTCAGTCAAATTTGATATGAATACTTCTATATTTTGGAATACGTATGCTATAAATCAGATATTTTTATGTGAATTTCAAAAGAAAATCCTGAAGATCTTCACAGTACAAGAATTTTAATTTGTATGCCATGGAAAGACTCATCAGGGATATGAACCAGATTATATTAGTATTTGAGTTTTAAACCCTAGATTACCCCTTAATGACAATTTTATTAGAGCTAATAATAAAAAGCTCGAGCTAATAATAAAAAGCTGAAAAATATTCTAAATTGAAATTTTATTATGTGTCCGGTTTTTCCTTTAGAAAACCGGGATAAAACTATTGTACATATTAATTCACAATAAAGTAGTTCAACTGCTTTGATATAATTACAATAAATTCCATGTGCCTACAGAACGATATCTCGAAAAAAACGGAGCAGCAATTTAAAATTATTTCTAAAGTCTTTAGTCAATCAATAAACAATCTAAAGAAAATCAACATTAATAGTTTATGAAATAGTGGCTCATTTCCCACGGGAACCTCCAACCTGTAAAAAAAGTATACCAAATATTTATTATTTTAAGGTATATGCCAATACTAAATTTGATTAAAATTGTTTCAGTAGTTTTGATATTATTTCTTATCGTAATAGTAGGCGATAGGAACTTTCAAGAGAGATACAGATTATTCCGTTAGTTATTAAAAAGCATATCATATAAATATGTATCTAAATTTTTAAAAAAAAATTTTAAAAAGAATTTTAAAAAATTTAATCGACATTCGTTCAGTAATTTTGAGGTGACTCAATAATTTAGTCTGTGTCCCACTGGAACTCTTAGCTGGTATAAAAATGTTTCTATCAGTTATTCCAAAGTATATAAGTTTATATACGAAATCAGACTGAAATCGCTTGAGTAATTTTGACGTGACTGAATAATTTATTTTGTATCCCTCAGGAGCCTTTAATCGGGATCAAATTTCCTTTCGGTTATTCCAAAGTATAAATGTATCCTCACTAAATTTAATTGAAATCAATTTTGTAGTTTTACACTAATTAGTTTCGTATTAATATCCCGCAGAAACCTTCACCCAACATATAAATTATCCTATCAGTTATTCTAAGCCATAAAATATTTCTACTAAATTTTGTTGAGATCGGTTTAGTAGTTTTGATACCAATTGTTATTTGCTTCACAATTTTTCTAAATGAGTCTAGCGAAATTATAATAGCACTGAAATTTACTAGGTGTATTGTAAGGGACAACATCAGTTGACAATATTTGGTTTTTTTATAATTTGACTAGCGTTATTATAATAAAACGGTTTTGACAATATAGCTGCAACATATATATATATATATATATATATATATATATATATATATATATGCATATATATATATATATATATATATATATATATATATATATATATATATATATATATGCATATATATATATATATATATATATATATATATATATATATATATATATGCATATATATATATATATATATATATATATATATATATATATATATATATATATATATATGTTTTTGTTTTTGATAGTAAAATAGTGGGTATATGTATGATAATAGAAATAAGATTTTAAAAATTGTTACTGTTTACTTATAAAAAATATTATATTGGGTTGAAAATGCCATTGTTTGGAAATCACTTTCCAGAAAAATGAAAATATTGTATGTACCATACCATGCTCTGATCACGCAATTTTATTACTGACAAAGTGTTTTGATTTTAGTACACCTACGTTATATAAGGAACTTCTATGCAAAAATTCGTGCTTCTAAACCCAATGGTTTAAGCTGTCAGTCAGTGCGAATTTCCAGAATGGAATTCAACTATTACAGCCACTGACATGCGCGACTTGAGCGCGGGACTAGGGCAGAAGTTTGTTTTGAGGTCCCTAGAAACCGAAAATAATTAAACTAAAATTTATATATATATATATATGTATATATATATATATATATATATATATATATATATATATATATATATATATATATATATATTAGGATGCTTTATATTAGGAAACCTTTTTTTCGATGACCAAAAATTACACTTTTGATAAAATCGTTTGCCAACAATAAAGTTGAAGTAGTTCTAGGTTTTTACTTTGGCAGTAAAACTAGAATACATTTTCCGTAGATTAGAGCTGATTTTAGTAGCTCAAGTCAAACACTTTTAGAAAAACACGGCTTTAAAAAATTTATTTCATAATAGGCAACTTTACCCTATATATATATATATATATATATATATATATATATATATATATATATATATATATATATATATATATATATATATATATATATATATGTGTGTGTGTCCGCTCGATAACTCGAACGAAGTATCCAATTTTTACGAAATTTGGTGAAAACATTGGAAGTCCCAAATCCTTGGATGAGTTCGTCAGCCAGACACGTCGGACGCAGCAACATGGTTTTGGTCTTGCAAAAAATTAGTTTTTTGCCAAAATTTCCACTTACTCAAAAATTTTTGCGAAATTTTTTTACATCATTTAAAAGAGGAAAAAAAATTACATAAAAAAAGTCCTTATACTATTATTCTATGTCAATTAGTTTCTGTGAAAAACTAATTTTTATAAACGGAAATTCGCTATGTTATACAGGATGCTGCGACAGGGGAATTGATTGATATTTTTATGGGTAATGCAATGCATTTTATTTTATTTTGTCGGATAATCATATAAATATGTACATATGTATTCTACGTAGGTACCTGTTATGTGTCACTCCTACTCAAGCAGTCTGAGGATTTATAAAATACCGAATACGTTAATTATTAGCCCATTCATTGGTTACCTTATAGTTTAAAACGTTTAAAATTATGTATGTATGTGTGTATTTGCCCTTTGGTTGGCTGGTTGACATCTAAACAAATTGATGAACCTGAGCTCGGATTATTATCAAATACATAAAAAAATTTTAAAAACTAGAACTCTTTTTTAAAAATTATCATCTATTTTTCATTTACGGATATTTCGTATAGGGTCTTGAGTTTCTGAAGAAAGCCTAGACTTAGGTTAATAAGAGACCTAGGTTAAAAATTTGTTCAAATTTCCCAGACAAAATATCGTTTTTTATTTAGCAGTACATAATTAATTAAAATGTGATCTAAACATTTCAAAGATACAGACACGGGAATATTAGAATATTATATGACTAGAATAATATAATTAAGCATTAACAATCGCCATTAGACTCGTATTTGATATCAGCAATGCCGAAACAAACAATTTTTACGTTAATATAGTTAAGTAATAAGTTCGATAATTATACAAGATAAAAAAGTGTATAGTAAAAATTTTTATCTGTGACTACCAAATTCAAAATATACTTGGCACTCTTCTTGATGTTAAATACAGACTAATAATGTTGACAATCCGTGCTTTTTCCTTGCACAAATATAAATTTTACAAATGAATATGTAACTTTTGAAAGATAAACAAGAATGGCAAATAGGTTTCATATTCAAAATCTATGTTTTTATTCTTTCTAAAAAAAAGACAAATCTAAAAATATGTAGCGTGTGAAGAAATCCTCATATTTTTATACATAAGTATTTAAGAACGGAAATAGTAAAAAATATGAAAAACTGAAGGGGCACAAACTCTCAATAATACAGAAAAAATATTTCTGAATACATTACGGGTGGGGCTTACAATTTAGATAAACTAGTTTCTTTAAAGACATATTATTTAAAGTCTATTCTCCAACTGACTTTACGGGACGTATGCGGGGATGGTACAAATCAAGATTTGATTGGGATATAGAAGTAAGTTATTTTTCTGTTCGTTTAGACTGTTTTCGCTAACTTGAAAGCAAATTGTTAATATTTTTGGCGCGCGAAAAAATATCTTTCTTCTTGATGTTTTAAAAATGAAAAGTAGATTATGTTGAAAAATAAAGCTTTAAGTAGGCATATTCTAGTTACGCAGTCCCCACCCCTTATAAAAACCACCCCGCATCTCCTTGACATAAAACAATGCCGCTATAATTAAAGCGAAAAAAATAAACTATTTTGCGATTAAATATCGTTTAAGATTAATTAGCTTATAAAATACGTGAATTTCGATTACTGAGTCGCAACCCCTTTACAATGAAAACATTTCTGATATAAGAAAGAAATATACTTTGAACTTGGACTTTACAATTAATTCTTTTACTTAATTCTTTATTCAATAATGTCTGTTGTCTATAAATTATTTCGTTATTTTACTTATAAAAGTTTTAAATTTTGGTTGATTAGGATTGTTTTTCTTTTTATAAAAATTTGTTTTTAACATTTAAACATTTATTTAACGACTTTGAGTTTGTAGAATCGAAATGAAATTTCAATGAAAAATGATGCTAATATCAATCTTCTCGATCCGGCCGCTAACATCTTTGAGAAATAAAAACACAAACAATAGGGTAAAATTATAAGCTGTCTAGGAGCTTTCATATTCTATAAATTAAAAATTTTGAGCTTGACACATTGAGCGAGAATTTAATATTTTTAATGGTGGCTACTTTCCGATACTTAAAATTATTAAAAACACTTAACGTATGGAAGTATTAGGTTTTCCTAAATTGGCCGTCCTTATTGTTCTTCTTGTTTTCCGGAAAATTTTTTGAACACCTTGTTTCTTATTAGCACATCTAAATAATATCTAAAATACATAAACATAAGTATATTCCTCATCTAGTTTTCTTGAATTTCCAAAATTTGTTTACTAGTTTTATGGAGGTCTAATTTTCTTCACCTTAATTTTAGTTCCCGTTTATGTCAAAGGGCGCCGTATAAGAATTTGAAACTTAATAAACCAAATGTATTTTAAAGTTTTATTTTTAAAGTTTTTACTACTTTTCAAATATAATTTAATTTTAATTTTCCTAACATACCTCTTTCGCCAACTTGATCAATTAAGAATTGCTTAAAGACTAACGAGCTAAACTTTAAAACTGAAATTATACCAATTCAGAAGCTCATCAAAAACTCTTAATTATACCACAAAGACAAATCTGATAATTTTATGCTAAAGTTGGAGGAGAGAGGGCTGAGTCGATTTCGACTCAGTCCCACCACGGAAAATATTAAGTTCTTGCTCAGTCTGTCAAACTCAAAATTTTTAATTCGGGGAATATGGAAACTCCTGAATAGCTTATAATTTTGCATTATTGGATAGGAACTGCCCTCTCGAAAGGGGTGACATTCGAAATGGTTCCTTTGTAAAGGGATTGCAACTCAATAATCGAAATTCACGTATTTTATAAGCTGATAAGTCGTAAACGATATTTAATCGCAAAATAGTTTATTTTCTTCGCTTTAATTATAGCGGTATTGTTTTATGCCAAGGAAATGCGGGGTGGTTTTTATAAAGGGTGGGAACTGGGTAATTAGAATACGCCAATTTTAAAACTTTATTTCCACATAATCTACTCTTCATTTTTAAAACATAGGTAATCTATTTTTTATTTTGGAAAAATCATTTAAGGGTAGCTTGGAGGCGACGGGGGTGAGCTCAAAAATCGAAATTATATACTTATTCAAAACCTCATAAATAGCTCATAACTCTACTACAAAAATTGGTCAGAAATGTTTCTTTTCAAGCGTTGGGGGGCTGAGTCAAACTCGACTCAGTCCCCCTCCCCACTAAAAATATTAAATTCTTGCTCAGTGAGTCGAGCTCAAAATTTTTAATTCACGGAATACGAAAGCTCATAAATAGCTCACTAATTATGCGCCATTTGTTTTTGCAATTCTAAAATGTGGGGGGGGGGCTAGGTCGAGTGGGATTAACAATTATGTAATTTAACAATAAATTAAAATATATTTTTTCAATTCTTACTGGTAGATTTATTGTTTGAAATCTGATCATAAAATTGTTTGACATTTACAAAACTTTTATTTTCAATTGAAGCCAACTCCATATGCTTATTATTTTGATTCATGAGTTTATTGTAACGATTTGTAGAACATTTCTAGTTCAAGGATTAGCGTAATGTCTATTCTACGTATAAAACTATCTTTTTCTAAAACACAAAGAACTTAAATAAATATACGTATCTATGTACTTAACCATTCAATAGTTTATGATTAAGCAATCATATTTTGTGTTTCATAGATAATTATTGACCTCATTCTCAACTAAAAGAAAATAAAATCATACATTTAATTAGTCATGTAAATTCACATCAATTAATTATTATTGCAAAATTCTAAAATTTAAATGTTTATCCACGTAAATTATCTTGACATTAAAATATTCAAAATTTTTAGTATTTAATTGTAACTGATGTTATTTTGACGCATGTATTCTATTGTTAGATGTGCCTTTAAAAAAAATAATAAAGCTAATTTCCTAATTTCTTTCGATAAAGTTTACCTAAAATAATACTTCAAAAATCTATCGTATATGATTTTTTCCGTTCCTAATGATGATCTAATAAATATGTTAAAACACTTTTAAAACCACATAAAAAAGGTCCTTAAACCATTATTCTATAGAAACTGGTTTCCGACAAAAATAAATTTTTGTATAGGGAAATTCCCTATATTATGCAGGATGCTTCGAACTTACCCATAAGCGCTATTGACTCGCACTCATGTTGAGCATCCCCACTCACTTGACAGATGAAATGTCCCATCGAAAAGATCTATCTTTTTGTATCATTTCTTAATCACAAAAATTTTGCCACTCTAAAAATTTAAGAGTAGCTTAAGCCCCGGAACCCTTCAGCCAGGTCTGTATTTCTGTATTCAGATATCACTAGAAGACTTTTTGAACACTTTTTCAAAGTGCCTCAAATATCTTCCCAAAACTTTCTTATCAGCTTTTCATTAAAAATATCCTTGTCACTAAAAGCAGTGCTACAGACGTCAAAGTCCATGTAATTTAAATTTCTTTCACATAAAATGTGAGGCTGAAAAGTCACCTTTAGTAAGTAAAGTTGTTAGATTTGACGATACATACATTTTGAAATCAGATATTAAAATCAGAGAAAGATTAAATTTAAAAAAAAGAGTCGAATAATTATTTATTGTTTAACAATAAGTGCAATCTTATCTTGGAAAGGATTACTTACCATTAGTTAAGTGACTGCAAAAACTGCTGCAAGTCTGCTCGTAGTTTGTTCTTCTGGTCAAGGTCAGATTTACCCTAAGTGCCGCCCTGCCTATTGTTTAAAAAGAAAGAATCTATCTTTTCCTACTTTCCTTATGAATAAAAAAAAAAAAAACGTCAATTTAATAAAAATTAATGCATCCAAGTCTTTACATATGTGTTTTACTTTCCCTGTTCTACTTAAACGGGATTTTATTCACTTAATTTTTTAGTCTTACTGACATACGATAATACTACTCAGCTGATTTAAAGCGACTTCATTTCACGACTTCTGCAACAAGAACTGCAGAGCCACGCTAGATGAAATTACTTATTATTTTCACTATATGATAGTTCTAAATGACGTCTTCTTAACACATTATAAAGCACTGACTCTGACTACTTATATGTCAAGTATTAGTACTAAGTTCAATACTAAGCTTAAAAACTTCATAGATTACAAATTCATATCCTATGTTAACCTGTAACTTCCTGCAAATAGAAGGCCTAGTTCAGCCATAGAAAAGATATTACAAAAATATGCACATTAATCACAAATGCACAAATGTAATTTTCTATAACGCAGTGAGAGTACTAACAGTAAATAAATATGCATAAAAAGAGCAAACAAGTAAATAATTAGAATAAATAGATAGAAATATGTTTTTATTTATCCGATATCTATACTTAATTAATCCGTTATAAATAAATGTATAACTTTCTTTTATAAATACTTTTTGTATTTACTTGTATATCATAACTAATTATAATTGTTATATCCATTTTACCATTTTATGCCTGACATTGAAACTTAAGTATTAATTTTATTACAATGAGGGAGTGTTTTTATCTCACATATGTGAAATTGCGCTAACTGGGTGTGTTGGGAGTGTGCAGTTATGATATGACTGAGCATGTTACACCCTGATTTTTTTTAAGTTAATAAATTTAATAATTTAGTAACAAAAATATGAATACAAGTCAAAAATTATAGTTTTATTTTGTAATTTATTTTTATTTTATCGATTATTACTTTGATTAGAAAACTAATAAATGGTCAGATTATTCAATTAAACATAAATTTTTAATGAATCGCATCTGAAATATATATATTATTGTTGTCAATCATGAAGTACTCGAATATAGCTGTTTCTAAAAAAATTCTAATGTATATTATCTTCCTTTTTTAACTTGACTACTCTTGCTTACAAGGAGAAGTTCAAGTATGGTCGTCACCGATTTCAATCAAATTTCGTCTACTAGTAGAGCATAATATCTATATCAAAAACCTAGAAAATTAAGGTCCACCTCTCAAAAATAAAAGAAATGTTTCAATTTAAAGTTTAAACAATTTTATAAGATATATACAAGTTATTAAGTGCCATCAAAAAGTAGGTGAAATAACTTGGTAGTAATGTGTTCAGAATAGTGTTATGGATGCTGTGTTACTGGGTTCAAAATCCCGCTACGAACATTTTTAAATTTATTAACAATGTTGCTAAAATTATGGTTATGCAAATATCAATTCTTGTAAAAAATAGTTATTTGTGTATTAAGAGCGTAAAATGGTACATTGGCGCTCGATTGAAAATGTAGGCGCCGCCAGGCGGAGCGCGTCATTCTCATGAGAGCGGCAATGTCATTTTGTGCTCGAATTACACACATAATTTTTTTTACAAACTTCGTTATATATATACAGGGTGAGTTTTTTGAGAGTTGCCATTTTGATTATGGCTAAACAATTGACTTAATCAAAAAATTGTTCAAATAAAAGTTGTAGCCACTGGCGGGGGACATTGATTGATATACTTTGGAGCTTTATAGCTCTTGTAGTTTTCGAGATATGATATAAATTTAACTTTTTTAAGTGGAATAGTATACTTATTTGTTGATAAAAATTATTCAATAAAGCAACAGAAACAAAAAATAAAAAGATAAAAATTTTTATCTTAAGTTTTTTTTCCAACATTTACAACTTTCGCGCTTCAAAGTGATTTATTTATTTGAATTTTGGTGAGTTTAAGGGCGCTAAGTTTAAATTAGCGTCATAAGTTACGGAAAATAATTGTAGCAGCTAAGCAGTAATTGTATTTATGCTACATAGATGGCTATCTAGTTAACAACTCGTGTTTCCAGGTAGGTAAAACAGAAATTTTTAACTGAATTGAATTTATTTGAATATGACCTTTTGACATTTAGAAACATAGTTCTATATTTTGTATATTTATTTTCGAAAAAAATTATTACCCTTGTTTGAGTAATTTTAATTTTAGGTTCGTTATTTAAAAATATTAATTGCTTTTAATTTTAAAAAACGCCGTGAGCAGCGCAGTCTCATCACGGAAGTCGAATTTTTCCTTTCATCTTCGGTATTGAATGTCTACAAGCGAAATGTAATTGAAAGTCCACAAGCAATTTGTCATTTTGGTGGTTTCAAAACCATGATGAGTTTCCGGTTTCATGATGAGTGTCCGGTTGATCGGGGCTTTAAAAAAAGGTTTTAAATTTTTAAGGGCTGAATCTCAGTAAATTTCAATTTTGTGCCGATAGAAGTTAGCAGGGAAAAAGCCAACACAATAGGGTACTTGACTGAAGTTACAAAAATATTCTAAAAGCATTGTTTTTCCATATCAGTTAAGTGATTTTTTTTATTTTCGACAGATTCTGTAAAAAATCATCAAAAAAATAACCCTACAATTTTAAATGAGAAAAAGGCGGGAAAAAGACCTCACTATAGTGACGTCACAGTTTGAAGTAACTAAACGTCAATGTCAACGTCAATAACCTCAAAACTTTGATTATATTCATAAAATGTCAAAGTAAAACAAGTATTTATTAGAATTCTGGCCGATATATATATATATATATATATATATATATATATATATATATATATATATATATATATATATATATATATATATATATATATAAGCTAATAGAAATATTCAAAAAAAAAAAAAACACAAATTCAACTCACCGATGAAAATTATTAAAATCGACATATCTAGCTACAAAATGTTATGTCATATTCAAGAAATGGCGCGTTTTCACCAATTTGAATATTTGTTGAAAAATGGCAATTTTCAAAATAAAAGTTCTAACTAGCTATCAAATTTTTTTATGTTTCATTATTAAAATTAAACATATGAAATGATAATGCATAGAATTATTTAACATTTGACTCAAATTTTAACTACAGTCAAGTACCGTATTCGTACGAGGACATTCCTACCCAGGCTTATCCGTCAATTGACTTTGTGTTTTATTTTTAAATATTAAAAAAGGAACTTAAATAGTAAACTGAAAGGCCTTTATGAAGATATTTTTTCTTTCCAAAAAAATCCAAAATTTCTATTTTATAAATAATAAAAATCCAATATTCTTAATTTATAAATAAACAGTGACTTTAATAACATTTTTAAATTACTTAATATGTATGTATTTCATTTGTTAAAAAATTATATTCACTTTTTTTTAAATTTTTTAAAATAACTATTCGCCTACTTGTATTTAGAACAAAAATAATGCATTTAAAACACATTTAACAATAGCATTCAATTCCGATGTAAAAATGGGAGAAGTGGACTCCCTAAAAGGTACTAGCTGGATACTAACTGAATACACGTACAAAATTTCAGCCCTCTAGGTTTCCTTAGAGAGTCTCTAGACGTGTTAGAAAACAAGCAAAAAAATTAAGGAAATATTGGCGTAAAAATCGTGGGGGTAAGGGTTAAAAGTTGAAACCTCCAAAAAACAGTGTCTGGCAATTAGCTTAACCTGTACACAAAATTTCAGCCCTCTAGGTTTATTTGGGGAGATTTTAACCCGAACGAAACTGTTAAAAAACAAGAAAAATCATGTTCTTTTGGGTATAAAAATGGTGAGGGTAGGGGTTAAAAGTCGAGACCCCCAAAAGGCTCAATATTAACTCAATCCGAATACAAAATTTCAGCCCTCTAGGTTTATTCGGGTGACCTGTGCGAGTGGTACAAACTTTGAAAACGTCAAAAAAGCATGAAATTGTAGTTTAAAATGAGGGGGGTGGGGGTACAATTTTAAAACCTTCAAAAAGCACAGCCTAGGTATGAACTCTATCAACACACCAAATTTCAACCCTCTACGTTAATTCTGGAAGGCTGGGGGCGTGTTAGATCCAGCGAAAATCGTTTTTTCCCCCCTACTCCCTCCAAATCATCTTAGGAAACTGAATTTTGGATATGTTGTAGATAATTTACCAAAACATTATTTCCAGCCGGTTTGGAAAATTTCTATTTCTTTTCCGCCCCCCACCACCCCCTTAAAGGTTGGGTCGGATCCAAAATTTTCCCAAAATTTGACCCCACTTTGATAGTATTGTTGTGCATCGGAATGAGCCCCATTTACCAAATTTGAGCTCTTAACTTTCATAGGGGGGCCCTACACATATTAAAAGGTAGCGGGAATATATATATATATATATATATATATATATATATATATATATATATATATATATATATGTATATATATCAGACATTTTTTTCTACATATTCGTGTTCTACGGGTCCGAACACGGATAGCTCCCCTAATCTCGCCTCTCGCCGTTCTTGTCGTATAGACTGTATAAGTCTAATTTTTTCAAGGAAAAATTCGACTAATAATAATGCATTTAAAACACATCTAACAATAGCATTGAATTCCGATGTAAAAATGGGTGAAGTGGGGGGAAAAGTAATGTGGACTCGCTAAAAGGTACTAGCTGGATACTAACTGAATACACGTACAAAATTTCAGCCCTTAGAGAGTCTTTAGACGTGTTAGAAAACAAGCAAAAAAATTAAGGAAATATTGACGTAAAAATCGTGGGGGTAAGGGTTAAAAGTTGAAACCTCCAAAAAGCAGTGGCTTACTATTAATTTAAGCTATACACAAAATTTCAGCCCTCTAGGTTTATTTGGGGAGATTTTGACCCGAACGAAACTGTTAAAAAACAAGAAAAATCATGTTCTTTTTGGTATAAAATGGTGGGGGTAGGGGTTAAAGGTCGAGACCCCCAAAAATCACCCCCGTGATACTATCTCAATCCGAATACAAAATTTCAGCCCTCTAGGTTTATTTGGGTGACCTGTGCGAGTGGTACAAACTTCAAAAACGTCGAAAAAGCATGAAATTGTAGCTTAAAAATGAGGGGGGTGGGGGTAAAATATTAAAACCTCCAAAAATCACAACGTAGGTACGAACTTTATCAACACACCAAATTTCAACACTCTACGTTAATTCTGGGGGGCTGTGGGCGTGTTAAATCCAGCCAAAGTCCTTTTTTCCCCCTCTACTGCCTCCAAGTCATCCTAGGCAGCGGAATTTTGCATATGTTGTAGATAATTGACCGAAACATTATTTCCAACCGATTTGGAGAAGTTTTATTGTTTTACCGCCCCCACCACCCCCTTAAAGGTTAGGTCAGGTCCAAAATTTGACCCCACTTTGATAGTATTTTTGTGCATTGGAATAAGCCCCATTTACCAAATTTGAGCTCAAATTTGGTAAATGGGGCTTATTCCAATGCCTGTATATATATATATATATATATATATATATATACAGGGTGGAGCGCGGTAATTTGCTTTTTTGCACTGCATGCTGTGGCGGCACTGTCGGTCGAAGAGAGGAGAGAGTGGGCGTGGCTTACAGTGGCTGACTGGAGATTTGTATTTCTCCGCCTTTCAGTTGCCATCATGCAGTGGACACGTGAGGAGAGGTCATTTTGTGTTGAAGCGTATTTTTCAAATGCCCACTCGATCATTGCAGTGCAGCGTGCTTTTCGTTTACGATTCGCTGTTCCTCCACGCGGACGTGTTCCTGGACGGCAATCAATTGTAAATTGGGTGAATGCATTCAGAACAGCAGGGAATGTGTCATGTCGACGAAGGGGACCTGAGAGAAGTATTACAACACCACAAAACATCGAGAGAGTTAGAGCAGCAGTACTGCAATCTCCAAAACGCTCTGCTCGGAAGCAATCATTGGCTCTTGGCATTTCAAGACGTTCTTTCCACCGGATTCTTCATGATGAACTGAATTTTCACCCGTATAAAATGTGCGTGGTCCAACAGTTGTCAGCACGGGACTATTTGACACGGCGGACCTCTTGTGAAGACATTTTAGCAACTATACCCCGTGACGCAATTGTGTTTTTTTCTGATGAGGCACATTTTCACCTCAGTGGGTGTGTAAACAAACAAAATATGCGTTACTGGAGTGAAACAAACCCCAGAGAAGTTCACGAGAGACCTCTGCATTCGGACCGCGTCACTGTGTGGTGCGCCATATCACGAGTAGGCATCATTGGTCCTTACTTTTTTCAGGATAACGGTCGTGCCATAACTGTGACCTCCGAACGGTACTTGTCTATGATGCAGGATTATTTTCAGCGGGCTCTTGAGGCAATGGAACTAGAGGATACATGGTTCCAACAGGATGGTGCCACTACACACACAGCGAGGGTTACCATGAATTGTTTGAGGCAAATGTTTCCTGGACGGCTTATCTCTTTGAAGGGTGATGTGAACTGGTCAACACGCTAACCAGATTTAGCCCCATGCGATTTCTTCCTTTGGGGTTACCTGAAGTCTAAGGTGTATATCAACCGTCCCAACACCTTGGAAGACCTAAGGAACAATATTGAAGCTGAAATTGGCAGAATACCAGTGGACATGCTTGTTAGAGTTCATGAAAACTTCAGAAAACGTATGCAGCAGTGTGTGGATAGCGAAGGTCGACATTTGCCAGATAAACTATTTAAAACCATGTAATTTAAAAATTCCATTACTGTTCAGTATAATTAAAATATAAAATTAATTTTTCTAATGATCATAATTTTTTTATTTCATTCCCAAATCAGCAAATTACCACGCACCCTGTATATATATATATATATATATATATATATATATATATATATATATATATATATATATATATATATATATATATATGACATTTTTTTCTACAGAATCGTGTTCTACGGGTCCGAAAACGGATAGTGCCTCTACTCTCGCCTCTCGCCGTTCTTGTCGTATAGGCTGTATAAGTCTAATTTTTTCAAAGAAAAATTCGACTAAAAATAGTATTTTTTAGGCCGGTGTGATATAAATTATTAGTCATGTTATGAAGATATAAAATCACTTCGGTGTTCGCACATTCAAACAGTACTATCTGTACATTCACGGATGCATTGTTTTCGAGTTACGGATTTATGCTTCTGCATCAATGACACCAACACAGCAAAAATATAATCAGTTCGAAAAAGAATTATTAGCTTTGGTGTTTGGCTTTAACTATTTTCTGTTTGGAAATGATAATGTGGTCGCTGAAACTGACCATCGTCCGTTAGTTGATTTAAATGTCATAATTGATATAGATAGTTGGGGCTCCAATGATAACGATGTTGAGAATGCCAACTAGTGTCAGACCGAAATTAGTTTTTCTACCGAAACCGAAACCGAAATTCGGTCGAAACAGAAACGCTCTTTTAAGGCAATTTCTTACTAATGTATTTTAATTTCAGTGTGTTTAAAAAGCCCGTATTTGAGTAATAACACTGGGCAACACTAAAAAACCTCAGGAACAACATACCCTGGAATGTGTAGGTGGTATCATTCCTGATACTAGAAAAATATTAATTTTGCTCAGCCACGTCACAAATAGTGGGAATTTTTTAAAACGTCACGGAAAGTTATAACACTATATCTTATTTAGAACCAAGCAAAAAAATGACAAAAAAGTTAAGAAAATTTTGTCTTTTGCACGGAAAAACATTAAATTAAGGATATATTGTATAGTTCAATAAGCAGAGGTGTAACTACAGTGGCGCATGTGGAGTAGTCGCTTCAGGGCGCACGGCGAAATGGGGCATAATCAATAAAATGTAGGCGGAAGAAATTAAAGAAATTTTTTATTGGTGTTAGTGTTTTTATGTTATAGTCCTTAGTGCCTGTAAAAAAAAATTGGAAATTTCTTTGCTCGTTAGCGGTATTTCCTGCGGGAAAAAGAAGAAACAATGGACGTTTTCTTTAGTTTTTTGCTTGGAGGAGAAACGAAAATTTCACATATTTACAGCAACTTTTAGTTTGCTCATTTACAGAAAAAAAATTTTTGAGGCAGGGCGCTTGAGTCAAATTTGCTCCAACGCGCAAAATTGGTAGTTACGCTTCTACCAATAAGTAGACACAAAGAAAAACAATAAACATTAACTATTTATTGGATTTATACTCACTTACAATCACCTTACAATATTATTTAATATAATTTTAATTTTTTTATTTTATTTTTTTTTTTAATTTTAACATGCATATGACTTTTAAGTACATAATTATGCATGTTAAAATTTAAAAAATATTAAAAAAGTTCTTTTTTTAGGTCTACATAATTTTTTTTTCTTTAAAAATATCATTAAATGTAAAAAATAAATAAATACCTTTTCCACAAAATTGTGACGTGACTGAAATATTTTGTTTACGTTTCTACACTATAGAAGGCATGAGGAATACGAATCACATAAATTTATTCGTGAGGAAAAAAAAACTTTTTTTTGTTGCCTTGTGTAATTAGTTATTTAATAAAAATAAAGAAAAATTAATAAAAAAATTTTTACTTGCTTTTTTTCTTTAAGTAACTCGGATATGAACCGGATTAACCCACTCTTAGGCCCTAGACATTTTCTTCTTACCGAGCCCCCTTTCTTTTTCTCATGGCCCAATTTACCTATGAGTAGCCCTGCGGCGTTGGGGCGTCTCTCACGTGAAAGATTTTCACCATTATTTTTGTCAAAATTTCCCTTAAAAGCAGAGCGGACGAACAAAAAGCAAAAGAAACTTATTATTTCTATTCTACTCCTGTTTTGAAATATTCTATATCATTTTGTGCGGCTCCTACCTATCGATTGTGTGAAAAACTAAAACAAAACTTAAATATTGACTCAGATATTAAAAATAAGCAGGTCTGCTGCAGGTGACGCTAGTGATTTACTAAATGTCCGACGCTCTGCAAGAGCTAAGAATTATTTTTTTAAATAAACTTTATTATTTTTAGTAAAATCTGTTTCATTACAACATTTGTTTGAATCACAGAAACCATGTTTGTCTTTTAAAATACAAAAATAATTTTTTTTTTTTATAAAAATGACTTTATATACTCGGAAAGTCTTTGATAATCAAAACTTTTCATCGGGTTCTTTTCTTCGAGAGTAAGCTCATTACACTGTAAGTGTACACTGTATATTCTCTTCATCATCAGTGATCAACTGATTTTTACTAGTGTCCACGGAACAGCAAATTTTGATACTTTGATACTGTTTTTCCTATTGAAGTCGACGGAAGTTGAGATAAATGCTCCAATTTTACACATCGGATGAAACAAACTCTGGAAATTTTTGTTGAATTTGAAAATTTTTTTTAAATTTGTAATATATTAACAACCATATTAATATATTTAATTTTCAGACTTTGAAATCCTTTCATAGATTCAAATATTTATGGTTTTAAAATTAATTGAATTTTGAATTCTTTTCGAGATCCGAAAACCCTGGTGGATTTTTCAAAATTACGTTCAGTTCCTTCGTAATTAGGCTTTACTACAATCCTTTTCTAAAGTGAAATTTTAATAAAAAAATTTCTGAAGTTAATGTTTAAATTTTTGAATATTATTTTTATCGTAACGTAGGTAATCTATTGTTTTTCTTTCTTTTGTTTCCGTTTATTATTAAATGAGTATTTTTAATAGGTATATCAACTTTTGTCGTGAATATATGAACCTCCATAAAGAATATCATGAAGATTCTGACTGGAGATGTTGAGATGATGAAACATCTACGGAATGAATTTACAATGTTTCACTAAAATCTGTCCAGTGGTTTTTGTGTCAACCGTGCCGATGGAAAACCTAACTTATCATTTTTTATTATATAAATTCGATGTAACTTCCAAAATATCAGTTTTAGGTGTAAGAATATCTGATATTAATAGATAGAGTTTACATTTTTTTACATAATTATAAAAAAAATATAGGTGGTTCTTTAAAAAAAAGTTTTTCACAATAAACAAAAAAATATTCAAAAACTGCTTTATGTGACCACCCTGTATTATGTCAAGGAAGCTGAAATGCCACTGTCAGATAGAATATTAATAACAATTCCCAGCGAATTCAAATTTGTTGTTAAAAACACTTAAAATAACAAAATTGGTGTCAATTTCCGGTATAACCGGAAGTGGCAGCAAGTTAAAAATATTTTAATTAAAATCTTCATATTTGGAAACTTCTAAAACCAATTTTTCAAAAATCTACTTTAAGACCATAAACTTTTAATGGAGATTCTTTTTGAATCATCCTGTACATAACCATTTGGAAGATCACATTAAAATGTGGTTAAGATTGATCGGGAGGTTAATATCTATATTCCCTGTAAATTTCAACTCAATTGCTTCAGTAGTTTTTGAGTTAAATTGGTTCATACAAACAGACAGACAAAAATTTTTTTTAAGTTAGCTTTGCTATATATGTCGAATTTGCTAATACCTAAAAATTCGAAAATCACAGACAGACCCTTCTATTTTATCTATAGGTATTGATAAGTATACTATTCAATTTAAAAAAAAGTAAGTTTGTATCATAGCTTGAAACCCATAAGAGCTATCAAGCTCCTGGTTATAGCAAATGGTTGCCCCCTGGTTATAGCAATGGTTGCTAAGCATCAATTTTAAGTTCGAAGATCATAGTGTCATATCGTATGTTGTACCTTATTTTGTAAATTTTTTTTTAAAAAAAAAAGAGCGTTGATAGCGTAGTATCAGAATACCTTGTTGTTTATTGATGATTTTGTTGTTGTCTTCTCTAAAGTTCAGATGTGAAATGCCACTGTGTTTGTGTTGTATTATTAATTTCGTTTTAATTAATTAATGTTGTAAATTAATTGTAACTGATGTTTTAAAGTAAAAATTAATAAAGAATAATTTGACAGTTTAAGTGATAATTAATAAAGAATTGTTTTCATTTGTTAAAGTGCGCTGTATTTATTTTAAACCATATATTCGGCCAAGTTGACACTCTTAAATGGTAGCAAATTGTGGCGCGCTCGTAATTAAACTTGTGAATACCTTATTTGAAAAAAAAAACGCTAACATATATACATACATATATATATATATATATATATATATATATATATATATATATATCTATATATATATATATATAGATATATATATATCTATATATATATATATATATATATATATATATATATATATATATATATATATGTATATATATGTATGTATATGTATATGTATATATATATGTATATATATATATATATATATATATATATATATATATATATATAGAGAGAGAGAGAGAGAGAGAGAGAGAGAGAAACTTTGATATATATTGATAGAGAAACGAATTGATAAGCCCTGGTTCACAAATGAACTTCGTGACATTAAGCTATAAGTCCTACTAGTCCATACCTACTATTTATTAAAATTAGCTCGATCTTGTCGATTTACTGGTCCACGACTTACCACTTACTTGAATGCAAGAAATGAATACCGAAAATATGTGAAAACGGCGAAGAAAGATTATCAGACTAGAATTATTAATACAATTGCCAATACGCACGATAATATTAGCTTCTGGCGAACAATTAACACACTTACAAAAAAATATGATAATATCAGCTTGGACCCAGAACTATGTTATAATCACTTCCGAATAATATATTCTAGTGAAACTGAAGATATGCCTATATTTCATGAAACCGCTCATGGTTTTTTAGACGAACCTATAACACTTGAAGAAATTGAACTAGCTTTAACGAACGTAAAAAATAATAAAGCAGCAGGAACAGATCATATTTGTTACGAATTTTATAAAAACCTTCCGAATAACTGGATACATTATACACAGAATCTTTTTAACATAATATTGGAAACTGAAGTTATTCCAGAGAAGTGGGCCGAGATACAGTCAATTTTGATTTACAAGTCAGGTGATATTTTTAATCCTAGCAACTACCGACCAATAGCGCTATTTAATTGTATTTTAAAACTATTCACGTTAATATTAAATTTTAGACTGACTACGTGGATTGAACATTATGATATGTTACCAGAATCACAAAATGGTTTCCGTAATGGGCGAAGTTGTATAGATAACTTGTTTATTTTAAATACTATATTAACGATACACTGTCACAATAATAGTACAGTCACTGAAAGACAAAATAATGTAAAAGCTCCCAATTTTTTCGGATTGAATGGATTTTCCTGAAAATTTGTATACCAGCTCATCTGACCCTACACTTCAAAAGTTATATTGTCTTGATGTGTGCTTTTTGATAATTAGGGGTAAAAACTACACTTGTATGACAAAAATACGAAAAGTCCAGATTTACGTATTTTAAAGATTCAATTTATGTTCAAATATGTTGGATAAAATTCCTTTCAAGTTTTTTTAATATAATTTATGAAATTCAGTTACTTTTCTACCCAAAAAATTCTTAAAAACTACCCCTTTGTTTCCGAAAAAATAGGAAAAAAGTTTTAGCAGCCTAAAGTAACCTTTTGGTGCATTCACAATGTATTATATCTCTTTTATTTTTCATTAGAAAACTTATCACTCATTAAAAAGCTGCAACCGTTAAAAAATAAACCACCCCTTATAATAAAATAAAGAAGAAAACGATTATTAACGGCTTGAGATATTATATACTGGTGTACATAGGTATGATGAATTGTAACTTTTTAAAAGTTTTGAAATGTATGATTATATTGTAACTTTTTAATCTCCCAAAAACTCTGATAGAAGAACTACCCCTTATAAAAAATCCTACCCTTTATGGAAAAATTGCATAAAAATTATATGTATGGAAAAATAGCATGTGAATTATACATTACATGTTGATATAATTAATTTTTTTTTTCATTCTATTGAATTTATTTTTAAAATTTTTTAACTAAATTATTAAAAAAATACAAAAAATACACAAAGATGATGGCAATTTACCTGCTCCAAAAATTTTACCGAAAAAATGCAATTGGTTTTCTTACTATAACTTTTTTAATTTTTAAGTTATCAATTCGCTTAAAAAACGATTTGGTAGGAAATTTTAAGCACTATAAGTCTTATGATTTACAGTATTTTTGAGTCCTTCAATTTTTAGATTTGTAAGTTTAAAGGGCTTAGGAAAGGTAGTCTTCGCGTTCTGTTTTGAGCTTCTAATGATCATAACTCAGTCAAATTTGGACGTACAAAAATGAACAAAAAAGCAAATTTTTCAGCAAGAAAAGACCTATAATTTTCGTTCTATAATTTTTTTCATAAATTTGTTAGTTTTTTAAATATTTTGAAAAAAACTATGATTTTTTTAAAAATTAAATTTTTTTTTCAAGTGTATATCAGTCATTTTTTCGAATTTAAACTTCTAAATCCGTTCAAACTCCCAGAACCCATTGTTTATATATGAATAAAGTAAACTGGCGACGGATTACGCTTAGTTTCAATGTTTGCCGTCAAGTAATTAATTTTGATATCAATTTTTTTTCTCAAAAATCAAGACAACCATTTTACTTTGAATGTAACTCCGTTAATTTTCATACTAATGGCTTTTACCAAAGTTCAAAATAAAGCTCTATTCAAGTACTTTAAAAGGTGTAATATGAGTTTTTTTCGAAATACCTCTCATTTTTCCTCCAAATGACATTGAAAGTTTCAATTTTAGCTATCGTCAAAATCGATTTTAACTTCAAGGAGTCATAACTTAGATTGTATTCTACCTACAAAAATAAAAAAGAATGAAATCTCTTTGTTACTTCATTTTCTTTATTTTTGCTCATAACCATTTTTTATGTAAAACTTGTAGTTTTTGAGATATTTGCGAAATAGCCCTCAAAAACATGCATTTTTTGGGCTAAAAACGACCACATTTAGGCGCCAATATCTCAAAAAGTATTGATTGTACAAAAAATTCTTATAGAATATTTTTTGCTTAGAATTTGTCCCTCTATCGAACTGTGAGGTTAGTTTTCACAAAAAAATTTCCAACCCCTAGAAGGGGGGTGCCTTCCACTCCTAGGGTGGAAGCACACATCGGCATTATATAACTTTTGTTTCTTGGGCTACTCCCTAGCTACAGTTCAAATTTCAAGCCAATCCATCCCATCCGAAAAAATTGGTAGCCAAATGCTTCAGTTACTGTACTATAAAGGAAAATACGTATATGCCTTATTCATCGACTTTAAAGGGGCCTTCGACAGTCTTAGTCATCGAATCTTATGGCTTAAATTAAACAGAATTGGCTTGTATGGTAAGATGCTTAGAATAATTAAAAATTTATATAAAAATTCAAACATTAGTTTTAAACTTAATGAAGTAATCACTAAACCAATTTATGTCCTGAACGGTGTACTTCAAGGGGAAATCTTATCGCCAACCCTATTTAATTTATATATTGCTGACTTGGAACAATCATTTAGACAAGCAGGTTTCGATGGCATTTGTATAAATCAACAACAAGACATACTTTCATTATGTTACGCGAATGATATTATACTACTTGGCTATTCCGCTGGTGATATTCAACGAAAATTAAACTATCTTCAGCAATATTGTGCAGAAAGTAAACGATAAGTTAATACTATTAAAACAAAGTTAATGGTTTTCCGCAGATCAGCCAAATGTAAAAAACTACCAACTTTTACTTACGCCGCTGAAAGAATTGAAGTAGTCTAAAGATATACATACTTAGGAGTTACGTTGTCTTCAACATGTAAATATCTTCAAGCAACTCACCACGCCATAAATAAATCGAATATAGCCAACGGAAGAGTAAGGAGAATTTTAACATCTACTAAGTCCGATTCTTGGAATACCAAATGTTTACTTTTCGACACTATTACCGCTGCAACTTTATTATATGCCGCAGAAATTTGGGCGCTAAATTACTTGAACAAAATTGAGAACGTGAAAATCAGATTCATAAAGTCATTATTATATTTACCTAAATCAACACCAAATGCTATTGTTCGACTAGAGAACTCATCTCACGCTAAAGGTTTTCAAAAAAATGTTACATTATTGTTGGTTAATAATAAACCGGTCAGAAAAAAATTTAACAAGTATCTGTTACCAAAAATTAAAAGACTATGACAATCAATCCATGGGTGACTCCCGCTACAATTGGTTTTCACAAATAAAAGAAACATTAATCGATACAGGCATGCTCGAACAGTGGAAATTAAATGTCGAGCAAAATAAAAACAAAGCATTCATCACTCAAATTTTAAATGTCTATCGTAATAAATTACGTAATGATGATCTTTCACAATTACATGCGTCTCATTTTAATATTATTTACAAAGAACTTTTTAACTTAACTAAGCAAAATTTTAACCTTTTAAATATTAGATGTAGTATTGCAAAATTAAGCGCTGTATCTCAAGTTAGAATCAGTAGCCAGTATAGATTACGAATTATTATAAATAAAAATTATTATACATTAAATTTTAGAGAAAAGTGTCCACTATGTAACACGGAAGAATATGATGACCTGTATCACTTTTTTCTTATGTGTCCAGTCTATACTCCATATAGGGCACCCTATATTTGTAAATATATACTTGCCAACAAAAATCAGTTTGAGCAAATAATAAAAAATCTTGATGTTAAAGATGTAAATCACTTAAATGACATTTATTATTATCTTTCAGCATGTTTAAAGTTAGGAGCATTTTGTCTAAATCTATAAGTAACTATTATTTGTACTTGTATGTACACTTTGTACTTCACTCTTTCTTTATAACTTATTATACTTTAGAAATAATTTAAATTTGTTAAAACAGATTTTTGTATTCATGTTGCTTGTATTATGTATATAATTTGTGCGATGTACATTTTTGTGTTCTCGGCATTTGCTGATACTGAATGATACGCATTCACTGATGAGTATTGTAGCGACTGTGACTTCCTGATGCCTCGTGGCCAGCGAGATGGCTGTTGGGAGGATGAATATTTGAAACCTTTGTCAAAAATTTGCAAAATAGTGTTGAGATGTCACGGCCGGTGCGAATCTTAATTTACATTCAACTGTACAAACACTTAATGTAATAGAGAATATGCATGTATTTTTTTTTTAATTTTCGAATTGAAAGGTTTTTTACTGTCACAATTAAGTTTCCATATACTACTAGAATACAAAAAAGAAAAGAAAAAAAAATAAAAAGGAGAGAAGAGGAAAAAAAGAAAAGAAAGGAAAATATATTTAATATTTATTTGAGTTATACGCATATTCCCTATTGTAATTTATTTATATAACACC
Organism: Brachynemurus nebulosus; assembly: GCA_035578155.1. Lineage (NCBI taxonomy): Eukaryota > Metazoa > Arthropoda > Insecta > Neuroptera > Myrmeleontidae > Brachynemurus > Brachynemurus nebulosus. Next base: position 2,094,005 of record JAPWDM010000046.1, on the reverse strand, counting down.
ATTGTAACCTTACCTTAATATATAATTACCCCCCCCCCCCCTCAATTGTTATGATCGATGTAGATCTTAAAACAATAAAACTATTATATATATATATATATATATATATATATATATATATATATACATATGTATATATATATATATATATATACATATGTATATATATATATATATATATATATATATATATATATATATATATATATATATATATATATATATATATATATAACTAGTTGCAGAGTTTTTGAGGTATCAAAGTCCAACAAAAAGGAAAGATGTATTTTTAGTAAGAGATATACATATTTTATTATATTAAGAAGATAAAATACTTTTGCAATAAAGATGGATATAGAGTAATTATGTCTAAACTCCCCCTATTAGTTGTTATATCTCTCACTCAGGTAATATTGAACGATACATACAATGTATAAAAATACACTACGTTGTAAAAAAAAGTAATCGATTTTGACCTATTACTAAACGCACCTATCACTAAAATTTACTCACACTTTCAGCACATCACTTAAAATATAAAATTATGACACTGTAAAATACATCTTATTGTTAGTCACTATCACTTGTTAAATTGTTAAAATATCGAAAATTGTATCTCGCAGGTAAAGCACTTGACTAGCCAAAGCTAAGTAAAAGTACTGATTCTAAAAATTACAAATTTATTTGTAAACATACAAATTTTGTAAAACTAATAAACAGATTTTATTGAAAAATTCATAATAATAGCAATATTTACAAAGGTAGGTTTTATGCAGGTTTTATGACTGTATCAGGTAGTTCAATAAAATTGAATACATTTCAATTAATTAACCACTGAAAAGTACAGACTTTAAAAGAGAAAATTGTAGACCGTTTTATTATTTGCAATATTTAGTAAATTGTTCAGAAAGTATAAAATATTAAAAATTAAACATTTCTAAACTACAAGAAATATGTAATATAATTAAAACTAGAAATACCTATGATAAGAAATTTAATGTTTCAAAACGACTTAACGCTACCAATTTTAAAATATTAAATACTAACAGGAAAATTTTTTATGAAAAATACCCTTACATAGTAATAATAACATATTTTGGTATTTATAAATACGATTTTTTTAATGGTGTAGACCCTTACTTTCATTTATTTAACGGAGTACTATAGTAAAACTGGAAGTGGACTTTAGTCGCTCAGAAACTTTGCAACTACCTATATATATATATATATATATATATATATATATATATATATATATATATATATATATATATATATATATATATATATACATATGTACGTTACCTCCAGCGTTACCTCGTAAATTATGTACAGAAATAGTGTTCAAAATTTCAAAAGGATCGGTGTTATAGTTTTGAAGTTATAAGGGACACCGACTTTGAAAACATGAGCTGTGAGGAAAACGCTTTGAAGTTTTGAACACTTAAAAATTCTTGTATAAAACTGATATAGAATACTTACTGCTAAAGTAATTTTGTACGCTACACTGACAAAATATACAGTACAGATATAAACACGTTTGTTATTGGATTGAAATTTCTATAACTGAGAGAGAGATATATAGAGAGTGAAACATCTGCCAGGTAACAACAAAAATGCTTATAACTTCGTCAATTTTTCTCCAATCAACTTAAAATTTTGAGACAATATTTTTGAGATATTATGCATGCAGTTAAAGAAATTTAAAAAAAAAAAGTGAAAAAAAAGTATTTTAGTACCTTACCCTGCTCTTAAGTAGCGGAAGCATTGTGATCACTTTTGAAAAATAAAAATTTTTCCCTCCAAAATAAAATTTTTTACACACATTTTACGTTTTAGGGCTTCCTGAACAATTTTGGCTTGGTGTCTCTCTCCGTCTGTGTGTCGCTAGTTTGCACAAGTGGCATAAGTTCTGAATTATTTGTTTTTAAGGAAATTTTCAGAAATTATGCAGTTTGGTTCCTAGATGGTCCCCTATGAATTTAATCAAAATTGGAGTAACGGTAGCTACGCTACTACCATGTCATTCCATTAATATACTAAATTGCACCAGGTGACATAACTTCTGAACTATTCAATTCTTTTTTATGAAATTATCAGAAATTATACGGTTTGATTCCTAGATGGTCCTCTACAAATTTCATTGCATTCAGAGTAATAGTATCCATGGCGCTATCATGAAATCCTATTAAATGTCAATATCTTATTTACTGCTAGTCCCACTTTGCTCAAATTTAATAAATAATAATAAATAATAAACAAATACTGTATTTAAAGCTTTCGCTTATTACAGGAGGTTGGTTTAAACAGAAAGAATACAGTAACAGATTACAAAGAAGAAAAAATGTAACACAAATCGCAGAAGCGTATTATACAGCACAGAGCATTAAAATATTAAAAATATTTGAATTAAAAATATTTAAATCTTATAAATTATAAACATGCACACATATATTGGCGACGCAAAAATTACGCGAGCGCTCCTGGTTTTTTAAATTAGAAGCTGTATCAAGTAAAAATTTTTGTATACGTTTAATTGTCGATAGAAAAATGTACTATACAAATTATGCGCAGATTACTAGGTTTTATATCGCCCAGTAATCGTATACGCATATTTTTACTTGATGCTAGTTCTAATTTTACCACCAGAGGCGCGAGTGAGAATCTTTGCGTCGCCAATACAAATAGATGCATAGACACCCATGTACACACAAAAACATGCGTGCATGTTTTCATTGTTGTTTGTTTTCTATAGGTTAGCGACACGGAGGTATGGTTAGCGATTATTCGTCTAGAACGATATTTCTAACTTGAAGAGCAGTGGTTACGTAATTAAAGATTGGGGTTATTTTTGTTTTATTTAGATCTGCAAGCAAGGTTTTATAGTTACTATTAATGTCCAGTGATGTATTGATGTATTGTTTTATTGTGGTTTCCCTGATTTCATTGAAGATCGGGCAAATGAATGTAAAATGATATAGGTTTTCCGGAGTTTTCATGCTGCAACATTCACATATACAGCCTGGGTCCCATTGGTAGGTGCGATTTTTAGTATAAAATTTTATTGAAAGTTGACCCATTGTATGTATTTGTCTAATTATTTGAAGTTGTGCTATATTCATTTGTAGTGCAAGGTAGGTTTCACAATCATATTCGAACTTTATGTGCTTATACATTGGGGTGTAAGACAAGCTATCAATGCGGTTGTTATCACTCTCAATTATTTGGTGTCTGCTCAGACAGTACTCGCTCTATGGAGCTTTCGATCGTTGAAGGGTTTTGATATACCTAACCATAATTCTGTAAAATTTAGTTTTGTAAGACAGTTCTTCACAGATGATGCCCAGTTGTATGCATAATTATTGTCACTACATATGTCAAGTTCGTGTAATCTATTGTAACAAATGCGTGGCAGACGAGACTTCGACATTTTTAGGATTTTAACCCACCATAGCAGGGTAAGGTTTAGTGCTTGTTGAGAGATGGCTTCTGCTCTGGTTTCTGATCTAATTATGTACTGTGGTGTGGTTTTTTGCCAACAGTAAATTTTTTTAAAATACAGTGACTGTACCCGTTTGAGTTCAGATAGATACCTCAGGCTCCAAACTTCTGATGCATACAATAGGGTTGCAGATACCGTGCTATTAAATACATGGTCACTAGATAAGTTGTGCAATACAGCCATATTTATTAAAGCTTTTCAAAATAATTTGTGTCACAGCTTAGACACTTAGTCATACGTAAAAACTAACTGTCAAAAATATCGTGCTATTTTTCTTCTGGCAGTTCTGAACACACTTGCTCTCACGCCGCCAGTAGCCCGGAATCGCTCGCAAACTTCCGGCCTTTCAGCTGGTCGTTCACAATCGGGAACAAAGCGAAGTCATAGGGAGCAAGATCTGGGCTGTAGATAGGATGATCAAGCACTTTAATGCCAGTATTCTCTAAAAAATTAACTGCCCCATGAGCTCGATGAGCAGAAGTTTTATGAGTGTTATCGTAGTGAAAATGCCAGCTATCCATTCTTGAGTTTGAACGAATCTCTTTAAGTTTCTGAACGACTTTAGACAAATATTCATTGACATAACAAGAGGCTTATATTGTGCGCTGACTACCCAAAACAACTCATTTATCCTCCTTTATTAATAACTCGACTTTTGCTACGTTTTATGGAGCAGTTGCTTCAACAGGACGACCCGATCTTGGAGGATCATTAACACTGAAATTACCACGTTCAAATTCACGATACCACCGGTACACAGTTGTGCGATGGGGACACTTTTCTTTGAATAAAGTTTTCATTTTCTCTACACATTCATCTACGAACAGGCCTCGTACAAAGTTGTAGCGAATAATCACGCGTAACTCGTCTTTCAACCACTCGGACTTTTAATTAAAGACTTAGTTCTGTATACAAATGATTCAGGAGGACTTATTGTATGGCTACCGTCTAGTTATGAGTTGAACTTTATAAAAAAAAATAAATGCAAGTACCTTGCGATTATAAACATTTTGTATTGCAAAACTTATCTAGTGACCCATGTCCCACGAGTTAGTTTTACTATCTATTAGCAATTGCCGGATTTTATTCATTGCAATGATTGCTTTATTTATAGCGAGTCCTGAGGCTTTCTTAAATAATACTGAGCTTGAAAATAGAGCTCCTAGGTAGGTATATTCATTGACAATGTCAATTTTTTGATCATTTAATTTAAAGACAAGGTCTTTTTCCAATCTCCCGCTTTTTCTGAATACTACGACTTTGGTTTTGTCAGTATTCACTTGTAATTTATTTTTTATGCAGTATTCGTGTAAAGTGTTTAATTGTTTTTGAGCCATACCCGGTGAGTCGTTTAATAAGACTAAGTCGTCTGCATAGAACAAATTAGATATTTCTGTATATCCATTTACGTTTATCCCCCTTATGTTATATTTTTTAAGAAATTCACTAAAATAAGATACGAACAGTATAAATAAAAGAGGACTTAGCGAATCTCCCTGCATCAGACCTTTAGTTAGATTAATTCTATCACTTTTTTATATTATTCACCTCAAGTCGAACGATAGCATTCTTGTAAAAGCTTTTTTAATATTTCGAGTATTTTACGGATAACCCCCGACTGGCAAAGTTTTTCCCAAAGTAAGCCTCGGTCTATACTATCGAATGCCTTCTTGAAATCGACGAAAGTGGCGTAAATTTTTCTCCCTCTGAGTTGTACATTAATTTGGAGAGAGGCCATAAGTACAAATAAATTGTCCGAACAACCTCTACCCGGGCGAAATGCGCCTTGCGTTTCCGGTATAATATTTGCATTGTCTGCCCAATTAAGTAGCCGGTTACTTAGTATTGTGGTAAAAATTTATGTAATGTTATTCAAAAGGGATATGGGACGGTAAATATTTGGATCTGAAGGATTGCTTTTTTTGTATTTTAGAGTAATTTCGGCTTCTGACCATTTAGCAGGTAAATATTCGTTACTAATTACTTCATTAAACATTTTATGCATTAGCAATTTGCAGTTAGCGGAATATATTTTATGAACTCAGGTGGTAAACCGTCGGGTCCGGCAGACTTTTCGGTTTTACACTTTCTTAAGACATTATTTAATTCAAACGTAATGATATCAGCGTCAAGGTAGGGGTGTAAAACATCCAAAAAATATTTATCATTCGAAACAACTTGAGGATTCAAGAAAAATAATTATAATTTGTCCAAACACTAATTTCTATGGGGTTATCATTATTACACCTATCTCTATTTCTAAATGTTCTGAGTTCCAGAAACCAATATTGTCTTTAACGCTACAAAGTTTATCTTTAATTTCATTATAATAGCTCGTCTTACATTCCTTAATTGTTTTCCTATAGATATTTTTGCTTTCAATAAACCGGTTTAAGAAATCACTTCGAAAATTGTGAGCCTTGCATTTTTTAAAGACGCTTCTCATTTCGAGCTTGTTTTCTTCACATAAGTTATTGAACCAGGGCTTATTTTTTACGTAATACTGGTTGGAAAAATTTCGTTTCGTTGTAACTAAACCTAAGTTCCTTGCAGCATTATTTATTATGGATAGTAACCGACTGTACATTGTATCGCAGTTGAGCAATTCTTGTTGCGTAATTTCAATATCGTTCAAAAGTGAAACGTACTCGTCTTTTTTATTATCGCCCCATTTATATCTTAAGTATGGGGAGGATATAACTTGAGTAGATTCTCCGTTCCCTACACAATAACGTTTAATGTTTAAAATCATTGGAAAATGGTCTGAAATCAAAATAAAATCAGAGATTTCAAAATCAATTACTTCATCAGCGGAATTAGTCCAGGCGAGATCCGTATTTCTTCGTAGGAATGTGTACTGACTTGGATTATCACTTGGACTTCTTCCATTACTTAATTACAATAAATCCAAATTCTTCAAAACACTCTATCAGTGCTTTACCTCTACAATTGATCTCACTATCCAATGATTTTCTTTTAACAAACAACGATGAATTTTCAAATAATTCCTCGGTATAATTATTATCTAAGTTACCTATTCTACCGTTCATATCACCTAAAATAAAAATTTTTGCATTAAAATTTCTAAAAGTAAATCATTTAACATATCTTTTAAATATAAATTGTCAATTTCAAGATTAACGTAAACAAAAACAATTATTATTATACTGATACCGTCTGTCACTTTTAATACGAGCCATAGGTTATCTACGCTGTATGTAACAAGAGATTCACACTTTAAATTTTTACTTACAAATAAAATCGTACCTCCTCTTCCTCGACCGAACAATTTTCCTTTTTTGGCCTTATAATAAAAACAGGTATAATCATTTAAAAATTCCGGTTTATTATAGGTTATAGCTTTCTTTACATAACCAAGTTTCACTAATACCTATTATTTCAAATTTTTTTAGCATGTTTATTTGTTTGATATCTAAACTTGTGAAATTTGAGTACCCGTGGCAATTCCAGAATATACATGGCATACTTGTTTTTACGGTTAGGTGGATGTCACTTCCGGTATTTACTGTTGGTGCAATATTTGGGACTCCTGAGAGAGTGATATTGTTCGTGGCCGTTGGTAGTAATCCAGTAAGTTGTTTTTTGGAGCCGTGATTTTACCGAAATCTTGTCTTTTGGGCGTGTTTCCATTGTCTCCTTCTAGCTGTGGGCGCTTTCTGACTGAAGTAGAAGCCGATTTTTCGTTGTTAGACAGGACTGCATTCGCTTCCACTACTAGCTTGTCGTATTTGGTATACGCTTTTTTCCCTTCGCTACGGTACTTTAACATTGTTGGTATAAGACTTTTTCGTTTTAACCTAACTTCTAGGGGCATATGGTCGGTGATGACCACGTTCTTATCAGTAATGTTTTTCTTGTTTGCAAATATTTGATGTTTTACTCTTTCGGATGTTAAACCTACCAACAATGACTTTCTCTTAGCGTCTTTGTTTTGAAGATTCCGTACGAAGTCTATATCATTAACAGAACAATTCATATGCAGGTTCTCCGTGAAGAAATGTACTATTCGTTCTCCAGTAGCGACCCTCGTTTATCGCCGATATCTAGTCCGTGAATTACCACATTTTTCCTTCTGTTTTCTCTTTCTAGGTATTGGACTTTTATTTGTAGATCAAGTATGTTTTTCTTTAAATTTTGATTTTATAATTTTAATTCTTCAAATAATAGATCCATTCGATCAGTAGTGGTTTTAGTTTGACCTTTCATTTCTTCCCTTAAGTTGGAGATAGCTGGTAATATTTCTTCGTTTGACAATGTTCCGTTAGAAGAGAGACACCGTGTGTGTATGTAAGACAGTATACCCACTTGTGTTTCTTTATCAGCTGATGATTGTTTATTTTGTATTGTAGCTAACTTTAAAACTAACTAACTGTTAAATATTGATTTTGTTTAAATAATCGATAATTTCACTATATTTTTTAACAGTTTGAAGTCCTGTTATAATATTAATTGTTTCACGTATTAAAAATTAATTGTTTCACTGTTATAAAGGTATTTTTAATCTTAAAATATATGACATGCTCGAACTTTTAAAGTATTTTAGGGGTTAGTCTCTAAAATATTTTTGCTATTATTTTATAATTTAACTTTTTAAATGATTAAGACGAGTTAACTCGTCCTGCAATATGGCGGGTCAAAATGCTGTGATATGTATATATTCACTGGTACAGGTGCCGCCATCTCTGACAGATTTTCCGAAGTAGGGTATAACTCTAAATAATGTTTAATTTTATCGACATAGTTTAGTATAATTTATATTTTGTGAATTCCTAGGGTTCACTTTTTTGATGTTGGGATCTTTGATTTTTTTTCTTTTTTCTTTTTTTGTAACCTTATCCATTGTACTTATCATTGGCAGTAAAAAGTCCGGCATTTTGAGACAAAAAAAATTTCCATATGGTTTGTTTAAAAGGGTTAACTTTTAAGTATTTTGAGTTACAACAATTTTTTATGAACTTTAAGGCGAAAATATAATTTTACGGTATATATATTTGGTAGAATACTATTAAGTCTTTTACGAGTACGAGGAAGCTGTGTGCCACACTCCATTGGTAGCGTATTTTTTTAAAATCATATAGAAAGTAAAAGGTTTAGATAATCATATTATTAAAACATTTAAAGCTAATTTTAATATTAAATAAAAACAATAAATATTTATAGCACGAGAATTGGGAAAAATTATAGCTACTGAACTACAAAATCCTAACCTAATGCGTGTCTAACACGAACTTGACGAATTTTTGTTTAGAAATAAAACACATCTTTTAATCACATTTAGATATTGTGAAAATACCAAATGCCAGATAAAATGGCAAATTTGAGTTCCATGATGGGACTCGTCTGTTTACGGCGTTTTTTGTAAAGTTGTTACTAGACATAATAATTATACCATTATATCAAATAACTTCTTTTTTTTTTGTTAATTATTGTAAATTAATTAAATTGATATTAATTATAATGACTTCTTTTGTTCAGTTGTCAATTATAATTATTGTTTTATATATGCAGCAAGCACAGGTTGAGATCTACCATTGTCTGCTGTCTCTTGTTTGTATATGAAAGTGTTAATATTTGTAGGATGTAAACAATTTATTGTTTTCACTTATGATACAGTTGTTAATAATAAAAATGTCATTTTTTGTCATTTTATTTAAGTACAGTAGACTCTCGTTAATTCAAACCTGCCACAATTCGAAACTCTCTATAACTCAAAGGTATCACGAGTTCCCTACAAAATCTCTTTATATTTCGAACTAAAATAATACATTTTTATACACTTGGTAATTCGAACGAAAAAATCATTGCTACGTAACAAAACGACGAACTCGAACTCATTGGCAAGATACAGAAAGATTGTAAGTACATTTTGAGACAAGTTAAAGTTCATTCATCGCAAATGCTTATAAAATTAAAATTGTTACCTGCGATAATTCGAATCTCTCTATAATTCGTAATATTTTAAGAATCCCTCAAGTTTCGAATTAACGAGAGTTGACTGTATTTAATTATGATACAAGTGATAATTGTTATTAATTGGTTTCATTCAATACATACTTATAAATAGAAAAGAAAGTGCACTATTAGGTAATTACTTATCACTTTTAAATAATAAAAACCGTTTAACTTCATTTATCCAGTGAATTTATTATAATAACCATTTATTATGTTATCAGGAGTTTATAGTATCCGCCTATTATATAGATAGCTAGGTATACTACTCCTACAAATTACAAGCATATCCTTGTTATCACATTTGTAAATGTTGTTTCACACCGGAAAAAGTAAAAGTGAAACTGTCTGCCTGAAAATATTTAAAACTTTGAACATTATATACAACTCATGGGCTATTGAAATAATTTACACATAAATGGGCTCAAAAATGGTAGGCACGTTTCCAGAGTCTCCAAAGCCTTGATAAAGCTGAAGCAGTTTTTGTAAAGACTAACAAGACTTTTGAAACTTTTTCCTGACGTGTGAAAGAGTAAGTTTGTTCGTCTCCATTTACAGCTGCTTTCATAATAATAGTTTTTAAAATCTTACTAGCTACGCGACGTTGGCGCCGCGACAATTTTGTTTTCTTTTTTAAATCAACTTCTAAATTAACGTGTGATAGCTTAAAAAATTGCCCTTTAAATGCCCTTTCCGAATATAAAATTGCCTTAGCTGTATATTTTAGTAAGTTATCATTATATATATATTATTTAAACCTTTTGACGCATAAATTAGAATTAAAACAATTAAAAAAGTTTTTTTTTCATCAAAATATTTTTTCCTAATACTTTTAAATTTTCCTCATCGAAGCGCCAAATTCTTTTTTGATTTAATTATATAATTAAAGAAAAAAAAATTAAAAACATCAAAAAAGAGAAAAAATTTCGAGGCGCTAGCTTCACTTAGCTAATCTTACTGCTTCCAAGACTACTAAAATAACGGAAGCATTGTGTTCAATTTTGACACATAAGAAAAATTTTCCATCCCAAAATGAAAATTTTCACGCACATCTTCCCTTTTAGAGTTTTCTGAACAATTTTTGAATCTTTTTTTTTTTTTAAAGTCTGCCATTTTGTCATTTATCAATATAAATGTTTAAGCCTAGTTTGGACGACAAAGGCAAATCTATAAAACAATAATATAGTTGTTTTTAGCGAATTTCCATTTTGAACATTCAGCTACTACGGTCGTCATGACACGACTTAAGAAATATATTATGAGGTCCCTAGCATACGAAAATGATATTCACTAAAATTTATATATACCTATATATATATATATATATATATATATATATATATATATATATATATATATATATATATATATATATATATATATATATATATAATATTATATATATATATATAATATTATATATATATATATATATATATATATATATATATATATATATATGTGTGTGTGTGTGTGGTCTCCACTTTCATTGATGCGAAGACCAGCACGACATATAGCACGGAAATGTATCCTTCCTAAAATATCATCGTCTTTTCGTAGTACGTTTCGTATTTTGAATTTTGTTCTACAGTTGTTCAGCATTATTAATTTTTATTTTTAAATGTACACTTTTGTTTTTAAGGCTCCCTAGATGAAGAAGTCATAACCACTTAATTTTGGAGTCCGCGGTAGCCACTGAATGGGTACTATCAGAATTAGATATTCTCTTATGGCACCTCTCTTATATATATATATATATATATATATATATATATATATATATATATATATATATATATATATATATATATAAATAAATAAATTAAAAATATTCAGCCCAAGTGTTCATATCAATTAAATTTTTTGTATTTTGAACTTTTCTTTTAAAATATTTAATTGCCTCCCAAAAACCTTTTGAATCTTTAATGGCAGTTAACTTAGCTCTGATATTGTCATAGTATTCTTTTTTACACACTTCAATAGTTTTTTTATATTCATTTTTACTTTGAACATAATTTTCTAAACAATCACGATCGAAATTATTTTTTTTACATTCTTTATAGCTTTTTTTCATTTCTAATTTTTTATTTTTACAATCTCCATTATACCATGGCTTGTTTTTCGGAACCGAGTATTTGTCATTATAATGCTGCGTAATAATTTTAAACCCTAGGTCACTTGCGACTTTTTTTATTGCTTCTATTATATTGTTATATTTGAGTTGTTTGTCATCTCTGGGTAGCTCATGTATTTCTAAACTTCCTAACGAGTTAATGAAGCTGTCTTTTTTTGTTTCATCCCACACAAATTTAGTAATACTTACAGATCCGGTGTTTGTATTAGCGATTTTTTTAAAAGGATATTTCAGTTCTAACACCAAGGGTAAATGATCAGATGTGAGTAAACAGTCAGATACTTTCAGGTCAGCAACATCAACATATATATATATAGTTATGTTCACTCGTTCGCGAGGTTGATTAAAAAATAAATTTTATTTTTCGTTTTATTACAATATTTATTATAAAATATTTAATTGTTACAAATTTCAATAGTAGAAACCTCACGTCTAGCGAACTTTGAAATTGAATTGAATAATAGCGAAACTAAACTCATTGAAATTGACTTAAACGCTTGTATTTATACTATCTCGTAATATTCTAGAAAAGTGCATTTAGCTGACTAAGAAATGAGGCTTCTAATAACAATTCTTAGAAGTAAAAAGTTAAAAGCTGATATAAGCTGTAATTGATATTATAAAGTGATTACATAAGCATATGATTGAAATATGATATATGTGTGAATGGTATGTAAAGAATGTTAGGTAACTGATACATATTAGATAAAATATTATATAGGGTGTCCATAAGTTGTGTCCATTACTCCTCCCTCCTTAAGACGAAAGCGGTGGCCATAGAAGTTTGACTTCTTGGGACGGCGCTTTTGGTTGGTATTGTACTTGAATTGAAGAATCCTCTTGAATATGTGTTTGAAGTGATGCATTCTCTTGGAACGGCTTCCTTGTGTAACGAATAATGAATAGGATACTGATGATTAACATGGTTGCAAGAATAAAGTAAGTAGTAGATACGTGAATAGTGCCATGTGTCCGCAGTAGCTGGATTTCTTCTCGATTTTCTAAATGATAGTTTTTCAATTTGTTGAGGTCCAGTTTTTCTTCCAATTTGGAGATGTTGACCGGAAGATTGTATGTTGGTTGCAAATAGATTTTTTCCCATTTTCTTAATATTTTACTATCGTAGGTAATGTCGTTGATTTTTACGGAACAGTTTTCAAAGCGTATTAAAATGGTTCCCATGATGGTTCGATTTTTGATGCCACATGTTGAACTAATGACAATTCCATATGAGTTCTTGATGATGATGTGGTTGTTGTAGATTTGTTTGATTTCGGTTATGTTGTTGTAGTATTCATAGATGCAGGTAGGCGATTGATTGGAAAGTAGATTTCCGATGCACTTTGAATTTTTCAGTTTAATTGCTGCAGTTTTGGGCTCGCATACGTAGATTTCCTCTATTTTGGGGCACGCATTATCGACCTCGTACAACTGATATTCATTGGAAATGGTATATGGTTTGGGAAATTTTATTGTTTTTAAATGAACATTTGGTAAAGGTTCTAATTTGTTTAATTGATAGGTAGAGGATTGGAAATTAGGTATCTGTATGTTAAAAATTATGTTGCTATCGTTGTAATAAGCCTGCAGTTTAAGGAACTCGTATATTTGTTCGTATGATTTGATGGGTATGCCTTGTTTGTTCAATGAATTATAAGCGTACTCTAGTTCATCTGGAAGTAGAATAGGCTTTGCGACAATATTAAGTTTTGCCAAATTAATGGATTGTATGATATCTTTAATGTGGTCATTAAGTGTCCCAATATTGAAATTAATTCTGTACGCGTATTGTATAATTTTTAATTCGCTTTGTTCTTTTTGACCGATGTTCGTATATAAAGATTTCAAATATCTGTTAATAGAATTTTGCTGATCGTTTATGTGTTTGGTGATGTTTTCAAATCGTTCGATCATTTGGGAGTTAATGCGGACCTGCTTGTTTAATTGATTCACAACGTTATTTTGATTTAGTTTTAAATTTTCTATATTTCTATTAATTTCGATGGCATCGTTATGATCCATGTTGCCAGTAATCTGTTTAATGACTGTTCCTAAACCGTCTATCAATCCTCGCTTAGTAATTTTTCTTGGTAGTAAAATTTGGAGATTTTCTTTCAATTCTTTAAATTTTAGCCGAATAATTTCCTCGAATTCTGTATTAGGGAGTTTTTGTGAAATGAGATTGATTGAGTTTTCAATATTAAATAGATTTTCTTTGTAATTATTAAGATTAATAATGTGAATATATTGGTCATAACTATTCACGACTCGTGCTTGGCCTAGGTTCATTACTAGGATCCCTGGATTGTTGGTCTGGTCTATTATTTCTATTTTCTGTGCTGTTACCGACAGCATTATCCTGCAATTTAAGTGGACGTCTTAATTTTTGTTTGTTTAACTTTCTATTCTTATTATCTAATATGGTTATTTTATTATTTTTGGATACAGCAGTTTGTTTGAATTTAGCATGTAGTTTGTTATTATGTTTGTTTTCAGTTAGATACGCGTTTGTGCCGGGTACGTAATTTAGGGGTTCATGTCTATCTCTATTTAATTTTACAATTTTTTCTTGTTTCTTTTCTAACACGTAGTTATTAACTTTGTCGTACAAGTTTTGCTGTTTTTTGTTTATGTCGTTCAAGTCAGGTTTTAAGCTCATGTCATATGTTCTGCCAAAGAAAAGTTCAAAAGGAGTGTACCTAGTAGTTGAATGGACCGAATTATTATACGTGAAAATTGCAGATAGTAATTTTTGTTCGGGTTCCATTTCTCTATTTTTGGGATCTTTATGGATAATTCTGTAAATTTCTAACAGTGTCGAATGAAATCGCTCGATGGGTGAATTTGAATTTGAGCTTCGTACCGAAGTAGTGTGCAAATTTATGTTATAGTTATCACAAAATTGACGAAATCGAATAGAATCGAATCCTTTTTCAGAATCTACAACTAGTGTTGTAGGTTTTCCATATGTGGCTATAAATTTTGAAAATGCTTCTATTAGGTGTATGCTATTTCTACTAAGAAGAATGTACCCTTGGGCAAATTTAGAAAATTTATCAATTATAGTAAATATTACAAGTTTATCGATATAAAATATATCTGCATGTGCGATTTCAAGTGGACGGACTGGTGTAGGGGTTAACTGAAATTTTTGTTTTGGGGGTCTCCTATCATATTTATTTTCTTGACATGTTTTACAATTATTAATGTAATAAGTTATTTTACTTTTTAAATTTGGAAAATAGTAATCTCGTTTTAAGTGAGCCAAAGTTTCATTAATTCCACGGTGGTTACTAGTCTGGTGATAATCTGAAATTATGCGGTCTTGTTGTTCGTCATCTTCAATATCTTCTAATAATTTTGTACATCTTATAATTTTGAATTGTCTACCATGAGAAAAGTATTGGTGATAGATTTCTTGTACTTTATTAAACAAATCGTCATCGGGGCAGTATATAGCTGTACGTTTGTTTGGTGGTAAGAACTGTCTAAATATTTCAATTAAAATTTCGTCAGTATAATTTGGACCTTGAAAAGTTTGTCTACGTTTTGTTTTAAACAAAATTTTTAATTTTCGGCTTGTCGTTTTTAGTTCTGGGTTAATAAGCAGAATGACTTGTTGAGTGAAATCATTTAAAGGATTTTCAGAGATTGGAATAAATAATGTATCGTCATCGTCAGCACTATGTACAGTACTGTCTTCGTCGTCGGTGTTATTTGTTCGAGTAGAAGTATGTCGTGTTACATGGGTTGAAGTATTACTACTAGTTTCGTGTGAGTTAATTTCTGGAATAATAACGCGTGAAAGAGCATCAGCATTTGTATTACTCTTGCCCGATTTATGTATGATTGTATAATCGAATTCCTCAAGTTTGAGGCGCCACCGAACCAGTTTACTATTCGGTTCCTTTAATGACATAAGCCACGTAAGAGGCTTGTGGTCTGTTATAATTTTAAATTTGCGACCAAATAGGTACGGACGGAAGTATTTTGTGGCCCACACAATAGCCAGAAGTTCTTTTTCTATTGTGCTGTAATTTTGTTCACTCTTAGTGAGTGTACGGCTGGCATAACAGATTGGGCGATCCTTGCCGATAGGTCCTTGCGAAAGTATCGCGCCTATAGCACAATTACTAGCGTCTGTTGTTAGGTTAAATTCTTTACTAAAATCAGGATATGCAAGTACTGGCTCATCAGTGAGTAATTTTTTGCATAGTTCGAAAGTCTTAATATATTCCGGGGTTAATTTAATTTCCTCTCCTTTTCTTAAACATTGGGTTAAAGGCTTAGTAATTTTCGCGAAATCCTTAATGAATTTACGATAGTACCCTAGTAAACCGAGAAAGCTCTTAATTTCTTTTGGTGTTTTAGGTAATGGAAAATTTGTAATGGCTTTGCTCTTATCCGGATTTGGTTTCACACCTTCTGAAGAGACTATGTGTCCAAGGAAAGCGACCTCTTTATGTAAAAATTCACTTTTATCAAGTTGTACTTTAAGATTTGCTTTTCTAAGTTTTTCAAAGACTCTACGTAAATTTACAATGTGTTCGTCTAACGATGTGGAGAAAACTATGATGTCGTCCATATATACTAGACAAACAGTGCCCTGTAGTTCTCGCAAAACGTTGTCCATAACCCTTTGAAAGGTGGACGGAGCGTTTTTTAGGCCAAAAGGCATTCTCAAATATTCGTAGTGGCCATTCTCGACGCTAAAAGCTGTCTTGGGAATATCTTTAGGATGGAGTTCAATTTGGTGAAACCCGCTGGCCAAGTCAAGGGTAGTAAAGTACATACATTTGCCAAGTTTGTCAAGAATATCAGTGATGTTTGGTAATGGATATTTGTCATCGACTGTCTTTTCGTTTAAGCGTCTATAATCTACTACAAGTCTCCATTTTTTCTTTCCACTTGCGTCGGCTTTTTTGGGGACAATCCAAATGGGGGATGACCAAGGAGAGTAGCTTGGTCGAATTATACCTTGTTTTAAAAGTTGGTCAATTTGTCTCCTAACCTCTTCTTTATGAATTTGTGGATACCGATATGATTTTGTGTGTATTGGGATGTCGTCTTTAGTAATGATACGATGTTTGATTTCATTCGTAAAAGTCAGGTCTTGTCCTTCGCGATAGAAAATGTCGTCAAACTGTTTACAAAGGTTGATAATTTTGGACCGTTCTTCCATATTTAAATGATCGACTCGAATCAAATTGTCGATGCTATTACAAAAACTATTAGTTTGTGAATTAATTTGGTTTTCCTTAAATTCGACTAATTCGTGATTTAGAATTTCTGCCTTAATTGGTTGTTCTATAAAAAGAATTTGTTTATCGTTTGTTAAATTTATGACTGTACAAATGAAGTGCCAGTCGTTTGCTTTATGGATACCTTCAGGTATCAGAAGTTTATTGTCAATAAAAATGTTTTTTAAAATAAATTCTCCTGATTGGATATCAACCGGTAATTTAACTATCATTTTTGAAAAAGGTTGTAATGTAAATTTTCCAGACATAAAATTTGGTTTTGATAATAATTTTAGAGTAGCGTTTTTTGTTTTTAAAATTTGATTAACAACGTCAATCTTTGCGTTAATCTTTTTCAAAATATCTAAGCCGATTAGACCGTCAAAATATTGGTGAAATTGAAAAATTAAGAAATTAATCGTATCGTTTGGTTGTCTAAATTCGTTAAACATGGGTAAGGTTATTTTTTCCTTTAAGTGATAGGTGTTCAGTACTGCTTTTATTTCTATTGGTTTAATTTCTTCGCAATAATTTAGATCTACATGTTCAGGGTTTATAAATGAATTTGAAGCGCCAGTGTCAATAAGAAATTTTAGATACTTGCCGGATGGGGATTGAATATGTACATAAGGAAGTGTGTTGCCGTGAGTGTTTAGGTCTAGGTAACCAAATTGTGGTCCCAGGTTAACTGAAAATTTGAATCGTCTAGTTCGTATTCGGAACTGACAACGGACATAGGATTTGTGTTGTTTTCGTTGTCTTTTTCGTCATATACGTCGATATTTTCAACAATGTCAGTGTTTGCAGTTTCAAAGTTGTCTAAATTTTGGAAATCTTGTTGTTCATTATTATGTAATTCTTCACTAACAAAAGTTGGTTTAGACATAGGGGCGAATACACGATTAGTATTTGAATTATATTGTTGTGTTCGTGGTTGTGCCCTAATACTTAATCTATTACTTCCTATTTCCATAGGTTCCGGTTTATATCGCATTAATTGTTGCGGGGGGAATCTGGATGTTGGTTGTTGTGGTGAATTTGTTGTTGGTTTATACGTAAATTGTCTTTGTACCATTTGTGGTCTATAGTTCGTTTGTTGCGGAATAAATGTACGATGTTGTGATTGATTTGGAACTAACCGATTGTTACTAGAATTAATATGTTGAACTATTGGTTTTGGTTTATTAACTATGTTTGGGGTTTGTGATTTGGTATAGTAGATATTCTGTTCTTTTATGCAAAAGCTGAAGGCTTCTGATAATGTGCTTGGTTTCATTGCGCGAATGGTGGATCCTAAAGGTTCCCGTAATCCCGATAGGAAAACATTCAAACACATTTCACTGTATAAGCTTAGTTTGGAAGCTTGAACATCTCCATTGTTTTCATGTATTTTAACATGGTTTGATATTGTAGACAAAATTTCTATTATACTACTGTAAAATGTCTCAACAGTTTGATTACCTTGTCTAAGGTTATGTAAATCTTTAATTAAACTGGTTTCATTTCTCTTGTCCGAATAATGAGTAATTAAATTATTTTTGATTTGGACCCAATCGATAGGTGTCCCATACATATTGAGTATTTCATTAGCCTGTCCAGTGATTTTATTTCTAATAGCTCTAAGGAGAAGTTTGCCGTAACTAGTTCCGTTAACATTAGGAATGAGGCTTAAAATTTCTTCTACGTTATTTATAAAATCATACAATAAGCGTGTATTACCATCGAAGGTTGGTAAATCTTTAATAGCATCTGGGATTCTTAATGCATTAAAGACTTCACTAGGCGTTGCCATTGTTAAATTATTTGAAATATTATTTGTATTATTTAGATTAATTGTATTTTCGTTTAAATTAATTGGATTGAGATTTTCAAAATTTTCGTAAAAATTATTTAAAGAATTACTTAATTCAACA
Source organism: Brachynemurus nebulosus (assembly GCA_035578155.1). Lineage (NCBI taxonomy): Eukaryota > Metazoa > Arthropoda > Insecta > Neuroptera > Myrmeleontidae > Brachynemurus > Brachynemurus nebulosus. The sequence continues at coordinate 2,075,246 of JAPWDM010000046.1, read as the reverse complement.
CTATTCCCGTATTCTGCGGCGTTACTAGTGTTGGGGTAGTTTTGGGTTTCAACACCGTTCCCGTTTACTGCGGCGTCAAAGGTGTTGGGAGAAGAGTTTCGCTTATAAGGAATTGCCCGAAGTAAGGATAATTTGGGTTTGGTATTAGGCATTAAATTTCCAATGAATAACAATTGAAACAAAATCGACTTACGTGAACAGCCAGAATGCGACCATAGTACGGATGGTTGTAGCAGCTCCACTGGATGATGTGCCCTCACCGTAGTTCTGCGTTGTAGTTGCTGGTTCCTTGTATGCTCCAAGTCCAACAGCTGTAGGTTCACGACGATCTGCTGGTGTCCGTGTTCCCGTGAAGAGAAACCCTCGAAAGCCAAATAAACCGTTTAGCTCCGGCAAATGTTTCGATATGCCCTCGAACCACTTGTCCGCAAGTTTAACTACTTTACACGAAAACGCGTTACAGATCCGAACGACTGCGCCAGTTATGTTCACTCGTTCGCGAGGTTGATTAAAAAATAAATTTTATTTTTCGTTTTATTACAATATTTATTATAAAATATTTAATTGTTACAAATTTCAATAGTAGAAACCTCACGTCTAGCGAACTTTGAAATTGAATTGAATAATAGCGAAACTAAACTCATTGAAATTGACTTAAACGCTTGTATTTATACTATCTCGTAATATTCTAGAAAAGTGCATTTAGCTGACTAAGAAATGAGGCTTCTAATAACAATTCTTAGAAGTAAAAAGTTAAAAGCTGATATAAGCTGTAATTGATATTATAAAGTGATTACATAAGCATATGATTGAAATATGATATATGTGTGAATGGTATGTAAAGAATGTTAGGTAACTGATACATATTAGATAAAATATTATATAGGGTGTCCATAAGTTGTGTCCATTACTCCTCCCTCCTTAAGACGAAAGCGGTGGCCATAGAAGTTTGACTTCTTGGGACGGCGCTTTTGGTTGGTATTGTACTTGAATTGAAGAATCCTCTTGAATATGTGTTTGAAGTGATGCATTCTTACAACCTTACAACCTCAATCATGTACTACACTATTAAACGCGTATTACTAAAAACTATATTTTCAAATCGGCTGTCATGCCCGTAGGTTTCTATTAATTATAACGTATAAGGGCGGATTGACGGCGTAACATTTTTTTTTTAGTTTCTAAGCCTAAAAAAATCACTCCCTGTAAATTTCGACACTTTTTCACAGACAAAATAACAAAAAAAAACAAAACAAAATAACAAAAAAAACCGGAATTTTTCGATATTTTTTTAAAAGCTTAGAGTTTTTTATTTTCTTTTTGAACCTACCGTAAAACCGTCTAGACCCGGACACTTTTTTACATTTTTTGGTTAATTTTATATTTATACATGTTTCCTTCATAGATATCACCAATAAAAGTATTACCATTAGAAAGAGTGTATATTATTTGTTATATTCCTGACCCATTTGTTTCATTATAAGTAAAAATAAAAAAAAATAAAAAATAATTAGTAGGGGAGAAGTGGCATGAAAGGCACGTTTTTGTTTTAAGCGTTCTTGTAAATAAACTAGATAACAAATTAAATAGTTACGAACGGAATTAGAAACTTCAAACTCCAATAATAAACATTTCTTTGTTATTAGTTGTAATTTTTCTCAGTTTTAAAAAAAAGTGCATTTTGTCTCTTTCATCAATAGACTGTATTGAAAGGGACCTGGTAATATATGAAAGAGACAATATTAAATATCATTCATGTTGTTCAAATTTCCACCTTATGTATATAAGACATACGGTTCATGCTATTGCGATGGTCATCTTATTGAACTTACATATTAATAAATTTCATTTAATAATGGAAATAACCAAATGATTTCAGTAATCGATGATTATTAATTGCGTGGTTTTAGTAATCGGCAATTAAAATCATTGTTTTTCATTTGATTATTTTTGTTAGAAATCTTTAAACAAGCAAGAAAGTTTAAAAAAAAAATTATTAACACTAAGAAAACACGATAATAGATAAAAAATTGTGACATGTGGATATTCAAATAAAACTAATTCGAAATCACTAGTCTTAAAGCTAGTCCCTTTCATAACTGTTTGCTTTGTCCCTTTCATAAACATCACACCCAAATGAAAAATTTAACCTTTAAATCTACAATTTTATTTAAAAGATATCTGATCCGTTTTTTTCCTCTAGTTGAAAGAATAATTAACTGTATACAGGGCGTAAAACAAATAACTTTCGTCCTTTTGTGGGGGACCCATAGCACCCTGTAGACATTAAAACCGCAGGAATTTTTTCGGAATTAACGGTCGCCTCACCCCTCAAAAGGATAAGAGTTACTCCCCTTACACCCTGTATATATATACATATATATACACACATACACACACTCACACACACACACACATATATATATATATACATATATATATATATATATATATATATATATATATATATATATATATATATATATATATATATATATATAAGAGAAATACCACTGACTGACCTATCACAAAATCTCCAAAACTACAATACCTACAAACTTGACTTGAAATTTGGCTTGTAGGTGCCTATTAGGTCGTAGGCGCTCACTAAGAAAGGGTTTTGCAAAATTGTTTGTATAACCGTCGAAATGTACGAAAAACCGTAAAATATCTTTTTTTTATTACTGTATATAGCAATCTGTGGCCAATTAATCAAAAAATCATCAAAATTTTTGATAGTTGCTATGTATTTGCAAAAAAATTAAATGGCAGTGGTTACTACTAAAATATTTATTTGTAGATACTGTTTGTTTTTACTCATACTTGTCATTTGAATGTTTCTGATTTAAATTTATTCAAATTTAATTAATTATTTGCTATTATTTACTGTTACCAACAAAAAACAAAGTCAATGTAAGTTTAAGGCTGTTACTGTTTTTATATTATTACAAAAATGAGTTTTCAGATACATAACGAGAATATCTTCAAGCGAAACAGACGAAGATTTGATCCGGTACTAAAAAAGCAATCACAAAACAAGAAAAATGGAGTAATCTTATATTTAAATAAAAATGAAATATGGACTGTATTTATCCGTTCCCAATGGTTTAAAGAAAACGGTAGTATATATCAAAAAAATGATGAAAGAAAACTATAGGTAAAATTGGCATACGAATTGAAAGAAAAATATCAGAATTAAATCAAAGTTACCCCACAAGGCCGTAGGAGTTCAAAAAAAGCTTAAAGTAAACGATTGGATGTATCATTACCAAATTTTGCGCAAATACTACTGTGATTCTGAAAAAAATAAATGTTACTTATTAATAAATGTTACTTAAATAAATATTACTTATTATAAAATAATTGATCCTTAAGGTCCTAGAGATACCAAAACGAACTCAAAATAATTGGCTGGACGGATTTTGATTAAATTTTTTGTTCAAATTGTACTGAGATTCTGAGAAAAATGAACATTTTAAAATTGCCCTCTAGGGTTCTGGGGACTCAAAAAGACCCAAAATAAACGACTGCACGGATTTAAACTTTTGCCTTAATATTATTAAGAATCCGAAACAAATTAACGCGAGTTCAGAAATATTCTCCAGAGCCCTGTGAACTAGAAATGTCTCGCAAAATACTCTTAAAATTATCAATGTGAATATCCCAAGGTACGAAAATTAGATACGCTATTAAAATATGAATATCGCAGAGTATTTCAGCATATCTGATTTAAAAGCAGGGCTTCGAACCGAAATTTTATTTCGTTCTGGTTCAGTTCCGGTTCAACGCAAAAAAAGAATAACGGTGTCGATTACGATTACGATTATAGAGTATAGGTTATTTTCAATTTCGGTTCTGGTTTCAGTTTTCGATTTTTGGTTTCGGTTTTAAAAAAAGTTTAAATTTTTTGCGAGTTGTGAATATGTTATTTATTTTATAGAAGTTACCTTTATAAAACATAAATCAACGTATAAAAAATTCAATCTTAATATTTTTCAAAATACTTGAATTTATCGAAACACCATTTTCCCTTAGCAGGTGTTTAATTTGGGCCTGAGAAAGCTCTTTCGACACTCGCTTGATTAGTTGGTACGCTAAACACAACCTCCGAAACTAGAAAACCTGGGAATATAAATTTTCATTTTTAATCCAGTAACCTGTTCCTTTTCTATCTAATCTAGAAATATCGTCCAACGCAGATATCATGTCTGTTAATTCTAATAAATTAATAATAAGATAATACAGTAAAAAATAAATAAATAAATCTATATATATATATATATATATATATATATATATATATATATATATATATATATATATATATATATATATATATATATATATATATATATATATAAAAGAAAGTGGTGTTAGTTACACTACTTATAACTCAAGAACGGATAAACCGATTTGGCTGAAAATTGGTGGAGAGGTAGTTTAGAACCAGGGGACGGACCAGGAGATACTTTTTATCCCGTTCGAACGCGTTTCCGTGAAGTCAGTATAAAACGTGGTATAACAAAAACGCATATGTCATAAATCTGAAAATATACATACATACGTATGTTTGTTATTGATTTTTGTTTCCGTAGTTTCAAAGTATGCATTGGCAAAAATTAACATCTTTTACAACTGACATAAATTAATAAAAAATTGTACTATTTATTTAAATAAATAAATTTAAATTTTACGAGTCGTGCGAGTCGTATGGCGAGCGGAGCGAAGCATTACCTGGAATTAACCTTTTATAGAATTTTGAATCGTTTAGCGAGTGAAGCGAAGCACTTTATAGGCGAGTCATATGGCGAGCGGAGCGAAACATTACCTGGAATTAACCTTCTATAGAATTTTGAAATGTTTAGCGAGCTCAGCGAAGCACTTTATAGGCGTGTCGTATGGCGAGCGGAGCGAAGCATTACATGGAATTAACCTTTTATAGAATCTTGAACTGTTTAGCGAGTGAAGCGAAGCACTTTATTCTCTCGCCTATTCTCAATCCCATATGACTTAAAATTATGACTTAAAAGTACATAAGTAATATATGTAGTACCTAACATGGTATGCATTTGTATTGAAATATTACTATGTTCTACCAACTAAAATTTTTCCATAAAAATATATGTTATAGAGTACTAAGAGACATATTATTGAACAAAAAATGGTGGGTGTCGCTAACGCGTAAGTGCCAAAAAAAAATTTACTTATATTTAAAAATTTAAAAAAATTAGTATAATAAAGGTATATAACGTTAATTTTTTTTTATTACTTTGCCTAAGGTGGATACACAATATATTTTAAACTCAAATAAATCGGCTCAGTAATTTCGTAAAAAAAAATTTTTTTTGAAAATTTTTGTCTGTTTGTTTATTCATAAACTATTAGCCTCAGAGGGTTGAAATTTGGAAAGAATGTATCTGGGGCTAAGAAGTATTGTTTCCTATAAGAACAATCAATTTTGCGTCAAGGGCCGTTTTCCCTATCTTACCCGGCTATGCCCTTTGGTATGATGATAACTTATTACCTAGGTCAACGCCTAAGATACTTTTTATTACGTGAAAGTGTCCCATTTCCACGGGAAAATAGAAAAACCATTTTGACCATAAGCACGCATTACGCAAAAACTAATGTTCTATGCAACTTGGGTATAATTATTACACTTATATAGGTACTTTTTATTGATTTTATAACAATGCGTCGCAAGAACGACGTCGCGAGTACAGCTAGTTATTAAAATTAATATTGTATTGAAGTTCATTACACTGTACTCGATTGATATTTACCAAGTTAAAATTTTTTTCTTGGCGTGATATGCAGGTAAAATTTTATGAATAATCATCCGCCAATTATTATTTATTATAATTTATAATTTACACATTTATCACACACAATTAAATTTAATATTAATTTAAGAGGAAGTTAATAACAAAAAATATTTTCGCATTTAATTAACAATTACACTACATCCTTCCGTTCTTCAGTAAATTACCAAAAAATAAATAAATAAATAAATAAATAATACTAATGAATCGTATTTAACAATTTACTAGGTAAATTTCTTTTTCTCTCTTCTCAGTTTCCGGACATTTTTTAGACAATTAAATAAGAACTGGAGGTTCTAAAAGTATCGTAGTTTTATTGATTTTATTGTTACATTTTCAAAAATTATTGATTTATTTTCATTTTATAAGTACAGCCACATTTTCGCCGTAATTTTTTTATTATTAAAGATTTCTCAACAAATCTTATTGCTTCATAAACTCCTACATCGGATACAATACATACATTGTCAGCGTTTGGGCAAGATATTCTTCAGAACGCTTCATTTTGTAAGATTTCGAGGAAAAATTGAGAAACGTCTTTAATTTCAGTATATCGGTCTGTCTGTCACGTACATAGTTCAAACATCTTTCAAGCTATGAATATGAATTTTTTGCAAGTACATGCTTAGTTATGCAAATCAATTAATATGGTTGAGACCCCACTGTATTTAACATTCTGTCTCAATGTGAGCCCGGCCTTATTAAGGCATACCAGGGTTTCCATCTTTGGACAAAATAAAGTCGGGACTTAAATTAAAAATACCTATAATTTGTGATTATTTGTTTTTCCCATTTTTATGGGCCGAAGAGGAACGAAGTAATCTCTTCGACCCATTATAACGCTGTGGCAGTTCATGTTATTCTTGAAAGTTCAGTATATGTATGTTATGTCAGTTATGTTTAAAGTTTTATAATAATTATTTAGTAGACACTTATTATTGTCTTTTACAGTTCTAATAATCAAATTAATATCAAATTGAGTGCTAATACTAATTTTAAATTTAAAGAAACAAGAATATAATACTATTTGAAACAGGCCCCATTCTGAAATATGGAAAATACCCAGCTTTGTTGGTTCGCTAATATTAATTGTGCATCTCTTTTTCTTTTTAACAAAATGTTATTTGTCTATCTTTTTTTTATAATTCCCTAACAATATGTATAGAAGAGTAAATAATATACCACAGAATGTGATTAATATATCTTTGAATAAAAGTGTATAGACAGTGTTCTATACAATGTTGTGTTCTGTGGTATAAACAACACACACAGGATGTTAGTGAATAAGTGCGAAAGATTTTAATAGGTGACGAGGTTTTTTATTTAAAAAAAGTTCATATAAAACCAGGTATCAAAAAGGCTTAGTTTTCAAGATACAGAGTGTTCAGTTTCTTATGTTTCTTTTATAGTTTCCTGTATTAAATTAAAAACAAATTATTCGGCCATATGTAGAAGTGAAGCATCTACCCATTTTTATTGGTAAGATTTTCATATAATTACCTCAGCAGCTAACGCGAGAACCTAAACCGGTTTTGTAGTAGAAGCAATATTTGAAAGCACTATTTATGTCAGTGACCATGATATTTCTAACAAATCAAAGGTCTTATATAAATTTTCTTTCTTAACTCTTTATGGTCCACGTTTTCAGTATCTGAAAATAGCCAGAATAACCATAGAGGCCGATCGCGATCAGTATATCCAGTTATATCCAAACTGATAATATATCCAATTTGAATGGTGTAGTATATGCTGTAAAACACATTTAATATAAATAAAAATAATTACCTTTGTCATGAAATGACAACTAATTTGGCGTGTAAGGTAATTTGCGTGTCTTGTTGGCAGTTTTGGTGTTGTATTGCATTGATTTCATAATAGATTTTAAATCCATAGATCCCTTCTCTATGATATATAAAGCGCAAGCTCGAAAAATATATTTGGTCTAGCTTATCGCTCTTGTTAATTTGAAAATGGAAGATAATTTTTAGTTTCGTCTAAGTATTCATTCAGTAATCAGTTTCAACCGAAACAATTTTAAGTAGCCAATTTAAATATTCGTTTGAAATTAACTAATTTAAATTACCAGTTTAAATATATTTTGTAGCACGTATAGATTATAAAAATTTAATTGGGACTACTTTTCTTCCGCGACGCACATGGATTCATTGAATTAATACACACATAGCTGTACTTGTTACTGTTAGAGGGACGCTATGTCGGTATATTCACTCCTCTCGCTAACACGATGTAGTGCAATAGACGTGTTCTTTATTCGCGCCGTATAACACAATTACTGCGAGCAAGAATAATGGATTTTTTTTTATTTTATTTTTGATTGTTAGTAACTTAACAACACCAAAATTCTAATCATGTAAAAATAATATGTCGACTTACTAATTAGAATATTCTTCGTGTAATGTATCTTAAAATTGTTCTTCAACATAGCGTCATACATACCTTTGGAGTTCGGAAAGGCAAAATACAGTTGCTTGGGTAATATATATATATTTTTAATATTTTTTAAATAGATTTTATATGGCTGTCCTTTCCATGTCAGGCATATCCTATCTTCATTGAAACGTTGTAGTGTTTCAAATTTAAAAATATCGCCACCTCAATTAGTGTTAATTAATCAAAATTGTTGGGTAAAGAATGCGATATGAATATTTAATATTTAAAACACATATATAATCTTATCTTATTATTAAAGAAAATTTCATTTATAGTTAATATAAATTTCTCTCTTTTTTTAAATTTATTACGTAATCCTAACGCCATTTTGGTATCAAATATGTTGCTAAAATTATCAAATTTTTAAATATTACTTAAATTGTTTGTTAACTTGCATCTTTTAATTCAAGTTTAGGTTTCTTGAATATTATACAATATTGTTAAACTTTATACGATATTTATATTGTTAATTGTTAAATATTTGTTACTTAATGACAAAAATTATTTAGATACAAATAAATTTAGATTTAACTTATTGGATACTTGTTTTCCTACATACACGCCATATATTCAGGATAATCTCGTTATTTTTCAGATTTAAGGCCTATTTGTAAAAGTACTTTGGATTATTTTTTTTTTTAAAAACCATATTTTTAATTTATTTCGGCCTTAACCTCCTGATGTACATGGGCCCCGCACCATTGTTTGGACGCTACCTCTTTAGTTAACAAAATTGACAATTAAATTTTAAATAAGTAAAATTATCGGGTAATCACTGGTCATCGACTTTAGTACAGGAGCCGAGCACCCTTGTAGTCGAGGAGACCCTGACCTTAAATTTTTTTTAAATTTTATTTCCAATGTCACAATCAATTAATTAATTTTTCTATCATTTAGTATTTTATTTTTATTTTTTATTTTTTATTTTTTATTTTTATTTTTTTTTTTATTGTGACACCTTGTGTATGAGTGCTGACATTACAGCCATTATGTCACTAATTTTTTTTAACGTTGAATAAAGTTTACTTACATAAATTGTGTAGAATTATTACTTAAAATAATAACATACGCTTTTGATAATTAAATATACATTATTTTCTAATTTAAAATTTTCGCACCAAAGTATAATTATAAAATTTTAAAATTTTTTAACATAGGTAAGACTTCTTTTCATTCCTCTTTCCTCACATTGTTAGAAACAATACCTACAAACTTGTATAGTAGATTTTAGAAAATTCGTAGTCTTCGATTTAAATACCACTGTCATTATTAATTTCAATTATATTTGGAATAAGCTCTCAAAATATTTATTAATGCACCTGGATCATGCGGTCGATACAGGCTGCTGAGAGAGATTGTACTGTGCATATACATATTTTATTGTCCTTGTCACATAAATACATATGTACATACCGTACATACAACAAAAAGTACGGTAATGAACACAAAAATGGTGTTGACGTTCAATAATTTTATGTTCGGTCTTCAGTATAAAAAGTGAATTTAAGGTTTAAATTTTTTATTTAAAAATGTTATTTTATATAAAAATCAAATATTAAAACAATGATGAAACAAACGACAAGATAATAAAACTATTAAACTATTTGCACAACAAAATACAATGGATAACATACCATTCGTTGAGCGTTACTGTACATCGATTGTTTGACAGTTTTTCCCACTCTTTTAACTTGTACACTTTATGCAATGGTATCTCTGTCGTGTACACGTGGTTACAATTGTCAAATATTTGGTGGTTACAATTGTCAAATTACATTAAAAAAAATATTCAGTTGCAAAAAATAACAATAAATTATACATAATTTTAAATTAAGTTCTTATTATAAAACAGTATTATTTTTGAAAATTTTACAATGTAATTTCAATATAGGTAAGCAAAAATTATATTTTTGTTTTTAAATTGCTTGTGAAAATAAAATTAAATTACCTACATAATATTAAGTTTAGATTATTCGAAATTTAGGTAAATTCATTATATTTAATTGCTAAACTTCTATAAATATTTTTGCTGATTTGAATTATTTTATACCTCCGATATCCGTAATTGGATAACAAAATTGATAAGGTAAATAAACAAATTGGTTTTACTCATCTTGAATTTAATTTTCAGAATTGTATTATTAAAAATGGTGTTTACAACAGCATAAAATGCGTTTATTTTAATCGCCCACTTCCGTAGCGCAACCAGGGGGCCTGATGGTAATTGCAGCTATTCCTTAGAGTCATGTATCGAGCGGTTTACCGAAGCATTTCCTGACGCAAATATTGCATATGTTTTTAAAAAATCACAAAATGAAGCTTATGTATTAAAAATTTAAGACTAAAAATTGTATCTGCACTTCTGCAACAGTAAATCAACAGGTAGACCTACCGTTTCAACAGAAAATGTTGTTGAGGATGTTCAGAGGCGAATGGAATGAAGTCCTACGAAACCTATTCCAAAATTATCTGCACAAACAGGTAAATTGTAATTCATAGAATTTATTCGAATACATTATTAATAGAATAAATTTCCACAGGCTTATCTGTCGGAACTTGTCACAAAGTATTAAAAAGCAGCTAGCTCATGCGTCCTTATAAAGTTACTGCTGTTCAGCAATTACAACCGCCTGATCACGATCAATGAATAATACTACCGGTAGTTCAACGAAAATTCTAATAATAATAATGACATATTAGACAAAACATTTTATACCGATGAAGGGTGGATACATTTATCGGGTTATATAAATAGCCAAAACTATCGCACTGGGCTACAGAAAACCCACATAATTTTGTTGAGACACCTTTACATCCTCAGAAAATTAGTATATGGGTAACAGTGTCGAGAAGAAGGATAATTTCTTTAATATTTTGGGGTACATTATTGTAGATTTTAATTGCTGCATTATGCATTTCCTTGTCAACAACTGTAAGATGCGTTTGTTCCGTATTGAGATTGTTTTTATTTCTTTTATTATAGTCGTGCTTTAAAATACTATTAATAAAAAGATTTTCGTTTCATTTTACAAATTTTGCACATTCGAACTTTTTTAGCACTTTCATAAGATGCAGAGCTTTGTTTAACTTAGTTTAGAATATGTTTTCTCCAGTTAAAATATCGGTGAATTGTAATGCTAAGATATTTAATTTCTTCTTTCAAATCCAAGATGAAATTTTGTACCTTAACTTGTTTTGGTATTGAGAAATAGCTTCCAAATATAATTATTTCGGTGTTGTTTATATTTAAACTAACAAGGAAAGTTACGAAAGTGCCCCCCTGCGATTTTGTTTAAGATATATTGTAGTACTTGACAAAATGACAAACATATTTTAATAGTACGTGCCCAATAGCATATTTAAGAGGTAATACACCCCATCAAAAATTTGCTGAAAAATCATATTTTGGTATTTTTCTCATACTAGCCCTTAAGCAATTTTGATAAAAAGTGGTCAAAAGATTTAGAATGAGGTTACATTAGTCAAGAATTTTTTTAAATTGAGGTTATATAATTTTTAAGGGGTTAAACACCCAAAAATGGGTTCATTAAAAGGTTTTTTGGGAAAATCATAGCTCAAATTCTTTAAAATTCTGTAAAAGGGCAACAAGTTATTAATTAATAAATAATACGTGTTACCTACTGTAATGAAGTGGCGTAACTGGGAGGTTATGGCGGACTGTATATGAGAACGAAATTTTTAACGAAAATCAAATGTTTGGGATTTGCTCCATTATAAAATTTATAGAATAGGAAAAATAAGCTAATTGGTAATTCCTTGGCTTGAAATAGATAGTTCTGAAACAATGAAGCAGCTTTATGAGAACAAATTTAGGATTTAGGCTTGTAATTAAATATCATGGATTAATGCCCTGCTTAAAACACTTCTATGAAGAATATCATTATTGCGAAAATTATCATCCATAGTTCTAATTATATCCCGAAAATTGCGAAAAACGAATCACTGAGGACCATAACTTAATGCCAAACGCGCACTTGACTAATTTTTTTTATTGCTGGTCGCTATTAATGACATAATTGTAGCTCTGCTTTCGTTAGCTCAATAGAACATCATTTTCACACATTTTACCATTTCAGTGTTGAGTTTTACCAGGAACCTTCTTACAAAAATATGTATGTAGTTAAACAAACTTATTTCAGGTTACCTGCTGCACCCACATTCAAACTAACGTAAATTGACTGCATCTGAGATACCTCTTAGAAATTTCATTGTTGACATAGAAATAGCGTAATACAGCACACTTTATTACAAGTACCTTTAGTTATTTTGAAAAATAAACAATTAGATAGTAACGTAACAACAGATGTCTTTTCTCTGAAAAGTTCACCTGTAAGCTTTTAATATCTTTTGTGCCCTTACACAGGTAGTGAACTGAATGAATTGCATTTCGATATGCAGGAACAGACAAGAGTGACTCAGAATAGGCCAGTAAATAAAACTGATTGACTGGCTGGCTGCGCTCACTGCCAGAACAACTGAATTCATCGCATTTTACCATCGAAACCGGGACTGTCGCGATAGAATCGGGACGGGTGGCAACCCTAAGGTATACAGGTCACAAAAGAAGAGAAAAATTTACCTATAATTCATTAAAATAAGTATGTGAATAAATCTGACAAAAAATTGTTTTATTTAGAACATTCGATACTATATTTTCTTTCTGCCTTCGAAAAATCAGCACCGAAATTTTCTGCCATTTTTATTTCTTTGCTACTTATAGTAACACCAAGAATTTCGCTTAAAGGCAGAAACGATAAAATGACTTCATAGGTCTTTTTTTGCAAATTCGACACATCCCCGTTTTTTAATGCAGCGTCATCTGAGTGGCAGAAGTGAATATTCTTACTTTTTATAAAGTAATTTCAATAATTAACTCAATCTGCCTGACGATGATATCACTTACTTTTTCATATATCATAAAATCCAAAAAAATTTAAATTATTTTAAAACGCAGCGGGAAAATTTTCTGCCACTTGAATTTCCTTTACATTAAAGCTAACACAATTTTATTAGAGGAAGAGGCAGACGCGATGGTATTGTAGAGGGTACCTACTTTCTTTACAATTTTGGAAAGCCCTCATTTAGTATGGCAGCAATAAATTAATGGCAGAAATTGTCTATTTTATTCAGATCTTTCTTATTATCAACTTCTGCTGAACGATTAAATCATATAAAAATTACTAGCATCAGCTCCCTAGCTATTAATGGTGTTACATAATTATATCAAATTACTGTTTCGAGTGTATACGCACCTAATGCAACTACATTTATTAGTTTTTTTTTTTTTTTTTTTGGTATTAAAGCAGTGTGATTAACATACATATATTCTGTACCTGTTACAATTGAAATTATAAGTTTTCCTTAATAATATCATATTTAATAATTTGATAACACACTATCGATGGTATTACCATTGATTTTTACTGTTCACTAACAATAATATTTAGTTCCGTTAACAGTGTTCAACATTAATTTCCTTTTTTCAGTTTTATATGTTTTAGTTCTACATATTTATAAATTTTGATATATCTACTTATTGTCAGAAAATCTTTATCATCAATAATATCTGGATATATTTCTATACAGTTGTCTTTGAAAGGTAAAGAATATGTATCAATAACTTTATAGTTATATTTAAGAAAATACAATTTGCAAGAATTTTAATTTTATGATGTCCTCACAGGCTTAACACTGCCCGTTTAAATGACCGTGTTTCTCTGCTTGGAGCTTTAGAAAACCATTTTGTACTCTTTCTTATATAATCCTAAAGGTATTTGTATCATAGTAATTTTGTTTGAAAGCATGAAACAGGCGTAAAGAAAACGTTTTCACTTCATGCCATTGTTTAATGTATTTGTGTTAGTCAAATTTCTGTAAAACAACAATTGCAAAATACTGTTAAATATTTTTTCCAAAAATTCATTAAGTAAGCTATACTATACACCACCTCTATGTACTACACTACTGATTCCTCTATTTTACCGAATTTCCAAAACTAGAAATTTAAGTCAAATTATTTTGTAAAAATTTACAGTTGATAATTATGTAAATTATCAACTGTAAGTTGATATGAATTATGAATTATGTAAATTATCAACTCTAAGTTTCACTGACTTTTTTAAAATTTTTAACAACGATCAGTTATTAAAAATCAGTTATTTTTGATATTTCCTTGTAATTTTAGTGTGTTTTGCGATCTGTAAGATATTTCTGATATGTATTTAATTATTATGGTGGCTCAAAATGTCTGGTGATAACTCTTGTGCTGCTAAATTTTGTTTAAATCATTCAAAACAAAATTCCAATTTATGTTTTTTCTGAGTGCCGTTTGATGCAAATTTGTAAGTATTATTATAATTTGACTGCTTATGTAAAAATACGTTTAATAATAAATTATTATTAATATTTTATAATAATTCAGTTAATATTTTCGATTTTGACAGTGGTTGGCGCTAATAGGTCGTGACGATCTAAATTCTCGTGTTGAAGGCACCCCGTGTTGAATACTGTCAACAATTTCGCGTCTGCTCAATTCATTTTAAAAAAAGTTGCTTGTAGTTGTTCATATAATTTAACATGACCATTATCAACCCTCAATCTCACATGTACAAACACATACAATCACATAAGTAAAAAAGGACATAAATAATTGTTTGTACTTTATATCAAAAAAGGATAGAAAGTGCGTTTCGCTACTGCCTATGGTAATAATCTTTTATTTATACTGTGATATGGTCCTACACTTTCTAACGATTTTACATGTCTTTATAAAAATAGTGGTTTATGTTTAAGTCCCTGCAAATTCAGCAAAAAAATGAGAGAGCGTTGATTTAAAAACAGAATTAAAGCTTAGAATTTCTACTTTCAGAATGTCTTTTTTATGTTTTACTGTTTTTGATTTATGGTCAGAAAAACTTGATACAGTGGCGGATTTACACATTAGAAAAGGAAAAAAAAATTTGTAAATTTTTGCCGCCCTTCCTAAAAACAAAAGTGACGAGCAAAAAAAAACAAAAAAAATTCAATTGTACATTTTGCCGCCCCTAAAAATCTGCCGCTCTTCCTAAAAACGTAAGTGACGAGCAAAAAAAAACAATTCTACATTTTTCCGCCATTTTTACCCAAATTTGCCGCCCCTAAAATCTGCCGCCCTAGGCTCCAGGCTACTCAGCCTATTGGTAAGTCCGCCACTGACTTGATATAAGAATTTAAAATGGAATTTTTACGTTCAAAGGTCACTATTAGTTCGAAAATTTTTTTTTCAATTAATTTTAAAGTTTTTTTTCATCGCTGTACGACAATTTTTGACCGAGTTATAATAATGCAAAGAATAGGGCACACACTAAATTTTGACTGTTCATAACTTCGGAATTAATCATCGTACTCAAATTTTTCGGTCGTCGTTAGAAAGCTGAAAATCTGTTGTTTAATATGATAGAAACGTTAATTAAGAGAAAACAATTTTTATCTATTAAAAAAATTATACTTTATGTATAAGTGTATATATAGTGTATATAAGTGTGTATATATATATATATATATATATATATATATATATATATATATATATATATATATATCTGCAGCATGTTTGCCACCAGAATTTCTTTCGTAATTACATAACATTTTTTTATTTCAATTGAACTTCTCAGATGATATTAAAATCTCGTCGAATGATATTATTTTTTCCAAAATCATGGATGAATTAAATTACTTATCTCAAACTGGTATTACTATTTCCGTTAATAATGTGACAAAAAATATTAAGTTTCAATTGACATTAATTCTTGGTGACAATTTGAGTCCGAATACAATGTTGGGATTTATGGGTAGTTTCACGACTAATCATTATTGTCGGTTTTGTACTATGAAAAATGAAGATTGCTGCAAGACAATAAAAGATGATGTTGAAAAATTACGAACTAGAGAAACATATGAAAAAAATGTCAAATTAAACAATCCCAAAACCAGAGGTATTAAAGAAAAAAGCATATGGAATAATGTGAATAATTTTCATATTATAGACAATTACAATTTAGACATTATGCACGATATCCTTGAGGGTGTCGCAAAGTATGAAGTTAATTCAATATTGAACAAGTTTATTAAAAAAAAGAAATATTTCAATTTAGAGGAGTTTAATTTTAGATTAAAATATTTTTCGTATCCTGAAAATTGTAATAAACCCTCATCATCTACAGCAGAAATGCAATGCCTTTTATTATATGGCTCGGTAATGATTGGTGATCTCATTAAAAATAAAAAAGATAAACACTGGAAGCTATTTCTTTTACTTCGTCAAATTTTTACAATAACTTCCCATAGGAAGTTATTGTAATGGGTCCGATTTTACGAATCGCTAATTTTGACATATCTCCACGTTTCAAGGTCACTAGAATCCGAATCCATCGTTTTTAGCGTGATGTCTGGGCGTGCGTTCGTTAGTTCGTTCGTTCGTTCGTTCGTGGATTTTTTTTCGTCTCACATATCTCGAGAACAAATGATGATATCAACTCCGGACTAATTTCATTAGATGCGTAATCAAAAAATGAAGACCGGATAAAGTTTTCAGCAAATTCGGATTAGCGGTTTGTTTTTTGTGGTAAAAAAACAGAATTAACTTTATTAAGATAACATAGATTATAGAAATTTCGGCCAACAGAGGGCTCAGAAGTGATCCCATTGAAAGGCCACTTGTCTGTCGGAAGAATTTATTGCCGAACTCAAAGTAGTTTTGTTTTAAAATTGTATTAAAGGTGTTTATTAACAGTAAAACAATCCGAGTTAATAAACACCTTTAATACAATTTTAATACAAAACTACTTTGAGTTCGGCAATAAATTCTTCCGACAGACAAGTGGCCTTTCAATAGGATCACCTCTGAGCCCTCTGTTGGCCAAAATTTATATGTCGAGCTTAGAGGAAGTAATAATGAACAACACACTAACCAAACAACATGTAAAATTTTGGTATAGATACGTGGACGATATAATTATAGGCTTCGATGGATCGATCCGCCAACTAGAAAAATTTGTCAATAAATTCGTTAAACCTAAAAATTCAATTTGACTTAGGGTTAGAAAAAGATAATGGCATAAACTTTTTAGATTTAACTATAACCAAAACTAACAATAAGCTTGATTTCAACATAATTATATAGAAAACCATCTTACTCTGGCATTACAATTCCAAATGATTCAATAAGTCCGTATCAACATAAAATCGCAGCCTATAATTCCATGATCCAGCGAGCGTTTAATATACCTTTGTCGAAAGAAAATTTTGAAAAAGAAATAAATAATATAAAAATAATAGCGAATAATAACGGATATAATTCAAACTTAATCGATAAATTAATAGCTAAGAAAGAATTTAAACAAATTTTAAAAGAAATTTGCCGCTCCGTTAAACCAGAACTAAAAACTAACTTTAAAACTATAACATATTTTGGTAATATATCGGATAAAATTAAAAAAATTCTAGAAAAATCAAACATAAATATAGCATTTAAATCAGGCTTTAATCTAGGAAACTTAATATATAACAATAAAACAAAAATTGATAAACTTAAAAAATCGGGTATCTACAAATTAAACTGCCAAGACTGTAATAGTTTTTACATCGGCCAAACTGGCAGAAACTTTGAAACCCGGAGAGCAGAGCATTTCAGATCCTATAAGAATAAGAAATCCGACTATGCTTTTGCGAGGCATTTAAATGACACCGGACACACACCAGAACGGGAAATTACCGTGCTACAAGAGGCAAACAAAGGACAGAAGTTAACAATCCTAGAAGCAATAGAAATAAATAAACATAACTCCGATCACCTTTTAAATGACTACACCGATATCTACAGTTCAACTTTATTTTCAATATTATAATTTAATTAAACTTTTAAAATTGTATTTTCTGTAATATTGTTTGTTTCTTTTGTCACGTGCATGTAATGTAATCTTGTTTTTCTTGTTTTTCGGATTCTCCCACTACCCCCACCCCTTCTACTTCCACACCATATACCACTCCCCTTCATAAGTATAGGTGGATAAAAATTATTATATATAAGCGCATGTACTGAATATAAATTTTATTCTGTTTGAAAATGAACTAACGGTTCGAAACAATATTGTCACAGTTTCAAAAATAAAAGTGGTATTTTGCAAAGTAAAATATTTGTTTATTATTTACAAATATGGAATACCATAAAGTAACGCTCAAATCTATTAATATTATAACATTATTATATAATGGCCGCCACCCTTAGGTACAGAAGGCGAAGCCCCCGTTATGGTGCAAGGGGCAAAGCCTCTATCGGGGGCCCAGGGGAGAAGTTGCCCGAAATGAAAAAATTATTATTTATGTACAGTAGTCTCTAGTCTTTAAGGACACCCAATGGGAGAGTTGACAGTGTGGGTAGACCTGTCCCCCTAATTTTTTTCTGTTTGTTATGATCATTCTTGTGACAATTTTTCGTATGATATGTTAGAAGAATTAATAATAAAACACCATACATTATATCAAGAATTGTATCCAAATAGCTTTAAACCTAAGCATCGTTTTATACTACACTATTGTTACATAATGAAAAAAAATTGGTTAACTTCGTCACATTTGGACAATAAGGTTTGAAGCAAAACATAAAATTGCTAAGGCCATTGCAATGACGACTTAATAGAAACAACTTATGTTATTCTGTCGCATCTAGATGTCAGTTACATTTTGCTTACTTTTTGTGTAATAATTATAAGTATGCACCATTGATTGATTTTAAAGAAAAAAGAACAAAAATTCCGTTAATTGTAAAAAAGTATCTTCCTTCTGAGAACGATTTTATTGAACTTTGTAATTTAAATTTTGAAAACATATCAAACTCACCTGGATGCTTAATACGAGTAAAAGAAGAAAATATTCTTCCATAATTTTCTAAAATTGAAAATATATTTTATATTGGTAGTCGTGAAAATACAGAGGTCGACATAAATAATTTCGGATTTCTCGTTAGATTGTGTATGACGGTTTCAAGCAATGATCATTATCAAGCTTATGAAATAGAGTTTACAGAAAACTTGAAATTTATAAAATTAAATTCTTTAACAAAAAAGAAAAAAGATCAAGATATCAACAAAGAATCTTATCTCGGCTAAGAATGGGGCATACTCTTATAACCCATTCATATATATTAAACCAATCAGAACAACCGATTTGTGAATTCTGTGAGGAATCTGTAACAGTAAATCATATAATAATTAGTTGCAAAAAATTTAATAGAATTAGACAATCACTACAATTGCCAGTTACTCTAAAAGTGTGTTTAAAAGATGACATAGCAACAGAGAAAAAAATTTTATCATACATTGCAAAAATCAGACTTAGTACATATGAAGGGATTATAGTGATGTAATTTGTTAATGGATTAAACATATGCAAATAACTGCCCTGAAAGAAATATTTAATTTCAATTAAATTATTAGATAATAATTAATTAAAGATATCAATATAGAATAATATTATTTATATTTTGTAAAAATATGTAAAATCTTGCAAGTATAAATGTATTTTGAAGAGGTGCTCATAACCATGTAGTTAATGCACCTCGTAAAAAGTAAAATTATTTTAAAAAAAAATTCTTTAACATTAGTTGAGACACGAACTTTCCATGTTTGTTCTAATAACAAGTATTTTGTCGCTTACGATCATCATTTTCGATAAGCTTTTATCTTTTAAGCTCTTTTTATAATTGTATTAATTATTACTGACGACGCAAAGATTCTCGCTGACGCCTCTGGTGGTAAAATTAGAACTAGCATCAGGTAAAAATATACGTATACATTTAATTGGTTATCAAAATTTTAGTAATCCGCACATAATTTGTATAATACATATTTCTATGCCAATTGAACGTATACGTGTATTTTTACTTGATACTAGTTCTAATTTTATCACTAGAGGCGCACGTGTAATCTTTGCGTCGTCAATAAACCTCTATGATAGTTATAAGGTATAATAAAATTATTCCACTTACAAAAATTTTTGTAATTGATCTTATGATTGGTATGCTCGTTCTTACAATAAATTCATTATAGCAATTATTTATTGTTTCTTTTTTTTATTTAACAAATCCTTTTAATTTACTAATATTGTGCATTAATATTCAACAATAAACTAGTTATGTTTACTTCATATTAATAGTAAATACGGTGCTCTGAACTATTATTTATTAAATAGTAGAATTCATACTAGCAATAAATAGTACTTGTCTTTACTATGAGCTATTAGTTAGAATAATTAAAAATCATAGTTGTGGGGACTACCAAATTGTACTATTAGTAAACAACAAAATAGTTATGTTTACTTCATATTAATAGTAAAAATATGGTGCTCTTGACTATTATTAAATAGTAGAAGTCATACTATCAATAAATAGTAAGTGAGTTTACTATGTTGTGAGTTTACCATGTAAGTGGGTTAGAGTAATGGTATTCATAACTAAAAATCATAGTTCTCTGAACTACTAAATTTCACTATCAGTAAACAACAAAATAGTTAAGTTTACTTCATACTAATAGTAAAAAAATTTGTTACTCTGGACTATTATGAAATAGTAGAAATCATACTATCAATAAATAGTAAGTGCCCAAATACACAACTTATAACCGAGGTTAGATCCTAACTTTTGCCGATAGTAATAAATTAGTTTTAAATTGGTTAGAAAATTCCTTGTAGGTATTGAAGGGTTAATCACAAATTAAACTTTACAATAAATTAGTTAACTTCTGTTGTTTTTTTTTAACGTTGATTTAAAACTATAATATAACCAGTACATAAAAATGTCTTAACACCGTTTTAAGAACTGATTCACAACATTTGGTTGCTTTGCAGTTGAAGAGGAACTTGTAACTTCATAACCTATTCCAAACTTAAAGGTATAACACAACCATTTTATAGCTTATTTTAAATTAAAGGTTACGATATAGCAATTTTATAACTTATTTTTAGCTAAAGTTTATATACAACCGTTTTGTGATTCATATTAAACTATTAATTAGAATATAACCGTTCTAAATTAAAAGTGATATTACAATCATTTTGTACCTTATTTTAAATTAAGTAATAGAAAATTTTTAACTTGTTTTCAGCTAAAGTTTATGTACAACCGTTTTCTAATTTACATGAAACTAAAATATAGTCATTATAAACTTAAAGTTATACTAGAACCGCCTTATATCTTATTTTAAATTGATATAACAAATTTTAGATTTTATTTTTTTGTTATCGAAATTCAACAATAAGGATTTCTTTATTTATGTACATAAAAAGTATAAATCATTTTTGTAAATTTTCTTTTTATATCATCAATCTTAGATTAACGTAAAAAATTTATACAGGTATCGTAATTATACAGAATGAAATTGATAGTTTGAAATTTTACCGACATTCAACCATTATACAACGTATTTTAAACTTTTGGTTATAATATAACCATTTTGAAACATATTTTAAACTTCTGATTACAATATAATCATTTTACAACATATTTTAATTTAACGGTTATAATATAATCATTTTACAAAAATTGTTCTAACATAACTATTTTATAATTAATTTCAAACCATAAGTTATGCTGAACCACACGCGTCCATATATTTAGCGTCAGTTTCATTATAACTGTTATATATACTTAAGTGATTGGTTTTATTGCAAGCAATTTCCACATGTAAATATTACCTATAAAAAATTAAATCGATGTTTAAAAATAAAATTATAAGTCATTTAAAAGAAAAGTCAAATCAATATTAAATTATAACGTGAAATTGTGAAAGCAGTGAAATTGTTTAAAATAATACTCATAATAATATTTTCTAAAATTATTTATAGTGCTGCCATGTTTGGGGATAATGTTTTGCTAAATTCAAAAAATAGGTAATTTTTGAATGTTTTTGAATGTTTTGCTAGTGAAAAGTATGAAGCGGTTGCAAGCAGTTCATCTGAAGAGTTGTAAAATTATAATAAACCACTTAAAGATGAAATTAGGGATTGGTCCTTAAAACATAATATACCAGCTACAACGTTAAATGCTTTGCAGCAAAATTATAATAAGTAAATGTTAAATTAACATTGAACTTTACTATTTAATAACGCAGATAACATTTAGCAAAAATTTTTATATTTTTTGTAGTTATACTTTTTTTCTATATTTACATTTTTATTTTAAAATTAAATACTATGCCCTATGAATACTATATAAAAATCACATCTATAAAAAATAAACATATTTTGTTCGTAAAAATTTTTTTCATGTTAATATTTATATGTTCTTATTTCTCTGAAACAAAATGTAGAAGTTTTAACTAAAGTCAGTATAAATTATACCTAACTAAGTTAAACTGTTATTAAATTATTTATTGAATATATTTACTTTGAAGTTTTAAATAAACAAATTGCTAAAAATAAAGGATTTCAAGTATTATTACATTTAAATATAATTATTACATATTAAACTTATTTCAAAAATTAATAAATAATTAAATAAATGTACCGATCTCTATTAAAAAATATTTCTAATTTTTCAATTCGTTATAATACCTACAACTGTTTTCCATTTGTTTATAATGAAACATATTTTTTAATTCAGAAAACTTTATGCGTAATTAATGTAATAAATATATTGCATATGGTATAAGAAATACGTATTTTTGTTGTAAAAATTATTTAAGAATGTTACTTTTAAATTATATAATTGAAATTAAAATAAATTTATCTTGTAAATTTGAATTGTCTTTTTATTTTTAATTTAAGATCGTCGAATTTAATAGTAAAAAATTACTGTTAAACGTTAGCCTAACGTTAGAAATAAAAGCTGGCTTAGTGGTTTCATTTAACGTTAATCTAACGTTAGAAACAATCCAGAAAATAACCAAGGTTGTAAGAAAACTGGCCAAAAACGGTTATGACAACGTTTGCTAAACTTTCGTGGAACGTTATTGTAACTAATATATAACCCCTTTACTTTAAGGTTATTTTTAAACCTTAGAGAAACGTTAGAAGATAACCATAATTTAAAGCTCTAATTAAACGTTAATCTAACGTTAGTAAATAACGTTACTTTCAAGTTGTTATCAAACTTTAATCTAACATTTAAAAATAACGTTGGTTTAACGTTTTCTTATAACGTTAATGTAACGTTAGAAATAACCTAGGATATAACCACGGTTCTAAAAAAAAAATGGACAAAATCGGTTATAACAACGTTTACCAAACGTTCGTGAAACGTTATTATAACTAATTTATAACATTTACAGTTTTATAACCCATGTTATGCAACGGTTATATAACCATTGTCTAACTTTAGTTTGTGTATTTGGGTGAGTTTACTATGAACTATTAGTTAGAATAATGTTATTCATAACTAAAAATCATAGTTCTGTGAATTATCAATTTTTACTATTTTTCTCAGTTAAGTCCTTTTCAACTCTGAAAAATAGTAAAAAAAAATTAATTCAACTATGTTTTTCTCTCAGTGTAAAAGAAAGATGTGACATATCACATTGTGCTAATGGTATTAAAAAAAGGAAACCATACAAATGGATAGTTTTTTATTTTTTATTTATTTATTTTTTTTTTATTTTTCGAATTTTATAAATAATACAAAAAAAGAAATTAAATTACCTAGTCAATTTTAGTTATTAAGAAAAAAGTTAATGATTTTAGTCTGTTAGTCGAGGGTAAAATAGTCGACTGAAAAATTACTAAATTTAAACAAAATTAGTCGATTAAACCGATTAATCAATTAATCATCCAACATCACTAGTGACAGCTCGATAAGCATTAAATTAATATTTTCTTCGCATTAGTGGAACTGATAATCGGAATAATATGACAACAACCTGCTACTCTGATATATCATAATAACATTCTAGCACGTTATTCTCTTAGAAACTAAATAGGTAGCCCTTGCAAAAAAGAAATCAATATGTTGTATCTTTTTTAGCATAACTGTAGCAAAATAATAAAAATTAATACTATGTAACTAACTAACGTATACACAACGTAGCCTATTTTATGGAATAAAAACACAGAAACACAGGTTCCCATATGTAGCGCTGTGTGTATGTCATTAGGTCAGACAGTTCAACATAACGGCATCTTCATCAGTGAGCGTACAAGGTAGGTGCTCAATACACCAGCTTCACTCACACCAGTCACATTTCACAGCATCTTCTTTATATAATAAAAGAGGTAAGTACATACTTCCGAAACTTATACATAATGTTCACTAAAACATAACTTGTGTCGCATTAAGTTCAATTTTATAAGACTAGTTTTTAGACTAGTAGCTAAGTCGGTATTTAGTGCAACATTTGGAAGTTTAGTTAGATATCATTAATAAACTATGAAGTTTTCCCTCTTCAACGAGCACCGTATACCCCTTTTAAAGAGGCAAAAGAAGTGAAATATTGCTTTATGACCGACCAATTGTTTTTTGTTTTCAGTTTTACAGCAAAATTGGTTGAGAATTAAAATTAAAGTTTATAAAATTGTTTACAAAATAGTATATTACGTGATTGAGGTTGTAGGTTGCATATTACACACGAGCGAAAATGTTACGCAAGAGCCGCGTAGCGGGCGAGTGTGTAATATGCCTTACAACCGAGTTACGTATACTGTGCTTTATCTACGACTAACATGAAATTCACAATAAACGATAAAAATTTGGTACAAATCTACAAATAAAATACATTAAAATTATGTAGTATTTGAAATTTATTAAAAGCAAACGTAAACATTCAGTTACTAGGTAAAATTTTTATACAGGTCCTAATATAATATGTATATCACTGTTTGTATATTATTCAACGAGCTGGTAATGATAGCTATTACCGCTATTACTCACGAAGATGAAATTGCGACACGAGCCGAGTGCCGTAATGCTTCTGAGTGAGTAACAGCCATTGCAAGCGAGTAGAATACGATACTTTTTCTACGACATTTTTCCTTTTTGATTTAAATAAAATCGAATATAAATTTTAAATCAAAAGAATACAATTTTTAATCTATCTCTAATTTCGTTAAATGTATATATATATATATATATATATATATATATATATATATATATATATATATATATATATATATATATATATATATATATATATATATAGGCGCTTTTAGTTAAATTTAAGCATGACTCATTACTTAGGAATTTAAGGAATTCCAGTTCTACAACTTAAGAAAACGTTTGTCTTAAATAATAGCATAATTTCTATGGATAAAATATACTAAAAGTGTTTCTGATAATGTTATTGTTTTACAATAACCAATTAGAAAATAGAATTTGACAAGCGGACAATTCAAAATTTTAAAAAATTATACATACCTATTTAAATTAATAAAATTAATCATAAAACTTATTGAGTCAAAATGTATTTCTTTACATTCAAATATACTAAATATAGTTAGTTAAAATTAGAGTGACATAGTTTTTTCTGAAATAAAAAGCTTAATTAAAGTCAGAATCTTCTTAGCATTTTTGTCTTTGGCCATTTTGGCTATGTAGATGCCGTTTGATGTGACTTTTTTTTACCTTTTATAGCATCTTTTTGTTATCACTACTGAGTTCATTTTAATTTTGCATTATTTTTGGAAATCTACTGTTTTAAAATACTTCAAACTTTAAACATAATTTAATAATACATATGCATTTGACAAGACTGATTTTGGCAGTCAGTCATAACAGTAATTTTAATTCACTGACAAAATTCAAAATTAGTAAAATAAGGTGAATTTTCAACAAAGAAAACTGTACTTATAAAATACAAGTATAGGTTTTAGACAATTATATGATAAAACGTTAACGATTTTCTAAAATAAGTACTACACAAACCAAGAATATGGTCAATAATTAGTAAAACCCTACGTACTTTCTCAATAAATTAATATAAAACTTATCATATTCGACAAATTATATTAAGAATTAAATGAAACCAAACATATTTTTTAGAAATAAAAAATTTTTAAAAAATAAACAGTTTTTAAAAAATATAAATAAAAACATAACACGAATTTTAAAAATAAAGACACTTTCGCCGACCATTATTTCGTTATAAATATATTCCAACATAAATCTTCGACATAAATATATTCCAACTTTCAAACAATTAAAACTATGTACAAACAATAGAAATAATCTCTTTGAATTTTTTGACTGTTGCCAAACTTAACGAAATAAAGAAAAAAGTTCGAATAAAAAACGATACAGCTAAATAAATTTTAAAGTTACAATTAACAAAGTCATTTATTTAAAAAAATAATGCAATTTACCTTTTAATTTTAATTAGAATAGGTATTAATAAAAAAATCGAAATTTTTTAAAAAGCTGAAAACTGGCAACGCTTTCAGCAGTAGATTTAAATGTGTAAAACGTAAACATAAGAATCGGCAAGCGTTTTTGACGTCTCTGGACATCTCCTATACAAATACATTGGAACATTCCTTCTTAGCTTTATCTCTTTCATTATTGCAATTGCGTACATTTAAATCTGCACTTTGTTTTTAGAAAAGAATGGAAGATTGATTTGTTTCGAATATAAGATCACTTGATGATCAATTGTAACTGAAATACAGTATACAAACGATGAAAACAAAATATAAACTACTTTGTTTACTGGCATGTTACTACGCAACATACATGAAATTAAAATTTGATACATATTATATTATACACAAAACAAATGCCGTCCCACTGAATAATGGTTAATACGGTGATTTCATTGGTCGAAAGGTACTGAGTAATGATCCTTCCTCCACACCTTTGAATAATGCCTAACTTTCTCAACAATTAACGGATATGTAATGAGTTCTTCAACAGGAGTAGAAAAAATATATTACATGTAATATAAGAATTAATAAAACTGTAGTAACCTTTGGTATTTTAATTATACATGCATGTAAAGAGCTACTTTTTGTACAGCTGGATATATATGGCCGTATGTAAAACATAGCTTACTTAGATAGTATTTTGTACAATAAACAAGCCATTTCATGGTTGTCGTAGATAAAGGTTTTTATACCTATTTTTCGCCAAGTAAATATTTATTCAAGAAATGATCTTGTAAATTTAAGTTATAATTTGACCATTAAAGTCTAGTAATATTCAATCTCTCTTGACCTGCCCATCTCACCTAGTAAAATTAAAAAATTCAATTGCGCAAATTATAAACTATTTCTGAACTTTCATATTTCGCAAATTAGAAATTTTGAGTTCCTCACACTGAACAATAATATAATATTTTTAATTGGTAGGAGGGGATGAATTGAGATTTGTTAACTCTCTCGCCGTTTAACAATAAAAATATCAGATTAATCCGTGCGATAAAATTAAGAGCTATTTATGAGCTTTGAAACTGATACATTTTCAATTTTTCCTTGAATCCAAGAAATAGTTACTATAAAAAGAAGGAAGTATATTTCAAATGTATCCTGCACTAGTTGTACATACTATTTTTTAATACGAGTTGCACATCCTTTTAGGGCCGGATCTAGGGACGGGGCAGGCAGGGCATGTGCCCCGGGCGGCAGTTCTTGGGGGCGTCAAAAAGTGATTAAAGGGGCAGTAAAATTAGGTATGTGACATTTTTTTGCTCGTCACTTGTTTTTTTGGGCGGGGAAAGTAAATCTTTTTTTTACAGGGTCGCCATTTTTAGACCCTGCTCCGGGCGCCACTTACGCTGATTACGTGTTCAGAGAGTGCGTGTCCACCGAGCGCAAGTAAATACGGTGTTTTTTGAGCGAATAAGAGTCATAAAACTATACACAATAAAATAAACTGACAAGGTATTATATGGTACTGTATGGAATCAGGTAATATACGGTGCCGTCCTAAAAATGATATTATGATTCTTTGAGTTTAAATTTGTTAACAAAATTTAAATTTTGAATGAAAATTCTGGTTTGTTATTGTACTAACAGAATAACTAATAATTTACTTATATTTAATGGTTTTATACTGACCATGTAAAACTTAGTTGTATTTTAATGTCTAATTTTCAATATTAGCTCTTACATCAAGAGGAACAGCGATTTTAAGGATGTCCCTATATAACATTTATAAATTCAGAGATTATTGCCTACATTTGAACTATAAAATAAATTGTTCTGCACCGATTTCAGTTAAAAAATATATAGTTTCCCGAAGATTTACAGGAAAAATTTATTTTTAAAGTCACCATTAACTATGGTATTTATGTTATTTTCACCGGAATTCAGATAATTTTGCGCAAGTGAAGCCGCGGGTCCAGACCGCATAAAAAAGTTTCATGGAAAAAACATAACTCGAAACGCTCCAAACTTAGAAATTTACTTAGAAGTTGCTTTTATAAACGAGATAAAGCATTAATTTACACGTAGGAATATTTTATTTCATGTTTATAATATTATGAAAATTGTGAAAAATACATCTGTGAAAAAACTAAATGATGCAATAACTTATATTCTTATGTAATATACAGATTAAATGCTTAAAAACCATTAAAAAGTATTTTTCTCAAAAAAATTATTATAGTTAACGTTTAAGTTTCTTACTTTCTCTTGATTTTGATTCAAATTATTCATTTCAATGACCATTTTTTTAAAAAGAGCGAAAAAAAATCGCACAAAAAAGGACCGCATCAAAAAAGGTTTAGCTGTATATAAATTATATTTTCTCTTTAAAGAAGGACATCATACAAACATTTCCTTTCCAAAACGTACTCTTAAAAAATCTGGTTAAATTTAAAAAGGTGAGACAGAGATATTATTATAACACATATATACATATCGAATAATTAACCAGCACTTGTCTTACCTAGAAAAAATTGTTTTTTCTTTATTTCATATCATAAAGAAAGCATTAGCAATATAAAAATAAAATAAAAAATTACAATTTTCTCGAGAACCACTTAGAAAGAAAATTATAAGAACATTTTCTTCATAATTTTTTTTCTCTTTTCAACGACGTAAAAATCGAAATATCTAATAATAGAATCCAATGATAAAAAATGGCCAAAAACCTACTTCTGGGCATCCGACGTGTCTGGCTAACGAACTTAGCCGAGCCAATCCATACTAGTTTTCAATCAGAAATGCTCCCAAATCAAACTCAAAATGGCCACTAAAACAAAGTGTAAGTCTAAAAAAATTTTTAATTCTCGTCTTACACTTACCTATATTATTGGTGAATAACTAGTAAAAAAATTTGGAAAATCAAAAATGTCGAATAATATAGCTGGGTGATTTCTATTGGATTGACCCTGTTTTAACTTTTACTCTTAAAATTTAACCCCCTGCTACTACTGTTGACGCAATACCAAGATTGATAATTTCCTAAAATTAACACAGAGCCAATGTAAATTTTTTTCTAATCTAAAAAGAAATTTGAGAAATTTTATTATTACTTTAATTTTTTAGGGGGTAATTAAACCTTTTTGAACAATTTCCCGACAATAAAAACAGTAACTGTTATTTAAATTTTCACAAAGATTAACATATCCAAAAATTAATGAAACTAAATAAGTCTTCTTGGTACATTTCTCTAGTAAGTGTATTATTTATTATATAATAATATAGTACTCTGTTAACATAGACTGTCAGTTTTTCTTGATTTTCACAATGATGCCACCAAAGGCCACCCGTTTCTGTTCATATATGAAAAGAGCATAGATTTTTGCATAAAATGAGACCAAAATCACTCAAATACGTTACGGCACTTTTGGTCCAGGGCTGTCCAAAATTGGACTATTTTGAGGGGGTGGGAGGGTGAAACTATACAATAAAAAAACCTTTTTTTTCAGTTTCAACCTATACTACGACATTTCTCCATTTCGCGTACCACTTTTCATGAAATTTGAGCTAGCCGTTTTAAAGTTATAAAAATTTTTTCAAAAAAGTTACAAAAAACTATGCTATTTGCTTCAATTTTATGACCTAAATATCTCGGGAGAGAATGTTAACTTGGGACAACTGGTGTCATATTCTGACTCAGGGCTCTTGATAGATAAAATAACGTGAATCTGAAAAAAATCTGCAACCTTGACTTTTCCATGTTTGCTTCTTTTAAATGAAAAAGCCCTAATCAGTAACCACCACATCACACATACAGACACATAAACCAGTGTATATGTAGACATGCCAAAACTATTAGACCAGTGGCTGTAAACCAGTGGTCTCGAATTTTGAAAATAAATTTTTTCGAAAACTAACACAAAAAAATTGCTATTAAGATTTTTTGTTCAACTTTTTGTGGCCTATTACCAGCTTTGATTTGGGGCGGTCGTTAGGGTTCACCTTATATATAGAAACTTCGAAAAACGTAGTTCGTAATTAAAGAGTTTTAATTTGCTGCAACAATTGAGAAACATTTTTGCATTTACTAGTTACTTAATCTCCAATAGGTACGTCAATCATCTAAGTACCTATCTGATATTTTTAGCTTATTGGAAAGGAAATATATTGAGGTTGAGGAAACAATTATACATATAGTTTTAACCTAAATGTCATTGCAGGCATTAAATATCGGTTTTCAGTCTATGATTTTAGAGTAAGCATATTGTACTTGTTCCTTGTTTTAATTTTTTGTCTAGTATTATAAATAAAATTTATAATCATCATATCACAGTGCCTTCTTTGTACACACATATCTTGATTTATCGGTAATAGCGAAACAGTCCTATAGCTCACGGGCAAAGAACACATAATTTTGTATATATTTAAATATTGTTGTACGAGTAAATAACTTATTTAGCTACAATATCTGATGTACATATCGCGCGTTCTCTGTCCCAGCCTCGTATCTGAAAACTCACAATTTTTGGACACACAAAAAAACGTATTTAAATCTGTGTTTTCATCACTATGAACTTAAGATTTTTACTTAATTACAGCCTTTGATGTTGGCTACATATATATATATATATATATATATATATATATATATATATATATATATATATATATATATATATATATATTGTATATAAATATAAATATATAATATATATATATATATATATATATATATATATATATATATATATATATATATATATATATATCGCTCTCCGCTCAAAATATCGTAGGATACGTCTAAAAAAACATCCTCACCAAAGCGCAGCTCAAAATTCCAATTTTTAGAGATGCATCATCGAATCTAAAGTTTTCCCATTTAAATAACACAGAAAAAACGATTTTTTATGTTATTTACTCCTGCAAACTATGAAGAAATTATTTTTGAAATCAAGGCACCTTATTAAGCATTAAATTTTGGACAAAAAATTTCATTGAGTCAAATTTCTATCACCAATATTTCACTTTCTACAGAGCCTTAAAATTTAAATTTCTTGAAATTTTACTTTTTTTACCTTTTTAAACTAAACTATTAAAGACAGGACAAAAAGTTAAATGACAGTTTTGTAGTCCAACTGACGCTTTACAAAAAAGTTCCTTATAAATTTTTCGTATTACAAACAGTTACAAAGTTACAGACCCTCAAAATTTATTTTACTTTTTTTTCTCCAAAATGGAAATTCAGCTGTTACAGCTGGTGTCACGAAAAAATCTGAACCTAAGATTATGACAGAAATTTGTTTTGAGACCTTGAGAAACCAAAAATTACCTTCATTAAAATTTCCATATATATGTCCGATTTTTGGAAGCCCAAATTTTGGCCATATATATATATATATATATATATATATATATATATATATATATATATATATATATATATATATATATATATATATATATATATATACATACTGAGCCAAAAAAATTCGACAAATTTTTTTTCGAAAGTTACTTCGGAAATATGGTTCACGATGACAAAAAAATTCTCGTGAAAGTTAGAGCCCTTAATATTAACATTAAGGGGTCTATCAACGCGATTTCCGGTTTTTTTCCTTAGACGCATTTTTTACTCAAAACTTTTAAACTATCAATCCAAAGGAACTGACTAATACATATTCTTAAAGGAAATTAAATTCTCTCCAAAAAGGTCTGATTGAAAATTTGTGTCAGACAAGCCGTTTCCAAGTAATCATGACTTGAAGATTCATTTGTTTTTGCGATTTGATTTTTAAACTTTGGAATTTTTTAACTGATGAACAAATCAATATTCAGCACAGATCAATACATATTTTTAAAAAAAAATTGAATGCTCTGCAAAAATAGTCTCAGAAATTTTTTGGGTAAATCCACACCTTTAAAAGTTATTCAAGGTTAAAGTAGGAGATAATATAAAAATTTCTTAATGAATAACATTTTAAGGAGTGGATTTATCAAAAAATGTTTGAGACTCTTTCTGTAGAGCATTCCATTTCCTTTAAAAATATGTATTGATCTTTACTGAATATTGATTTGTTCATCAGTTAAAAAATTCCAAAGTTTAAAAGTCAAATCGCAAAAACAAATGAATGTTCAAGTCATGATTACTTGGAAACGACTAACACAAATTTGCAATCAGACCTTTTTTGTAGAGAATTTAATTTCCTTTAAGAATATGTATTGCTCAATTCCTTTGGATCAATAGTTTAAAAGTTTTGAGAGCGAAAAATGCGTTTAAGGGAAAAAAACCGGAAATCGCGATAGACCCCTTAATATTAATATTAAGGGCTCTAACTTTCATAAGAATTCTTTTTTGTCATCCATAACTTTCGAAAAAAAAATAGTCGAATTTTTTTAGCCCAGTCTAATATATATATATATATATATATATATATATATATATATATATATATATATATATATATATATATATATATATATATATATATATATAATTTATTTATATTTAATAATTTATTTATAATGTTTTTTGTGTGTCCTTCAACATGTAGCTGTTGATATACAAAGTTGGGATAGAGAACGCGCGATATACGAAATATAAAATTATATTAATATGCAGTAATACTATTATTGATTTAAATTTTTTAATTTCATAACCGATCAAGAAGACTGGTTATACTTTATACATACATATTATACAGTGTCTTCCATAAAGTTCGCAGTTACTATTGATTTCTGGAAAAATATTTTAGTGGGGCTAGTTAGTGCATTACTTGGAATGAAAACGTAGCTATATTTTGTTTATTGTGTTTGGAATATGAATCTGTTCTGCAAAACAGAGAAGGAAATATGGTGTTCATTCCAGGTGTTCATATTCCAAACAAAATAAAAAGCTATATATAGGTATATATATATATATATATATATATATATATATATATATATATATATATATATATATATATATATATATATATATATACCTATGAACACCATATTTCCTTCTCTGTTTTGAGAACAGATTCATATTTCAAACACAATAAACAAAATATAAAAACACCTTACCCTCTTCTTGCTATTTGGCGGGAAATTTCAAAATTGCGAATTATGAAAAATGGTAATAATTTAAAAAGTACTGATCACTTAGTCATGAAATTTTGGTATCATATCAAAATTAGGTCTAGTTAACTTATCCGGATAAGTAAATTCCACAGTATGGAAAAATAAAGCCCAAAAATTTGCTTTTCCAAAATTCGAATTTAAGTAACCTTAAATTTAAAAATGTTTTATTAATTCTAGCAAAATTAAAATTATACCAATCTTTGAAGTCTGCTTATTTATAAAATCGTAGTTATTATCAAAATATTGCCGCAGATATTGGTCTTTTAATAAAAAAAATTTAATTTTGTCGTAAAAAAACACGTCTCTGTAACATTGGAGTTCTAATAAGCAGGAAAAATTATCATCACTCTATTTTCTTTGTAAATTATAGTAAAGATATGCCGTACGCTAATTCCATATAAAAATTTTTTAAAATAATTCAAATAAATGATCCGAGTCCTTTAAAACTGCTAGAAATTTTCTTAATATTTAACTAGTTATTATTAATATTATCAATATTACCGTGATTTTTGTGTATCATGGCTATATTGATAATAAATTTTATGTATCATATCATTTATTTGAATTACTCTTAGGAAATTTTTCTGTGAAATTAGCATAATAAGTATCTTTGCTACTAACTACAAAGAAAATACAATAATAATAATTGTTTATGCCTATTAAAACTCGAATGTTACAGAGGCGTGTTTTTTTAGTACAAAACTAAATTTTTCTATTGAAGGACCAATATTTATGACAATATTTTGATAATAATTGTGATTTTATGAATAAGTAGATGTCAAAGAATGGTATAATTTTTGATTTTATTAGAATTTGTAAAATTATTTTTAAGTTAGAGCCATTTAAAGTCGTAATTTGGAAAAGTGGATTTTTGGGCGTATTTTCGCAGATTATGTTATTTAACTGCCGGAGTATGTTTACTAGGCCCAATTTTGATACGATGCCATTTCATGAGGAAGTGACCAATAACATTGAAATTATTACCATTTTTCGTAATTAACAAATTTGAAATTTTCGGTTTCCCGCCAAATAGCAAGTGGGGGGTGAAACGCGTTTAATTACTTTTTCATTCTAACCGATACACCAACTAACCCCACTAAAATATTTTTCAAAATATCAATAGTAAAAGAGTTTCCCATATGGTGCGAGCTTTATGAAAGACACTGTATACAAGTTGACTGATAGCGTAATGATTATATAATTTTACATTGCTATATAGTCCAACAAATAAACCGGTAAGTGTGGAAAAGTGGTGGAACAGCACCGATTTGAAAAATTTCTTCTTCATGTTTTTTAGACCTTCAAGAATATTCACCGGCATTAACCTTTTCATTACCTACGAAAATGAAAAAATTAGGGGGGTTTGATCCCCCCTCCCTAGTGCCGCAAAAAGTAACTGCATTAAAAAATTTATACGATTTGAAAAATTTCCTTTTTAACATGTTACCTAGATTCTCAGGAACATACTTCAGCATTGACCCTTGCATTATCTTCAAAAATAAAAAAGTAAGGAGATTTGAACTCGAAAGTGTTCCAAACGTAGCTGTTAAAAAGAAATTATGAAATAACTATTTTGCCTCAGAAATGGGCTCTAAGGGGTTTTCTGAGTCACTAATCTCGAAAACGAATTCCAATTTGGCCAATTCCATATTCCTGTATGGAATTCGTACCATTTTTGGATAAAAATTTCACTTTTGAGGACATAAAATATGAATATTTCGTTGTGAAAATGTGCCCTAGGGGATTTTTGGGTAACCGATCACGATATTGAAATTCAAATTTAAAAATTCGATATTTTGTACCTACTGGAATTTATGTCAATTTTTTTTCGAATTTCACCTGGAGGAAAAGAAATTATGTAAGAATATTAGGGTCATTCCAGATTAATATATCCCACCAAAAGAACATTTCATGTTAAAAATTTAGCCAAGACTCGCAGCTACTTTACTGATAAAAAGTGATGAAATCTAATGTTGCGCCAAGCCCTAAATAAGTATACATCATGGTTAAAGCAAGTTATAAGGCTTGGCCGATTCCCGAAGCTATGGTAAATAACCAATGGTCAATAGCAAAATAATCTACTATGAGCTGTTAATGTTTGGTTTTATTTACCATAGTTTTGCGAAACGGCCAAGCCTTATAACTTGCTTTGATCGTGATGTAGACTTATTTAGGGCTTCGCGCAATATTAGATTTCATCACTTTTTAAGTGTAAAGTAGTTGTGAGTCTTGCCTAAATTTTTAACAATGTTTTTTTGGTGGGATTTCAGTCCTTTTTGTAAGTTGTCCGTGTTTTTCTTTTTTCTTTTTGTTTACAGGGACTATTTCCTGGATATCAGGAGCTCCTATCTTCATTGCCCACTCCTTAACTTTCCCTGTTTTGCTTGTGAGATTACTGATGGTAATTGGCAGCAAGTCTGGTCGGTACTGAGCCCTTAGTTAACACACACCATTGGGGGCCCTACCGTATTGCTGACGATGAATTAATTCGAGAAAAGATAAGGCAATGCTCTGTTTGTTTTGTTTTGCTTCGTCTTAGCGGGAGCACTACCATGCCCCCAGATGAATTGCTTCGAGAAAAGATACAGCAACGCTCTGTTTGTTTTGTTTTGCCTCGTCTTGGCGGAGGCACTATCGTGTCCCCAAATATGGCAATTTTATACACACTGCAGAAATGCATACATGTTTTTTCTTCTTTCCCGTGAGATAAGTGATAAAAAGGTAACAATTTTAAAAAAAATATAGCATATGTTATGGTGTTATAAAAGGTGGGATTCTGCGTCATTAAATAGTTATTAATTTATCATTACTTTCTTATACATATGATAATCTGAATCATATTTGAGAACCGGTAATTCAGGATTTATTGGTTCTTCTTAAGTGTCACTTTCATTTTCCTGTAAATCTAATATCTCAACTGGACAAATCTACAAGTTTGGAAGCAATATGCACATTTCTTGCGACAACCATAAGTTGCTCCACATGCATTATTGTGAAAATAAATCGTTTCAAACGTACACGGAAATTTCATTAAATTGTGGTGTAAAAATTAGGAAAGTGGGGACAGGAGACTGTAAAGGGTGTACTAAAAAGGTGTACGTAAAAGGTACACCCTGAGTACTAATTTAATACGCATACAAAATTTATTTGAGCCCCCCAGATTTATTCAAGGATCAGACCTACGGAAAAACACGAAAATATATTAAATTTCGGCGCAAAAATCGTGCAGGTAAGGGTTAAAAATTGAAACTCCCAAAGGCGCACTCTGAATATTAATTCAATCCATATACAAAATTTCAGCTTTCATTTGGGGAGCCTGTGGCGTGCCAGACCCACCAAAAATGTCGAAAAACATGAAATTTTGCCGTAAAAATAGTGGAAGTAAGAGTTAAGAATTGAAATTTCCGAAAGACAAGATTTTAGGCACTAGCTTAAAAAATAAAAGTTTACAAAATTTCATCACCTTAGGTTTATCCTGGAGAGGCATAAGTGTGCCAGATCTCCCCAAAAGACATTTTCCTTTCTCTACTCCCTCCAAATAGGTCTAAGAAGCTAAATTTTGGACATGTTGTAGAAAATTGACCTAGATTTCATATGCAGCTGGTTTGGAAAAGATTTAACGTTTTGGTGCTCCCGACGACCCTCTTGAATGTTGAGTCAGGTCTCAATTTTGGAATTATTTGAATTAGACTGCGAATTCATATTTATACGTAGTGACCCAAACAATACCGTAGAGCAGCGGTTTCCAAACTTTGTGCGCTAACGCCCCCCTCCTATAAAACATTTTACCTCTGCCGCCTCCCTCTTGAAAAAAAATTATGAACAATTCGTAAATTATTAGTCGAATTTTCTCCGAAAAATTAGACTTATACAGTCTATACGATAAGAGCTGCGAGAGGCGAGACCAGGGGCGCTATCCGTTTTCGGACCCGTAGAACACGATTATGTAAAAAAAAAAGATGTCTGATATATATATATATATATATATATTTTCCCGCAACCTTTTAATATGTGTAGGGCCCCCCTATGGAAGTTAAGAGATGAAATTTGGTAAATGGGGCTTATTCCGATGCACAACAATACTATCAAAGTGGGGTCAAATTTTGGGCAAATTTTTTTTCGGACCCGACCTTTAAGGGGGTCGTGGGGGGCTGAAAAGCAATAAAACTTTTTCAAACCGGTTTTAAATAATGTTTCGGTCAATTATCTACAACATATCCAAAATTCAGCTTCCTAGGATGATATGGTGGGAGTAGAGGGGGGAAAAACGATTTTCGCTGGATCTAACAGGCCCCCAACCCCCCAGAATTAACGTAGAGGGTTGAAATTTGGTGTGTTGATAAAGTTCGTACCTAGGTTGTGCTTTTTGGAGGTTTTAATATTTTACCCCCACCCCCCTCATTTTTAAGCTACAATTTCATGCATTTTCGACGTTTTCGAAGTTTGTACCACTCGCACAGGTCACCCGAATAAACCTAGAGGGCTGAAATTTTGTATTCGGATTGAGTTAGTATCAAGGGGGTGCCTTTTGGGGGTCTCGACTTTTAACCCCTACCCCCACCATTTTTATACCCAAAAGAATATGATTTTTCTTGTTTTTTAACAGTTTCGTTCGGGTCAAAATCTCCCCAAATAAACCTAGAGGGCTGAAATTTGGTGTACAGGTTAAGCTAATAGCCAGACACTGTTTTTTGGAGGTTTCAACTTTTAACCCTTACCCCCACGATTTTGACGCCAATATTTCCTTAATTTTTTTGCTTGTTTTCTAACACGTCTAGAGACTCCATAAGGAAACCTAGAGGGCTGAAATTTTGTACGTGTATTCAGTTAGTATCCAGCTAGTACCTTGTAGGGAGTCCGCATCACTTTTCCCCCCACTTCTCCCATTTTTACATCGGAATTGAATGCTATTGTTAAATGTGTTTTAAAAGCATTATGTTTATTCTAAATACAAGTAGGCGAATAGTAATTTTAAAAAATTTAAAAAAAAGTGAATACAATTTTTTAACAAATGAAATACATACATATTAAGTAATTTGCAAATGTTATTAAAGTCAATGTTTATTTATTTATTTAATTATTATTTAGGAATTTTGGATTTTTATTATTTATAAAATAGAAATTTTGGATTTTTTTGGAAAGAAAAAATATCTTCATAAAAGCCTTCCAGTTTACTATTTAAGTTCCTTTTTTAATATTTAAAAGTAAAACACAAAGGCAATTGGCGGATAAGCATGGATAGAAATGCCCTTGTACGAATTGTGTTGGCTTTTTCCCTGTTAACTTCTATCGGCACAAAATTGAAATTTACTGAGATTCAGCCCTTAAAAACTTAAAATCTTTTTATAAAGCCCCGATCAACCGGACACTCATTATCAGTTTTGAAACCACCAAAATTACAAATCGCTTGTGGACTTTCAATTATATTTCGCTTGTAGACACTCAATACCGAAGAAATAATTTTTTATTTTTTATTTTTTTTTGAAAGAAAAAATATCTTTATAAAGGCCTTCCAGTTTACTATTTAAGGTCCTTTTTTAATATTTAAAACTAAAACATAAAGGCAATTAGCGGATAAACATGGGCAGGAATGCCCTCGTACGAATTGTGTTGGTTTTTGTTCTGCTACCTGTTTTCGGCACAAAATTGAAATGTACTGAGATACAGCCCTTAAATACTTAAAACCTTTTTTTAAAGCCTCGATCAGCCGAACACTCATGACCAGTTTTGAAACCAACAAAATGACAATTCGGTTGTAGACTTTCAATTACATTTCGCTTGTAAACATTCAATACCGAAGATGAAGGGGAAAATTCGACTACCGTGATGGGGCCCCGCTGCTCACGGCGTTTTTTTTTTAATGAAATAACTCATATTCCTGGCGGACGACATGTCAATACGACACTTGAGAGGAAACCGTTGATCAGAGACGTATTCGATACTTACGCGCTAATATGATTCTGACTGCTTGAGAATTGTTATTGTTAAAATATTACGTACAGTAGCGAGCAGAAAAATCAGTGTTAAGGGGTTATATGGCTTTCTTTAGCAATAAAACCTAATTTATTCCAACTTTTGGAAATTTTTTTCTATTAGTAAATGCTTATGGCTTGTAGTTGAACAAAGGAATTTAAAAAAAAATTAAATTTCAACTTTTGACATTGTTATAAACAAAAAATTTTGATTTTTGGTAAAAATTTTCATCTTTTTCGTTGATTTTCTACTTGTAAAATGAGATGCAATGAACGGAAACAGTAATTTCTCGTTCAAGTGTAAGCCATAAGTATCTACTAATAGAAAAAGTTGTTTTTTTTATTTTAGGTACGGATTTTACGAGTTACTCTGCCTACGGCGAAAAATCAGCGATTTTCGAAAACTAGCTGCCAGTGACCTAATTATTTTTTTTTTATAAAAATTTTTTTACAGTGTTTAATAGTGTTTTTGGTACATATTTCAGTTTAGAATGGAATTGTTAAATTCGGACCTCAAAATCATGATCGGCGTCCTAAAAAAAACCCTAGAGCACAATTCCGCAGCAAAATATTAATATTAAAATTTCTGCTCGGAAATTGGAATTTTCGTCCAAAAATGGCACGTATTCCATAGAGGAATATGAAATTCCCCAAGTTATACCTCGAATGCGTGATCAGCTACTCAAAAATCTCTCTAATATCTAATATTGCCGAGGCGAAATAATAATTTAATAATTTTTTTTCACTTTACACTATGGGGGTATCAAACATCCCCATCTTTCTCATTTTCGAAGGTAATGCAGAGGTCAATCCCGATGAATATTTCTGAAGGTCTAGAAAACACGTGAAAAAACAAATTTCAAAATCGGTGCTGTTCCACCATTTTTCCACAATTTACAATTTTTCCGGCTTATTTACTGGACTAATATTTACATGAGTAGGTATGGTTCATATTATATGTATGTATATTAGGGATGTCCGTATGGATATCCGTAACCGTAACCGAAACTACCGGATATCCAAATAATTAAATATCCGAAACCGAAACCGTATCCGAAAAGTTTCGGATTTGTTTCGGATATAAACAGACAAATGCCGTTGGAAAACTGAGTTAAGTCGAAGAAAGTTTTTGTTGCTTGTATTTCTTTTGATAGATCTTCGTTAATTTATGTTTGGCGTTCACTTTTTTGATAAAATTTTTCCCTTTTCCAAAAGAAATATTCACTAAAAGCAATTATCCGTAACCGTAACCGCATCCGAAACATTATCCGATATTTTTACATATCCGTAACCGAAACCGAAACCGAAAAATATGTTTATAAATATCCGTATCCGTAT
This sequence comes from Brachynemurus nebulosus, assembly GCA_035578155.1. Classification (NCBI taxonomy): domain Eukaryota; kingdom Metazoa; phylum Arthropoda; class Insecta; order Neuroptera; family Myrmeleontidae; genus Brachynemurus; species Brachynemurus nebulosus. Next base: position 2,034,202 of record JAPWDM010000046.1, on the reverse strand, counting down.
CCGTATCTGTACATCTGAAATTTCATATCCCTAAACATCCCTAATGCATATGGACGTGTGTATTATGAATACGGTTAGAGTTATCACAAATTTTTTTCAAGGTTAATGACAACGGCAACAAAACAATTTGCTGGCAAGATGTAAAAATATCTTCCATTTAATTACTTTCATATTTTTTATCGATATTTACTAACAATAAGAAATTTCTTATAAAATGAAACTATTTAGGTATTATATTATTACTTAAATATTTCATCCCAATACTTCATACATTTTTTTTTTCAAAAACATTTCTTTTTCTTTTTCTTTTTTTAAATTTTTGCTAATTTACTAGGGGTTTATTGCATAACAATTATAAAACAAGAGTAATAATGAATTTCGGACTTTAAACTCTTAAACTCCTCTCAAATTTACTCATTATTAGAAATTGAAATTTATGGAGCATAGGGGCAACAGAATTATCGAACATAGGGCAAAGACAATGGGAAATTTTTTTAAAGATCGGTGTTCTCTCTGATTTTTTTACAGTAATCATAGTATTTTGTTTTCAAAATATACCCCGATGAAAAAAATTTTATCTTTATTGACATAAAATTAACAGATATAAAATGCCAAGCTGACTTTTTCTGCAGTAGCAAAATAATTCATAATTTACACTGCCGCCATAAGCAGGGCCTGATTAACCCTTAGGCTAATTAGGCTGCAGCCTAGGGCGCGAGGATCGGAGGGGCGCGCTGAAATCGTGTCTTCGCATGCACTAATCTAGCATCATTGCATCAAATGTATTACTACGTGTAATAGAAACAATTCAGTTTTTAGCTTCTCCGTGGGCTTCCATTTCACGGTCAAAATGAAATTATTGGATCTGCACTAAACGGAAATTTTCTTGGCTGTATTGAGCTTATATCTAAATTTGATCCTTTCATGGCTGAACATTTGATGAGATTTGGACAAAAAGGCAGAGGTTCTCCATCGTACTTGCCATCCTCTATAATGGATGAATTTATTTTACTTCTCGCTGACGAAGTTCGACTTTCGATTAAATAGGAGAAATAAAAAAAGCAAAATATTATTCGATTAGCATTGATTCTACACCAAATATTTCACACACCGATCAGTTGACATTTATAATTCGTTATATTTTGCCTGACGGAGAACCTGTCGAAAGCTTTGTCACATTTTTACCCAATTGGAGTCATAAAGGTGAAGACATGGAGAAGCTGTTCTTGCGACAATTGATACTTGATATTAAAGACTGTCGTGGCCAAAGTTATGATCGTGCTAGCAATATGTTTTTATATTATTACCTGCTGTCATTTTTGGTTTATAAATTAATTTTTTTTGTTTATTTTCGTTAATTTATGGTATTTTTCTTTTTTAGTATAATTTTTTTTTTTTATATTTATACGTGTTTTATATAATAACGAGTTTTTACTTTTATTAACTTTACGCGCCTTTTTTTTGAGTTTGTCATACAAAAAACCGTTTCAGTAATCAGTTCACGTACTAGTGACACTAGTAAAACATGCGCACATTTCTTGATATTGTGCGCTTACAATATCAAGAATTTAAAGGATTTATACAATAGGATCGAACAAAATTTAGACAGATAACTTGGAACCAAAAGTAAAACGCAATAAAAGAGGTTTAATTAACAGGTTAGGTTCAATAATTAAAACAATATCGGGAAGCATGGATAACAGTGACGCAATCAGAATTAATAAACAAATAGAAACACTTAAAAATAATGAACTATTAATAAAAGACAGAATAAATCATCAACATAAATTAAATACGCAAATGTTAGAACGTTTTAATAATGTCACGGAATTCATTAATGCTGAACAAACCAAATTAAAAATCCTTGTTAACGCAATGAAAACTTACCCACACATTGAACAACAACTATTTCAATCTTAATATTTCGTTCTAAGTTCAGTCACAATTGCAATATTTGAATCAACATATTAATGACATAGTATTATCAATAGAATTAACTAAATTAAATATAATTTCCAAACACATTCTTACACGAAATGAACTAAAATCAGTACAAAGAATATCGAAATTTTAAGCAATGATTACCTGTATGAATCATTAAAATTAACAGCTTATTACAACGGAACTAACATCATATTTGTAGTCATGATCCCTCAATTTAAAACTGATACTTTTAACACTATTAAAATACGTCCACTCCCAGAAAATCATCAAGTAATCAAACCCAAAACCAATCTGATCCTACAAAATAAAACCCACTTCCAATTCCTTGAAAAGACTTGCGACAAAATAGAACAGGAATACATTTGCCCAGCTGTGAAGTTAACACCAAAAGAAGCCAACACCTGCGAAATCAAGATATTGGAATATATTCCAGCCCAATGTACCTTACATCGTACCATGGAAGAAGAATTTATTGAAAAAACCGAAGAAAACCACATCATTGTAATAACCAACCACGTAATCAACATAACAAATAATTACGGAAGAAACATCACCAATTTTATTGGCAAGCTCCATATCATAACAAATCCAATTTATAAGTGGCGTGTCATGATTTTTTTAATCGAATTTAACGATTCAGCTATATTCTATTTCTCTCAGTTGAATAAATTTTTATAATCTATCTATTCCATTTTTTTATAGGAAAATTACCAAGAAAATTTGTTTTATGTGATATGGTCAGATTTTAGATTATGTTTACATCTTACTAAAATTAATAAGAGTCTAATACAATCGCATAAAAATTACGTTAAATCATATTAGAACAATAATATTTTTACGTAATTTTCTATCCAAATGACAATACTGTTATAATTATAATGTATAAACACAGCATTTTACTCGTAAATAAATTTGTACATTCAATTATTATTATTATTATTATTATTTTTTTTTTTTTTTTTTTTTTGACAGCGAAACAAATATTTTAAATTTTGACATATTCTATCATACATTTTTGAAAATATTAAATATTTTAAGGCGAAAATATATTAAAAAGCTGAAATTTGTTTAATAAAAGCCATACATCCGCTCATTTTATCTCAAAAATATCTGAAAATAGAATATTTTCAATAATTAACCCAGAAAAAGCATACAAGAGGTAACTTTTATATTTTTTTGAAAATTTCAAAATAAAATGACGTTTGATAGTAGTGTTACAAATGATTTTTTTTTTATTTTGTAGAATCTGGTAAATAGAAATCGTAATAAATACTCGCCTCGAAAAACCCCACAAGTATTTAAAACAAAATGCTATTTCTTACAAGAAAATATTAAAACGATGTACAAATGCCGTCCTGATAAACTGATATATTCTGTCCATCTTGAGCTTTGGAGCCGATTCCGAGGAAATGGATTCCGTCCAGGCAAAAGCTCATAGCCAATATACACATTTCTAAAATATCCTTTTGAATTTTGTAACTCAATCATTTCAAATAAAATCTACTTTCTCAATTTTCTAGCATTAAGTCCAGAGGTAATTAGCTAGGGGGTGATTGTGTCTACATTTTAGTGTAAACTATCGTAATTTTAACCGACTCCAAAAGAATGTTTCGATTTTAACAATAAAAAAAATTTAAAAAAGTGTTTTAGTTCTGGCAGGATTGTCAAAAAGGGACTGAAATGTTTTTAGGTGTTGATATATACAAAACATATTAATCTGTTAAGTACTTGCTAGACTTGCACGTTTTATGGGTGGTTTTAGCAAATTTCCAGAATGGAATTTAGCTATTACAGCCACTGTCATGAGGCGAGTTGAGCTCGGGACTATGGCAGAAATTTGTTTTGAGGTCCCTAGAAACCGAAAATAATATTCACTAAAATTTACATATTATACTTGTATTTAGTCCCACACTGTTGGACAAGTTCATTAGCCAGCCATGTCGGATGCCCGCAACATGGTTTTTTTGGTCATTTTTCGTGAAAATAATTAGTTTTTTGCCAAAATTGTCTCAAGTTAAAAAATTTTTGCGACAATTATTTACACCATTAGAAAGAGGAGGAAAAATTACTTAGAAAGGTGAAAAATCACAGAAAAATGGATTTTTATAAACAGAAATTCGCTATGTTATGCAGGTGCTGCGACAGGAGTATTTTTTTTATTCACATAACGTATTGCTATCAACGACAATGAAATCATATATCAAAATTGCCAACAGCTACCTAGTTAATTCAACAAGAATGCAATGTATACGAATACATGCAAATAATAATTTTCTCATATAATTATAATATTTGGCAATACATTATAATACCCCTGTCGCAGCACCTGCATAACATAGCGAATTTCCATTTATAAAAATCCGTTTTTTTGTGATTTTTCACCCTTCTAAGTGATTTTTCCTCTTCTTTCTAATGGTGTAAATAAATGTCGCAAAAATTTTTTAACTTGAGACAATTTTGGCAAAAAATTAATTTCTTTTACTAAAAATTACCAAAAAAACCATGTTCCAGGCATCCGACATGGCTGGCTAACCAACTTGTCCAACGGTGTGGGACTAAATACAAATGTCTACTTAATAAACTAACACTGACTGACTGACTGACTGACAGACAACGCACAGCCTAAACCGTTGAGTTTAGAAGAATGAAATTTTGCACAGGAGTTCCCTATGTAACGTAGGTGAGCACTAAGAAAGGATTTTAGAAAATTTATCCCCTAAGTGGGTTTAATAGGGGATGACAATTTGTATGTAAATTCGTCATTTTTGAAATTAAAATATTTAAAAATATGTTACTATGGCTATTAAAATAAATAATATTTAATAGATCTTTGACACTGACTGACATCCTGAGATGTTGCCGATGGTAAATCACCCATCGGGTGGATATACGGCTAGTAATATATAAATTTTAGTGAATATTATTTTCTGTTTCTAGGGACCTCAAAACAAATTTCTGCCATAGTCTCGGGCTCAAGTCGCATCATGAGAATGGCTGTAATAGCTAAATTCTATTCTAGAAATTCGCTAAAACCACCCATAAAGCCTATAAGTCTAGCAAGTACTTAACACATTAATATTTTTTGTATATATCAATATCTAAAATTATTTCAGTCCCTTTTTGACAATCTTGCCAGAACTTAAACACTTTTTTAAATCTTTTTATTGTTAAAATCGAAACGTTATTTTGAAGACGGTTAAAATTACTATATTTTACATCAAAATGTCAACACAATCACCCCCTAGTTAATTACCCCTAGACTTGATGCTAGAAAATTGAGAAAAAACAGGTCATTTAGATTTTTTTAATTCAGATTTTATTTGTAATGATTGAGTTACGAAATTCAAAAGGATATTTTAAAAATGTGTGTATTCGCTATGAGCTTTTGTCTGGAGGGAATTCAGCTCCTCAAAATCGGCTCCAGCGCTCAAGATGGACAGAATATATCAGTTTATAAGAACGGCATTTGTACATAATTTTAATATTTTCTTTAAGAAATAGTATTTTGTTTTAAATACTTGTTTGATTTTTTCAAGGCGAGTATTTATTACGATTTCTATTTACTATTTTCTACAAAATAAAAAAAAATCATTTGTCGTTTTATTTTGAAATTTTCAAAAAAAATATAAAAGTTACCTCTTGTATGTTTTTTTGGGTTAATTATTGAAAAATATTCTATTTTCCGAGATTTTTAAGGTAAAACGAGCAGATGTATGGTTTTTGTTAAACAAATTTCAGTTTCTTAGTACATTTTCGCCTTAAAATGTTTAATATTTTCAAAAATGTATGATACAATTTGTCAAAATTTAAAATTATTTGTTTTGTTGTCAAAAAAAAAAAAAAAAAAACTTAATGTGCAAATTTATTTACCAGTAAAGTGCTGTCTTTATACATATAATTATAACGTAGTATTGTCATTTGGATAGAAATTGCGTAAAAATATTATTGTTTGAATATGATTTAACTAAATTTTTATGTGATTGAAGCAAACTCTTATTAATTTTAGTAAGGTGTAAACATAATCTAAATTCTGATCATATCACATAAAAGAAATTGTCGTGATTTTTTTCTCAAAAAAAATGGAATAGATACATTTTAAAACATATTTAAATGACAGAGAAATAGAATATAGCCGAATCGTTAAATTGGATTAAAAAAATCATGACACGCTACTTATAAAGCGGTTTTTTTCGAATTTAGCTCGCAAAAAATGAGACAGGAAAAAAATAATGTGAGTGCGAGTGAAATAAAGAACGGCATATTTCCTAGTTTTTCTCGAAAAGTAATTTACTTAGAGCAATGGTCCAAAAATATTTTTTACGTAATTTGGCTTTTTCTTCCGATTGGCGTAAAAAAAATTTGCAAATTGCTTAATTCTGGCAAAAAAACTCATTTTGTTGACAAAAAATGCCCGAAAAACCTACTTCTGGGCATCCGACGTGTCTGGCTAACGAGCTCATCCAACGATTTGGAAAATCGAATTTGCACACAAAATTTCATAAGCATTAAACGTTTCGTTCTAGAGTTATCGCGCGGATATATATATATATATATATATATATATATATATATATTTATATATATATATTTATATATGTATATATATTTATATATATATATTTATATATATATATATATATATATATATATATATATATATATATATATATATATATATAAATTTTAGTGAATATCATTTTCGTATTCTAGGGACCTCAAAACATATTTCTGTTATGGTCCCGGGCTTAGGCCGCATCATGACACCTGCTGTAATAGCTAAAGTTCCAGTTTTGGAAATTCGCTAAAATTTAATATTCACTATCATTCTCTTATTGTTAGTATAACTGATTAAAATTTTTTGAAAAGAAAAAAATACAAGTAATGCATATAAAAAAAAATCTTAATAAACAATTTTCGGACCTTTGATTTTACTTTCGTGACATCAGTGGATCACCTTCTCTCAAAGAATAGCAAATTTCCTTAATTCATTTAAAATAACAGTTTAAAAAATGTATAACGTTCTTAAAAATAATAATTATCATATAGGTACTTACATATTACGATGATGTGAAAATAATAGTTACATGAATGTATGTAAGTAAATCATTATTTTGAAACGTCAGTGATATTACTGTGAGAAAATTCTTTTGAGAGTATTTTGAATGGGGAATGTCTTTATGAATACGCATATTGATATTTGGTGTACATATTTAGAAATGGACATCTTGAAATATAAAATAACAAAATGTAAAGATTTCTCTCCTATAACACAGTGATTAGTTCCCTGGAACAATTTTAAAGTTTTGGATAAGTTTAAATCTTCCCTCAGTTCTTTTAAAAATAAATTACAGTAAAACCTGTCAAGTTGGTCACCTCTGTATACTGGACACCTGCTCAAGTTGGACACTTTTCAATTGGCCTGGCGAAATTACATTGTTTTAAATGCATATTAATACTTATAAGTTGGACACCTCTATATGTTGGAAACCTGTCTAATTTGAACATTTTTTTAAAAGGATTTTTGATATTTTGACCTGTTTACGTTGGACAATCATGTATTTTACACGTGACCGAAACACGTGTTAGTTATGTTATGACAGTTATAATAATTGAATTTTTACACGTGACCGAAACACGTGTTAATTATGTCCTAAAAATATAAAAGCTCGGCAGTCACAATGGTTATTAGTCAATAATCAGCAGTGATTTCATGTGTACAGATCTCTTGAATATTTATTAGTTACAAATTTAGCACCATGAGTTCGAAGCGAAAATGTTTAGTAAATTGACCATTGAAAAGAAAAAAAATGTTATAGACTTAGTAGAGAATGGTGTTAGTTTAAGAAAGGCAGCCGACCAATTTGGAATTTCCAAATCAACTGTTGGGAATATTTTGAAGTGTAAAGACGAAATTTTGAAAGCTTACGAAAAGAATTGCAGCGCCGAATGAAAACGAAAAATTCATAAAACTGGTAATGAAGCAATAAATCAAAAAGTTTATGACTTTTTTGTTAAGTGCCGTTCATCGAATCTTCCAGTATCCGGTCCTCTACTGCAAGAAAAAGCAAAAGCGATAGCCTTAAAATTAGACATTAATTTTCAAGCAAGTAATGGATGGTTAGAAAGTTTTCTAAATCGACATAATATTAAATTTAAAACTTTGTGTGGAGAGTCAGCATCAGCAGACTTAGAAGAGGCGAAAGAGTGGAAAAGAAAACTGGAAAATCTGTTGCAAGATTATGCGCCAGAAGATCGGTTTAATGCAGACGAAACTGGTCTTTTTTGGCGTTTATTAGACAAAAAAAGTTATGTTGCACAAGGTGATCCATGCAAAGGTGGTAAATTGTCTAAAGAACGGTTAACTGTTCTATTATGTACGAGTTCAGTCGGAGAAAAGTTAACGCCGTTAGTAATTGGGAAATCAGCACGTCCTCGAGCTTTTAAACAAATGAGATGTAAGGAGCTTCCCGTTATTTGGCGACACAATAAAAGAGCATGGATAACGACTGATATTTTTGAAAGTTGGTTGTCAGATATTGACAGGCAAATGCGTAAGGCTGCTAGAAAAATTGTGATCATACTAGATAATGCTACAAGTCATAAGATTATGAAATCGTTCGAGAATGTTAAACTTGTTTATTTACCGCCAAATCTAACATCGGAAATTCAGCCACTAGATCAAGGCGTGATTCGAACAATGAAAGCTTATTCCCGCAAAGTTTGCTTATGTGTTTAGTTGCTAAATCTGAAATTTCTAACAACCACAAGGAATTTATCAACTCAGTCACGGTTTTGGATGCAATTCGATGGATCAGCGAAGCATGGCAAGCTGTATCTACGGAAACAATTGTTAAGTGTTTTAGACGAGCTAGTTTTAGAATTCCAAAAGCAAATGAAGGGGATCATAATGAAGACCCTGATTCAGAACTTCGCGATGCAATTAAATTATTATCTCCAGAGTTTCAAAATCAGTTACAGACTGCTGAAGAAATGATCACCGCCGATGCCTACTTGGAGGTACACGATCATGTCTTCAATACACATCAAGACGTTCTTCAATATGTTTTACAACTAGACGAGGAACAAGAAATCGAAGAATCTAGTGACGAGTGCGAGAAAGTAGCGGAGAAACCAACAACCCCTGAAGAAGCTTTGAACGGTATAAATACCGCCATTAAGTATTTAACTGAAAACCCATGCGAACTGTTAGAAGATTTATTCAAAATTCAAAGCAAATTAGAAAGCAAAATTTTCCTAAAAATTGTATCCAAACAAACTAAGATAAGTAATTTTTTTACGAAAGATAATGTTTAAATATCTATAATATGTATGTATTACGATTGTTATTCGATAGTTTATTTCAATAAATATTGATACGTAGATGTGTGTATATGTATTACTTTAAAAATAATTAATTTTGCATTATATTCTAAATTAGTGTTAACCTTAAAATTACTAAGCGTAGATGATTTTGGTATTTTGCATATGTTGGACACCTGTTTATGTTGGACAGTTTTTGATTGCACCGCGGGTGTCCAACTTAAACAGGTTCTACTGTATTAGTTTAACAATTTTCATTACCTTGCAAGAAAATTTACTGAGATATAGGAAATCGAATGAGATATAGAGAGATTTTTCGCAATTTCCGTTACAGTGTTTGAGTGAAACCTGTTTATAAGAGATAAAACATGCTAGGAACAGTTAACAATTTAGAAATTGGTGGCTAGTAAGATGTTCAAATTTTTACAACTGCATACTTTGTAAACATATGGGTATTTTCAAAATTATGTCTTTAGATTTTAAGTACACACAAAATAGTAATATATTATTTCTCACCGCTATTCTCGGACCCTGTAGGCAATTGCCAATTTTTACACCTAGTTGTCCGTGAGCAGATAAGCTGGGAGAGAACGACAGCACACTCCGCATTAAAAGTATGGACCCCCATAATGGGTGGTTGATTAATTTTCGGTCTTAGTAACCTATCATCTGATGTTCTTAGTAGCATAAGCAACCAATTATAAAAACTTCGAAAAAGTTAATACACTTAAATGTGGTTCTCCTGTATCTGCTCTAATACCTAAGTTTTTTTAATTAATTGGATCATAGTTACTTTTAGTATGCATATTGAACGTGTTAACAAAGTGGGAAATATGAAATTTGATTCTAGTTTTAGCACACAAGCTGGAACTTGTTAGCAGATTGATGATTCAAGTGTCAGATCGGAAATCTGTTTCTATTTTTGCAGAGGCGTTAATTAAATCATAACTATTTTTAAAACACCCCCACCAAATTTTCGAACGCATAAAAGTAGTGAGTAAAATATTCGAAGACATAGCAGTCACCAAGTAAGCAGTCGGATTTTATTCTAGCAATGGACAAATATCAATAACTTAGAAAGAGTTGCCTGACTGGCTTTCTTTAAATAATTCACTGTTGAGAGATTTACTTTGTGAAACTCCGAAAGGTTGAAAACGCGTTCAGTAAAAATAAAAATAATTTTTAATTCGTGAAATAGACAAAGTAATCGAACTTTAAATATTTTTCAATATTTAAAATGGAGTTTCACAAAGTAAATCTCTCAACAGTGAATTATTTAAACTTAGAAAGAGTTTAAAGGAAGTAAACTTGGATGAAAAATACAAAATTTGAGGATTTCGATGCGTGAAAACAAAGTTTGGTGAGCGGATTGTTGTGGAATCGGAGCAATAACAAGAAGATGAAGGATACAATTCTAAAATATGTTAAAATTCATCTTGTAATGATGGATATTGAATCTTCATATGCACTTCTCGAGAAACTAAATGAATTAGGTGCAGGCGTTCGAAGAATGAGTAAACCATTCAAGACTCTATCTAAATTAATATATTTACCTAAACGTTTTACAAATTGTCTAACCCTTTTAGTGCCAAGGAGCGCCGTCGCGCTGCTCTCGCTAGTTGTGAAAAATGCCAGCGTCGTGATAGCGCTCCTTTTGACAGTTCACTTTTGGCGCGCGCAGGTGACGGTCGTGTTATCGTGTTCGTATTTTTATTCATTATATTGCATTCTAACTATCTTCGATCGCATATTTTTTATATAAACATCGTGATTATTATTTATTTAATAAAGACATGGGATCTTTGCTTTGTCACTTTTCACAGCAAAATCATAGAAAAACACGAGTCGACTTTCGTCGACTCATCGAAAGTCGACTCGTGTTTTTCTATAATTTTGCTGTGAAAAGTGACAAAGCAAAGATCCCATGTTTTAATATGGATTTTCACAAAGTAAACCTGTCTAGTATTATTTATTTAATATTTCTAATTTTGATTTCAAAATGTCAGACACAAGTGAATTTTCAGATACAGACGTTGAAATAATAGAACAATTTGAAAATTACGTTAGTGAGTATGAGAGCGATAGCGGAAGCCAGGACGAAATTTACGACGCTGTGTGGTATGCAGCAGTAAGAATAGAAGTACAGTGAAAAGATCCAACTTGATTTGCTCCATGTGTAAAAAAGGACTGCACCGGTGTTTGCGTAGGAAAACACGTTTGTAAATTAATCTTGTTCATTTTCCATATACTTTCTGTAATTTTCTTGTCAATAAATATGTAGTATTCAATTTCTGTGTTTTTATTATCATAGTATAAAATATTCCGAAGAGAATGTTGAAAAAATTATGAATATTGGTGTATTGTAACGGAAATGGTGATTATTTCTCTTGTTCATATAAATTATATATAAAAATGCACTTTTTTACTGGCATTTTTAGCACATATTGGTAAAATATGGCACTAAAAGGGTTAAGTGATATGGAAATAAGTAATATTTGCAAATACTGTTCAGTATATAATACCAAAAAATTTCTTGAATTATATATATAAGACTTGTACTTGTACTTATAAAACAATAAAATTATTTTAGATAAAGAACTATTTTTAAAAACAAAAAATAATGTATGTAATTTTTTTAATGTTTCACAAGACTGTGACGAATCAATTCGACACATTATTGTATTCTATTTACTTTGGAAAATGGTAACAATAACATTAAATTAATTAATAATTAAACAATTTGCAAAAATGTCTAAACACTGACATCTAACATTTTACGTTTGAAGATAATATCAGTTCAATATATCAAATCATAGAATTCAATAAAAATCAAATATATACTAACGCCATCTAGTGTTATGATTTCAAATTGACATTTACATTCGTGTCACAACCACTTACTCCTTTACAGAAAACTGAAATTTAATTAACGCTATGTACATTGTTTAATCAAACATTTTATTTCAAAAAATAATTAATAAACAAATTATATAACAGATAATTAAAAATAGGTAACTGATATTAATTAAAGAAATGAGACACACACTTCTCTTCTTTAAGTGACCGTGCTGGTATTAACATCAAAATGTAAAAAAAAGGGGGACAAGATGTGTTTAAAATTGTAACGTTATTATTGAAAAGGAAAAATGCATCATTGTTAAGATAAGTAATATTTTATTGTAATCAAAATTTGGAAATTTATTTAAACAATATGAAAATAATTTATATTTGAAAGATGAAATGTACATAAGCAAAAAATAATAATAAAAAAAAATATAATAATATAACTAAATGGAATAATAGTATGTAAGTTAAATTTATTTTAAATATTTAACGTCGTTTTGTACTTTAGCATTCATTCGGATTTCCAAAAATTTCCGGGGATTTAGCAAAAAAGTCTACGACTAAAATTTAGATAATTTGTAGTTTAAAAATATAGATATACTTAGTTAATCGCGTAGATTTATATTTTAGATTATCATTAAGTAAATTTCCAAATACATATATATATATATATATATATATATATATATATATATATATATATATATATATATGTATATATATATATATATATATATATATATATATATATATATATATATTGTGTTTACAGTTTAATCATTATTAGATCACATAACCATTTCTGGTTTTAGATAAACAAAATTTAGAACATGTGCGACCTTTACGATTAATTCGATATCTGCTCAAATCTTTTAAATCATATAGCTCTTTAGTAAAATTAAGCTTGTAACGTAGCTTTTTAGAACATTTCAATTTAAATCTGATTATGTTTTTGCCATATGTAATTTCTGTAATTTTCAAAAAGCGTTCAATTGTGTCTGGACGGGGGTAAACGCCGGCAGGCTAAATTTAATTTAGTTTGTTCCCTTATATGAAATCCGACACGTGTATCACAATTAAAAATTTGCAATAGTTTCTCGTCGTGAATTTTTCTTTCCGATTTCTCTTTAAGAAATCGAAGGAGCACGTTTGGGTAAAAGGAAGCCGTATTTTAGGCCCCACTCGTCTCGTGTTTAAGCGTGACTTAGACACTTTAATTATAGCCAAAAACAATTAAAAATAAAAAAAAAAACGAAAAAACAAATAAAAAAAAACATCTTTATTAAGAAACTTTAATAAAGGAAAAATAAAAAATAAAAATAAAAATAATAATATAGACTAAGTTACAATTTCATAAAACTTGATATTAATAAAAACACATATACATGTTATTCTAGTCATAAATTTAAAGAGTTAAAATCGGTACAATAATAAAATTTGAAGTTAGCGACATTAATTTAAATCTTAAATTCATTATTTGGTACTGCATTTTTCACGAAATATATTTTGTAACGATATTTAAAACTATTCCATAAATTCGAAACTTTAATTTATATTTAATTCAAAAGTGTATATTTTTACCAATAGGTGTGGTGATACATTTCCATAGATAGTACACACAATATACGTAAATATCGTACATCTCGTTAGAAAAGTATGGCCACACCAAAAGGCTAAGATGCAAATTCTATTTTAAAAAGGTATTATGTAAATTAATTTAAAATTTGATATATCAGTCATTCAAAATAGCAAAGAAATACTTATACAAAATCTCAAAAGTTGTAATTATTTATTGTCGAAATTTCTAATGTTTCAAATATTGTAATCCAAAAAATTGTTTCGAATCACCCTTTTATTGTAATAAATTTGTAATTTATAGACTTCCGTATTTCTAATTTAATATCACCCTTTCGATAGTCGAAAAGAAATTTTCAGGTTATTTGGGGATCTTGTGGTTTTGGGAAAACGATCCGCGACCATAACTTTCCACTGCCATACACTCTCTCATCTCCGCAACACCTGGAGAATGCTCTGCTGATCGAAACCCCAACCAAACCCGAAAACGAATAACCGAAATCAATCCTAATTATAATATTGTATTGTTCACCCCAACCAACTACTACTACTACAAATAATTAATAAATTTTATTTTTCCTACAAGACCTCGATAACATCTTAAATTAAAAATATAACTGCGTATTAAAGAGAAGATGTATTTGATTGATTGTCGGATTGAAGTGGCACTCGAACAAGCGGTCGGTAGCCTAATTGGTAAAGCGCTTGGTTAGCAACCAAGAGATCCGGGTTGGACTCTCAGCCGATCCAGTTTGACAATTTTTCAAACACTATGGGAATTTTAATTGAATCTTCTAAGAAACTGATTTTTAATAACACTACTTATGTGATACGTGCTTATCATGATTAAATTTTACATACTGTGTTTATAACTTGTCTCTTTAAATGCATTTTTATTGCAAATTATTCACTGAAATTTATATCTTATCAGAGGAAGCTGATAAAAATTTATATGTGTAACCTAAGCCTACTTTAAATTTGCTTTCTACAGTGATACCGCATGCATACATTAACTGCAAAATTTTGCATAATGAATAGAAGTAGAAAAACTTCCTATAGCTGAGACACTGTTGAAACAAATTTTTATGTGCTAAAAATAGAAACAGATTTTCGATTCCCCACTCTGCCAATACTATGACCTGACTTACAATTCTGGCGTCAGGAAGTCGGGCGCCGAAAACATTATTAGACCGCGCCAGTTATTTTTAATGAACTCAAAGTCTAAAAGTCTATCCAAATAATTTTAATGAGACCAAAGTCCAAAAGAACATCCGATTAATTTTAGTGAGAATAAAACCCACGCACACACCAATTAAATAAAATGACTCAGCAAACAGGAAAGGCCCACGGGGTTTTCACGCGCGGATGTAAAAAAATAACCAATTAATCACCGCAAAGGTCAACAACGTCAAGTAGAGTAAGTCGAAAAATTAATCAACCACCCATTATGGGGGTCCATACTTTTGTTGCGGAGTGTGCTGTCGTTCTCTCCCAGCTTAGTTACTTCCCGGCGAAAAATGTTACTTTTAATAGTAGGAGTAGTAAAAGTAATTATTTAATTAAATGTGATCTCGTATGACATGAACTAAATTTAGTTTTCTTGATTGAACCATTCCGCCCAGCTAAAAATGTTACGTAATACTTGAAAGTTCCATTGTTGTGAATTTGCACTAAAAATTTTTAATTCCATTGCTTTTACAACGATATTGAGTAACTTAAATTTGATACTAAAACTTATTAGTCGAATTTTTCCTTGAAAAAATTAGACTTATACAGCCTATACGATAAGAACGGCGAGAGGCGAGCGTAGGGGCGCTATCCGTTTTCGGACCCGTAGAACACGATATAATATTTTTATACCAGCCGTACTGAAGGCGTCATTTGACGACGGGTTGTTGAATCAATTTGGGATTTTCCCATGGGACTAAGACATTTTCTTACAATAAAAACAGTACATATCCTAAATGTTGACGCAGGTAATAAGTAGACCAAATTTCATCAAAACCCGTTCAGTAGTCTTTGCATGATGCGCGTACATGCTCCAAATTGCTTTGTATTTTTCCGAGGGAAGGAGACATTTCCCAGCAATAAAAAGTATCTTAGGTATGTGTTGATCCAGGTAATAAGTTAACACCAGATCAAATGTCATAAAAATCCATTCAATAGTTTTTGCGTAATGCGAGCATATGCTCAAAATAATTTTCTTATTTTCCCGTGGGAATGAGGCATTTTCCTGGAGTAAAAAGTACCCTAGATATTGACCCAGGTAATAGTTAACGCCAGACCAAATTTCGTCACAACCCGTTCAGTAGTTTTCGGGTGATATGTGCACGCGCTTAAAATGATTTTTGTATTTTCCCGTAGGAATAATACACTTTCCTGGAGCAAAAATTATCCTACATGTTGACCCAGGTAATAAGTTATCCACCACACAAAATTTCACTAACAGACAAACACAAAAAAGGAAAAAAAACCTCGCTGTTCTGATATCTAAATCGATATGTAACTAATCTGCTGTAGGGTACCAGTACAATTTTCAAATAAATATTAATTCATGTACAGACACGGTCTCGTTACAGTTTATTATATGTATAGATAACGTAAAACGTAACGATGTGTCGCCAGTGCCGAATTAAGACTATTTGATGCCCTAAGCAATCCGCGCCTGTGGGCCCCCCTATCCATATGTAAACTAGTATCGGTCTTGAAAAAAAAAATTGCCCAGTCCTACAACGAATTTTCTTTTTGAAGTTCAAGTAGTGTTTGTGCTAGATTTTTGTGTGCTAATTAGAGGAAAATAGTCAAAAAATTCCATCAAGTCAGAATTTTGAGGAAATAAGATTTTTATTTTTTCATTGTTTTTTCGATAGGAATTTAGTTTAAAGGCAATGTACATTTAGTCAGACTTATAATTAGGATATAAAATGAAGTTTGTCTGATTGTAATTAGTCATTGGGCTATGAATTGAATGAAAAACAACACAGACAGTCATGGGGACTGCCGACAGAAGTGAAAACTTAAATACTTTCAATGTTATTAGGACAGCAAAGTGGTTATACAAAATATCCATGTTTTTTATGTGAATGGGATGGCGAGAACAGAGCAAAATATTATAGAAGAAAAGAATAGCCAGCAAGAATTAATTTGAAATCAGGAAGTAAAAATATAGTTCGACAGAATTTAGTCCCACATGAGAAAATCTTACTACTTCCTTTGCACATAAAACTTGGTCTTATGAAAAAATTTGTGAAGGCTTCAGATTCAAGTATGGCGATGGGCGAATCAAGGCGATGGATTCAGGTGTTTCTAAACAGTATTCATCTTTGTCTGAAGTTAAACTGAAGATATTTTTGTTGGACCCGAGATACGAAAACTAATGAAAGATGAACTTCGATGGAAAACGGACTCCTATAGAATTGGCAGCATGGGTATCGTTAAAAAAAACTTTTAAGAACTTCTTAGGAAATCCAATAGAAGAACTTCTTAGGAAAAGTTCCAATTATGAAAATATTATAAATAACATGCTCCAAAATTTTCAAAGATTTGGTTGCCTCGTGAGTCTCTTAGTTCATTTCCTTCATTCGCATTTGAACTACTTTTCTGAAGACTTAGGATTGGTAAAATCAAGTCTTGCCGCTGTGGTACTCGAAAATCTGATCAAAATTGTCGATTTTCCTGAAATCCATAAAAGTATCAATATCTTGAAACCCAACGATATTTTGACTTTTGGGACGCCTAAATATATATATATATATATATATATATATATATATATATATATATATATATATATATATATATGTATATATATGTATGTATATATATATTTATATATATATATATATATATATATATATATATATATATATATATATATATATATATATATATATAATCACACAGTGTAAAGTGTAACTTTGATACAACATATAACGTAAAAGTCCCCATATCGGAACGCGCTCATATGTCCGAACACTTTTGACATTTATATATTAATAAAGTTATTTCTGAAAGAAACCTCCGATAACAGAAATTATTATTAATAGAATAATTATTTTTCAATTTAAATTCACCTCGCATTTAATGTTTCCTTACTTAATTAAAGAAATACATAATTATAAATATTAAACAATTTTTGTTGAATACAGTATTTTGATCCTTTATTTATGTCCTATACTTAAAACATTCTATGTTGCCTACTTTGACGTCTAGATGTTACTCTATGTGTCATATTACTCATATTACACGTCTGTTTGTATATCGGTTCCCAAATCCTAGCGTCATTAATATATCTTTGTTTGCATATAGATGTCGACATTTTGTAAAAGAAAACATTAATAAATAAAAATTTTTGGGTTGTATTTTTTTAAAAACATATTCATTGGATTAAAAGACTTTCTTTCATGCTTATTAAGAAAAAAAATTGGTGTTTAATTTGTTTGTTAATTTTTATAAGCCAGTTTAATTATACACCTAAAAATAGTGTTCCGTTATAAGGGCTTTTACGTTACATATAATAATACATAATAATAGTTTAGGAATTAAATAAATTCTGCTATTTTTACAAAATTCAAAATATAAATGTTAGATTTTAGTTTATTTGTCATCCACATCATCTTATATACATAATATGCGAAGAATAAAATAAAGGAACGTTTTGAAATAAGTATCTACATAAAATTAATTACGAAAACAAGAAACAAAACGCACAATTGTTTCATATATTTTTTTCACATTATTCTATTGTTTTGTTGTATTAGCATAGAAATGATCGTACATTACATAAATAATATTCAATTCATGGATAAGTACAAGATGATAGTTAATCCGACAAAAACAGATATCTAAAGATATCTGCAGAAATGTAGGCAAGTACTTTGTCAGCAGAGTATTGGATTGTAACATAACTTACGTCAAATAAATAGATAAACAAAAGAAAAAATTAAAAATAAAAATACTGACATTATATAAATAATTACACAACTGCATTTAGTATTAGTATTTTAAAATTTAAAAAGAAAAACAAATAGTTGAAATCGGTTCTTGTGCCAAGTACAAATATAATTATTATAACTATGATAACCACAAATTTTAAATTTAAAAATAAATCCTTTCGAAATAAATCAAAATAAATTTTTTTAAAGGATTTATTTTTAAATTTAAAATTTGTGGTTTGAAATTTTTTGTGAATTTTTTCGCTTACCCTTTCCCGGACTTGATCGTCAAACTGGCAGAATTCTAGGTAATGGAGTTGAGACAGCAGTTCCGTATGCGCGAAAAAAATTCACAAAAATTAAACAAGTTATGTTTTAAACAAATTACCCTACAAAACGTCTAAAAACAGACCCTACTAACAAATATAACGAAGAAATTAAAAAATTAATTAATAATAAATAAAAGTATTTTTACTGACAAGGATAGACATTATTTGGTGGAGATGAACCCGAGAGCTCCTAGATTGTACGGATTGGTGAAAACGCACAAACCCGACAACCCAATACGACCATTAGTTACTAGTGCAGAGATAGCAACTTGGTTTCTGATTATTCTGTGAACTCGATTAATGCAAGTTAAGCTTGCAAAACTCATCACTAGATGCCCTTCCAAACTTCTTTATGGTAGGGCCCCTATACTAAATAGAGTCGTGACATGTCATCCATTTTCTATCGAAAACGGGAAGCTTCAAAATTAATTATCACATGCATCACATGTTTGAGTAAATATTTTTGAGTACATAATTATTGTTATTCAGTTAAATGTAGGAAATTTAATAGTACGTATCGACGTGATTACTTCAGCTAGTGCTTCCTTTAACGCTTCCGCACTGTGTTTACCATTTATGCCCATTTGCACCGTATGGTTTAAGTAGTACTTAATTTTAAGTAATTCTTAAAACAACCGATCTTGTTGCACCATTCAGTCAAGTCAAAATTACTGAAGCGATTTCAGTCTGATTTCGTATATAAAGTTATACACTTTGGAATAATTGATAGAAACATTTTTATCCCAGTTAAGATTTCCAGTGGGAAACAGAAGTCACCTCAAAATTATTGAAGGAATTTCAATTAAATTTGATTTAGATACGTATTTATATGATGTGCTTTTTAATAACTAATGGAATAATCTGTATCCCGTTTAAAAGTTCCCATCGCCTACTATTACGATAGAAAATAATATCAAAAATACTGAAACAATTTTAATCAAATTTAGTATTGTCATATACCTTAAAATAATAAATATATGGTATGATCTTTATACAGATTGAAGGTTCCCGTGGGAAATGAGCTTCTGTTTGACAAATTATTAATGTTGATCTTCTTTAAATGGTTTATTGACTAAAGAATTTAGAAATAATATTAAATTACTGCTCTGTTTTTTTCGAGATATCGTTCTGTAGGAACATGGAATTTATCGTAATTATATCAAAGCGGTTGAATCACTTTATTGTGAATTAATATGTACAATGGTTTTATCCTGGTTTTCTAAAGGAAAAACCGGACACATAATAAGATTTCAATTTAGAATATTTTTTATCTCGAGCTTTTTATTATTAGCTCTAGTAAAATTTTCATTAAGAGGTAGTCTAGGGTTCAAAGTTCAGATACTAATATAATCTAATTCATATCCCTGATGAGTCTTCCCATGATGTACAAATTAAAATTCTTGTACTGTAAAGGACATCAGGATTTTCTTTTAAAACCTCATAAAAATATCTGATTTATAGCATACGGATTGAGAAAAAAATCGAACAATAGCATTTACTTAAAAATTCATAAAACTATGTATTTAAAAAAGAGTAAGTATTCTTCATCCATTATGTTGAACTGCCACCATACCATATGTTCAAAATTTATACTTAAAGATCGACTAGACCGGTGAGGGTGTCAAACTGGCCAAAATAAATACTTTTAGTTATCCACTTGATTAGCGTTTTTAGTATTTCCCTTTGCCCTAATTCTTATGAAATAAAAGCAGTTAATTGAAAATGAATCCCCTCTCTGACTAGTATTTTTAGCATTTTCCTTTGCCAAAATTTTCATGATAATACGGCGCTAGTTGAATATTGATCATCTTCATAATTAGCATTTCCTTTTGTCCCAATTATCAAAAAACTCATCCGGTATATAGGTTTGTCGTGTACATACTTATGTTAATTTTCTGATCAGTGCGGGATTTACCACATAAATTAACAAACAGTTGATGCATTATAAAATACCCCTGTTGCAGCATCTGCATAACATAGCGAATTTTCAAATATTGGGCACTGGCGGATCTCATCTAAGACCTGTACCTATTTAAAATAGTTTAGCTTTCTAGGAGTAAAAGAATTTCTAAAATCCGCTGGGTAATTAGTTTTGGTACTTTTGGGACCCAAGAACCCAAACGGACTTTGTGCAGCATAGTTATATCCATCTAAAATAATTTAGTTCTCTCAGTGAGAAAATTTTTAGAATCGGTTCGATAGCTTATTTCGGGCGTTTTCGGACCTGAAAGATCCCAGTGGATCTCATTAAAAAATCAGCTCGGCCGTATATTCTAGGCGGACTTTATGCAATATATATATATATATATATATATATATATATATATATATATATATTAGGGTGGTCCTACCTGACACTGAGAATTTTTTTTATTTTATTTCCTATGGTCTGACCACCAAAAATTGTTCTACGACTCGAAAATGTAATGTGCATAAAATTTCAGCAGTTTTAATCAACATTTAAGGGTAGAATGAAGTCGAAGTTTTACATAAAATGTCATTTTTACAATAAAACATCAATGAACATGTATGAGTGCTCAGAATGTTTTTATTAGTTATTTAGAAAAAATCAGACGCAAATTCTTATACATAATAATAAAGTGTTTCCCCTTAAGGATCCACAAAAAAAGAAAATTATTATTATTTTATATTATGTGTAATCTAGCCCACAGTACAGCTCAATATAGTGATTTAACAAATTATAAAAATCGAAGCTTAAAAAATCGATTCTATTTTCGATTTTTTTCATTTGAATCGATTCATGAATCGATTATTAAAAGTAAGAGATCTATAACCGATTTTTTCCTAAAATAACTTCATTTTAATAGTAATTCTACAAAAAAACAAGTGTTAAAATGAAACACCAAAAACTTTGTTGTTAATTGTCACTTTTTACTCGTTATATCAACGAACCCCTCCGATAGCTCTATACACATATGAGTCAGACTATTAATACAAAAGGAAGGAAGAGACCACCTATCTATGCAAACGACGATCCCTTTCCCACAAAAGCGACTTATTTAGAAAACATTTTCTTGTCAATTTGTTTGAAATTTTTGAATAAACTTGGTTCAATTCGTGGTATTCGTCCTACATATTCAATTGCCTTATTTCTTATAATTATAATTGAAAAGTTAACTCATTCATCGCCTTTACAAATATAATGTAAGGCGTTTTTACACGATATTACCAACATTACCTATGTACTATCAAGTAAGTCCTTTAAACAAAAATTATCAGCTAATTTTATTAAACATTTCAAAATTTCGATTTTTTAGATCGATCTCACAGAATCGATTTTTGTTAGCCGATTTTTTTGATTTCGATTTAAATCGATCCAAAAATCGATCTTTTTTTTGGAGAATTGACATCTCTACCTACAACCACACACCACCTCCCACCACAGCCACCCACCACCCACCATCCACCACAGCCACCCACCACCCACTACCACCCGCCACAGCCACCCACTACCCACCACACTAGGCTGGGGGGCTACAAATTTTTATAATTTGTTGTTTATACTACTAACAACATTAGATTATAAATTACTAAGACATTTCTACCTAAATAAGCTTAATTTGTAAAACTTTTCTGATAAAATTCAAATGTTCAATTGGACATCTCAATTCAAAATATTAACAAATTTAATGTTTAAAGCAACTTAAAGTTCTCAAAGTATGTTGATAGCTTGTGAACCGCATAATAGCATTATTAATATGTGTAACCAAAATTAATAGCAGTGGATCCAAGTTGAAGCTCAGCGTTAGTATCCTAATACTATTTATAAATATTTTACAACTGGCCCTGATCGTTATGGTGATTAATAAATGCATCAATAAATTATACTTAAATAAACTTACATATTATTTAAATAGGTATAATATTATTTAATACTTATCTCTTTTAATTATTTTTGTTATAAAATTATTTCTATTTTTATTTTTATCTATGCATGTTGACAAAATTCATACGTACACCCTGAGCCTACTTTAAATTTGCTTTCTATAGTGATACAGCATGCATACATTAACTTCGGCTTGTTTAAATGCACACTTTGTATAACGAATGAAAGTAAGGAAAAATACCTAGAGCTGGGAGCGTTATAGAAACAGATTTCTCGATTGTGGGTGTTTGAAAGCAACTGTTATATGATAAAAGTAGAAGCAGATTTCCGATCACGCGCTCTCATAACAAGTCTTAACGTGTGTGCTAAAAATAGAAACTGATTTCCGATTCAGCATTTTGCTAACAAGTTATAACAGTAATTTAAGAAATATGAAGGAAATAACAATAAATTTGTTTTTTTTAGCAATTTTATAATTTTGACGTTTTTTTATCTACCCATGACAGTAAATAACATTGGTTGCAATTTTTTTATGTCACTTGTTAAAAAATTGTTTATAAACAACTGGAG
The DNA here is from genome assembly GCA_035578155.1 of Brachynemurus nebulosus. Lineage (NCBI taxonomy): Eukaryota > Metazoa > Arthropoda > Insecta > Neuroptera > Myrmeleontidae > Brachynemurus > Brachynemurus nebulosus. The sequence goes on along the minus strand of JAPWDM010000046.1, from coordinate 2,010,839 downwards.
AAATTTAATAGTTAAAAAAAATTCAAAGTTCATAAAAGAATAATAATTTTTAAACAAAAAAATTTTTTTTAGAAAATTTTTTTGATTGTCTAAAATTTTTTTTTAATGTTTCCATTGTTAAAATAATTAGTTAAGGGATAATTTTTTCCTTAAAAATCATTATTTGCATTTCTCAACACGGTAACTAAAAAAAAAAAATTTTAAAATATTAAAAAAAAATTTCACAATCAAAAAAATTTTTTGTTTAAAAATTATTAATCTTTCATGACAACATACAAGTAAGAAAAATTTTTTTAACTATTAAATTTTTCCATTTGTTTATAAAAAAATTTATTAACAAATGACGTAAAAAAATTGCAACCAATGTTATTTACTGTCATGGGTAGATAAAAAAACGTCAAAATTATAAAATTGCTAAAAAAATTTTTTTATTGTTATTTCCTTCATATTTCTTAAATTTTTAACTTTAAGAAATTATAATAAACAAAATAAAAAACTTTTATAAACTTTTACCACATAATATTCTTAAGTATGTATATGAGAAGGGCTCCACGAGGCAAAAAATTTTTAATGAAATTATTTAAAATTTTACGTAACTGTTTGTGAAAGCAGAGATCCGTAAGTTATTTATTGGTTAATAATTGCAAAACTTGATGAAAAATTAGGGTAAAAATTTTTCTCTAACGGGATCTTACTCTTTGAAGTGTTTTGAATAAAGCATAATTTTTTTTAAATTTTTAAATTAACGTTGAGTACTATAAAAAAAATTATTATCGGTGGTATGCTGTTTTCAGCGTCGCTATGTCTGTGTTAAAACTGGCGCGCGGAACCGGATTTTCGGCATTAAATTAAAATATTCACTAAAATTTATATATATATATATATATATATATATATATATATATATATATATATATATATATATATATATATATAAATTTTAGTGAATATCATTTTCGTATTCTAGGGACCTCAAAACATATTTCTGTTATAGTTTGGACCTCAGGTTCTGCCGTGACACCTGCTGTAATAGCTGAATTTCGAGGTTTCGAAATTCGCTAAAATGTGCGGAAATTACATGCGCGCAAATAGACCGACCTTTTTGCGATATGCTTATCTTATATATATAAAAATCTCATGTCACGATGTATGTCTGAGATAAATTCCGAAACTACTGAACCGATTTTGATCAAATTTGGTAACTAATTGTAATTTGGTCCAACTTAAAATACAGGGTAGTTTTTATCTCAATTATTGACCTTAATATTTCTTTTTTGCAAATTAAATATTTATCTATTACACGTAATTTTTGTTTATGTTTACGATATTAATGACTTTTTTCTACTCCTACTATTAAAAGTAACATTTTGCGCACGGCTAACTATATGTAAAAATTAACAATTGCCCACACCGTGTGCAAATAGCGTCCGAAATGATTTCCCACGGGTTAATATAATAAAAAAATTAGTTTCTTTAATTTAATAACAATATACTATTTTGTACTTAAAATTTATATAAATCTGAAAATATACATACGTATGTTTGCTATTGATTTTTGTTTCCCTAGTTTCAAAGTATGCATTGACAAAAATTTGAACATCTTTTACAACTGACATAAATTAATAAAAATTTTACTATTTATTTAAATTTAATGTAAATTTTACGAAAAAATGTTTTCTTAAAAAAAATATAGTGTAAAATACATGAGAAAAAGGCCGCTTTTCCACTTATTGTACAATATACTATTATTATTATAGTGTGTATTGTGTTCTAATTGTGCAGTGTATCTAAAACCATCAATATGGGAATCTATGAAAAAATTCTAGACTGTGAAAATTAGATATATTAATGGTTACTTTCGAGTCGTATGGCGAGCGGAGCGAGGTATTACATGGAATTAACCTTTTATAGAATTTTGAACTGTTTAGCAAGCGAAGCGAAGCACCTTATTCTCGCGCCTATTCTCAATTCCATATGATTTAAAATTGGCTAAACTATTTTCGGCTTTACTAGTAAATATTGATTTGATTGTATCAAAATAATAAGAAAAAATTAATTCAATCAATTATAACTACTGAGCCACAACAACGCGTGGCTGGGTCAGCTAGTTTTGTAATAAATTTTTGAAATCGCGTATTAGGTTATTAGAAAATTATAATGAACAAATGTACACATTAAGAAACTAATTTATTGAAAAACTGGGAATTAATAAAAGGGAAATACATACCTATATAATTCTAGTCACTATTTTCGGTTGTAATTTTACAAGTTATTTAGTTTTAAGCATAATCTTATTGTTATCAATTAACTTTCAGGTTGCACATTTGTAGGCGCTCGCCTTCATTACCTTGAGTGTAAATTTGCAACCGCGCTGTTCGAAAGTACATTTGTAAAACCCTTTTTTTTATATTCTATTGTAAACTTATAAAAATTCGTGGTAACACCACATAACAATTTGTATTTTAATAAATTGTCAAATTGCTGTTCGGAAAATCATCGTTTGTAATTTAAAAACTTGTTTTCATAGCATTAGGGGTTAAATTTGGTCTTGGGGTGAATTCACACACCTAAACGCCTTCCACTGCACACTTTTGACTCACCAACACCTTGAGTAAGCTCTGCGAAAACTTCCCAGACTATCCACAATCACGCTCGATTGTGCGTACCCGAGCCAGTCAAACAAACAAACTTACTTTCGCAATTATAATATTTGTTAGAATACATATGTACATAATACATAAATACGTAACCATGTCACCAGTGAGAAACGAGGAATTTTGTTGAATTTTTTCTTGGATAATAAACATATTTTTCACATAATATCAGAATTCCTCTGACTTAACTCTTTAAATGATTAAGACGAGTTAACTCGTCCTGCAATATGGCGGCTCAAAATGCTGTCATATATATATATATATATATATATATATATATATATATATATATATATATATATATATATATACATATATATATATATATATATTCACTGGTACAGGTGCCGCCATCTGTGACAATATGGTATAATTCTAAATAATGTTCAATTTTATCAACATAGTTTAGTATAATTTTTTTTTTGTAAATTCCTAGGGTTCACTTTTTTAATGTTGGAATATTTGATTTTTTTCTTTTTCTTTTTTTTGTAGCCTTATCTATTGTACTTATCACTTGGCAGTAAAAATTCCGGCATTTTGAGACAAAAAAATTTTACCATATGGTTTGTTTAAAAGGGTTAATTAACATTTGTGTTCGCTAAAAATTAGATAAAAATAACTTTGCTACAAATATTGCCTCAAAAAATAAAAATTTTATCCATTTCTCCTTATAATTTGAACCAGAATTTTTGGGGAACATTTTTTTGACACAGAGGTACCCCACGATACAAAATTTCATTTAGTGAAGACCATTCTTTCTACTTTATATTACTTTCCCATTTTGGAAAATTTGGTTGCAATTTGATCTCGAAATTGTCTCAAATCATTGTTTCAGCAATAATATGATATTGTGGTGATAACAACTGATCTTATACGTTCACCGGTTGTGGAAAGACTGAATGTAAAGCGGTGTAACATCTAGCCAAAAGGCGGCAATCGATCCACAGAATTTTGTTTTTAGACTGAATTCATTGATCCGTGGTAATAGCGAAATAATTCGAATTTTAATTTAAAATTTTGAGAGAACATGCATTTCTACTTCTGTATGTACTTCAAAATAAGACTAAAAAAAGAAAAAAATTTTTCAAAATTCTACACTGTGATGGTACCTTATTAATAAATTAAGTGCTAATTTTAATATTAAATGTAAGCAAGAAATATTTTATTGAGTAGTATTTTCGTTTATGAATTTTCTCCATTTCTCAAAACAGGGTTTTCAAATACTTGTTACAAATATTCTTGCTTATATCCCGGCTACACACTGAGGCGAACATTGTTAGCTAATACAATGTGCTAACATTGTTCGCTAACATATTCGTTTGACTTGTGTTGTGTTAACATTTTTAAGTAACATTTTTGTTAAAAATAATGTTTTTTAGTATGTAATTATATTTCCCATCGAAAGCGGTAAACTTCAAAAAGTTGAATGTTAGGTAATAGAAGTGATGTGTGTGATTGAAAAATGGACTTAGAAAGCAGTATTATTGACTATCATTTCGTAGCATTTTAAATTTTTTTTTTTTTTGAAACGTATTAAATTGATTTTGGGAAATTTGCTATGTTACGCAGATGCTGCGACAGAGGTATTTTGAAAATTGTACTGGAATTGTAAATAGTAATCGATGTACTAAGGTGTTTGAAAAGTTCGCGACCTGACACATAGATGGTGTCACAGGTATCGAATCCATATCATTCTTGAGAAGTGCCAACCTTCAAATGACCACATATTAATTTTCATAAACATCTGTCAATCAGTTTGTTTTTATAGCTGTATAAAGTGTATCACCGGCCGATTGTTGCGATTTTGGACGATTTGGTGCATTTTCACCCTTTGGAATCCATTGTTTTGACTGTTGCGACATCTCGGGGAATAATGATGTATCCATGTTTCATCAAGAATCGACGAAAGAATTCAGTTCCATTACGTCGCATGATGCCTAAGTTCTGCTCAGCAACAGTAATTCGTTCGAGTTTTTGCGAAACAGTCAACACACGCGGCACCCAACGCGCGCACAGCTTTCTCATGTTCAAATGATGGTGTAAAATCATACACGTTCACATGATATTTTTGCGATATTAGCTATCTCCCGAACTTTTAGTTTTCGATCACCGATCACAAGCAATTCGATTTTTTCGATCATTTCCGGTGTAGTCACATCTGACGGCTTTCCCGAGCGTGGTGCATCAGTCGTGTCCATATGATCCATATGAAATTGTTGCATCCACTTATTAACCATTACATTCGATGGAGCAGATTCACCAAAATATTTGTCAAGCCTTTCTTTCGTTTCTTTTGGCGTTTTTCCTCTAAAAACAATGGATTCCAAAGGGTAGAAGTGCACCAAAGCGTCCAAAATCGCAACAATCGGCCGGTGATGCACTTTATACAGCTGTAAAAACCAAACTGATTGACAGATGTTTATGAAAATTAATATGTGGTCTTTTGAAGGTTAGCACTTGTCGAGAATGACATGGATTCGATACCTGTGACGCCATCTATGTGTCAGGCCGCGAACTTTTCAAACACCCTAGTAGCGATCAAAACAGCGATTTTTAAAATTTTTGTCTGTCTGTCTGTCGGTCTGTTCACGCATCACACAAAAACTACTGGGCGAATTTTAATAAAATTTGGTATGATGATAACTTATTACCTGGGTCAACATCAAAGATAATTTTTACTCCGGTAAAATGTCTCATTCCCACAGGAAAATAGAAAAACCACTTTGAGCATGTGCACACATTAAGCAAAAACTATTGAACGGATTTTTATGAAATTTGGTGTGATGATAACTTGCTACCAGGGTCAACATATAGGATACTTTTTATTACGGTAAAATGTCTCCTTCTTTCGGGAAAATAAAAACGATTTGGATGCATTACACAAAAATTATTGTTCGATGCAAGTTCTGCATAATTATTACACTTATATACCTCTTATTCATTTTATAACAAAGCGTTGCGCGAATGACGTCGCGGGTACAACTAGTGCAGAATACACTTAAACGATTAAAAATAAGTCAATACAATAGTTCACTGAAAATTCACTCATGAGTTACTATCATTAAAAATTGTCAATCAAGTATGAAAAATGAAATGTTTTTCTTGAAGTTAACATAAAACATGAAATTTTTAAGCCATGCGTTTAATGTAAATAAACAAATACAGTACATACAATTGATATAATTATTACAATATATATTTCATACTTATTTTTTTTTTTAATCTTTATCCATGCTCTGAATAGAATTTCATAGTCGTAGTAGTCCACTTATTATTTAGAACATTAAAAGGTTCACATTTATTTTATTAAATTAACTGATTGCCAACTCTACGTATACCTATGTATACCTAACTACAATAATAATAATGGTTGATAAAATGAAGTATTGCAATAAGGTATTGTAATTATTTTATTAAACAAAAAAATAAATATGTATTGATAAATATTGATAACAATTTGTAACATTTGATTCAATTTTCTACGAAATAATTTTCGGACAAATGTCGCTTACAATCTCACAAAATGACTAATTATTGCACATGTGTGCAAAAATCCTCGTTTTTTTCTATTTTTTTACAAATTATAGTTTATTTATGAGAGAACTACACAGTAGATAGACCCATATCAACGGATGCATACAAGTTCGCTCCCGCGGTCAAATTTTAATCTCATCTTGAAAAAGGGTCGTATAGGTTAGTTCGCTCCCGGGATGTATACTAGTTCGCTCCCGCGGTCAAATTTTAATCTTATCTTGAAAAAGGGTCGTAGGTTAGTTCACAACTCGTTATCTACTGACAGGTAAAATTAATTACCTAAATGACAATTAAATAACTTAACAATTAAAATTTTATTTGTTTAAAATTCGAATTTTTAAAAAGTTCAAAATTACAGTTAATAATGGACATTTAGTGTGTTGTGTTTTATTTAGGTTAGTTCAAATTTCATTTGGTTTTGAAAACTAGTTTGTGAAAAGTAATATCTCTCTATATTTAAGTGAAAATTTGAAAAAATAAAAATTTTTTTCACAATATTCAACCGAGGATTCAGATTTTCCACCCGATATGTGGGCCGAAAATAGTTCATCTCTTGAACGGACTACGAATTCATGCGAAAGTTTCCATTCAAAATTTAATTCTTTATTTTACAGTCACCATCCAAATATATTTCAATTTATTGAAAATTTGCAAAATATTCAAACTGATACATATATTAAAATTCCCAGTGTTGATCAACAGAAAAAAGTGTATCGCAAGGCAGTTAATTTGCTTAAGGAATTTGTAGAAGAGAAAATTTCGTTATTGGAACAAAATGTAATAAGTAGATTCGACTTTGTAAAATGTATGTCATGTAAATTTACAACAAATTTATAACATATTTAATATTAAATTATAAAACATAAATAAAAACATTCTCGTTTTGCTCTTCAATTTGTGTATATAGTTACGGGAGCAAACTAGTATACGTACTACCCTTCAAGGTTTTCTGACCACGGGAGCGAACTAGTATACGGTCACGGGAGCGAACTAGTATACGACCCTTCAGGGTTTTCTGACCGCGGGAGCGAACTAGTGTGCGCCGATATCAACTTCCGATACCACGCATGTATGGTAACCTATACCATTTTTAGACGCGATTTTTACTCTGTATAGTGTTTTCCTTTATTTTATTAACAATTCTTATATAAATTCACTTTTTTTATTGATACTATATTAATGTACGAGTACACATTGTCATGTATGTGTGTATAAAAAGTCTGATTCAATTTAAAAAAAAAAAAAAACGCCGTGAGCAGCGGGGGCCCCATCACGGAAGTCGAATTTTTCCCTTCATCTTCGGTATTGAATGTCTACAAGCGAAGTGTGATTGAAAGTCTACAAGTGATTTGTCACTTTGGTGGTTTCAAAACTGATGTTGAGTGTCCGGCTAATCGGGGCTTTAAAAAAAGGTTTTAAGTTTTTAAGGGCTGACTCTCAGCAAAGATTAAAAAAGGACCCTAAATAATAAACTGGAAGGCCTTTATGAACATATTTTTTCTTTCCAAAAAAATCCAAAATTTCTATTTCATAAATAAAAATCCAAAATTCCTACTATATAAATAAACAGTGACTTTAATAACATTTTTAAATTACTTAATATTTATGTATTGCATTTGTTATAAAAGAAAGTTCATTTTTTTTTAATTTTTAAAATTACTATGCGCCTACTTGTATTAGAATAAATAAGATAAAGTATTCAAGACACATTTATACTATACCATTGAATTCCGATGTAAAAATGGGAGAAATGGGGGAAAAAGTAATGTGCAATCCCTCAAAGGCACTAGCTGGATACTAACTCAATACACGTACAAAATTTCAGCCCTCTAGGTTTCCTTGGAGAGTCTCTACACGTGTTAGAAAGAAAGCAAAAAAATTAAGGAAATATTGGCGTAAAAATTGTGGGGGTAAGGGTTAAAATTTGAAACCTGCAAAAAGCAGTGGCTAGCTACTAACTTAACCTGTACACAAAATTTCAGCCCTCTAGATTTATTTGGGGAGATTTTGATCCGAACGAAACTGTTAAAAAACAAGAAAAATCATGTTCTTTTTGGTATAAAAATGGTGGGGGTAAGGGTTGAAAGTTGAGACCACCAAAAGGCACCCCCTTAGTACTTACTCAATCCGAATACAAAATTTCAGCCCTCTAGGTTTATTTGGGTGACCTGTGCGAGTGGTACAAACTTCGAAAACGTCGAAAAAGCATGAACTTGTTGTTTAAAAATAGTGGGGGTAAAATATTAAAACCTCCAAAAAGCAGACCCTAGGTGTGAACTCTATCAACATGCCAAATTTCAATCCTCTACGTTAATTCTGGGGGGCTGTGGGTGTGTTAGATCCAGCCAAAATAATTTTTTCCCACTCTACTCCCTCCAAATCATCCTAGGAAGCTGAATTTTGGAGATGTGGTAGATAATTGACTGAAACATAATTTCCAACCGGTTTGGAAAAGTTTGATTGTTTTGTTGCCCCCCACCACCACCTTGAACGTTGGGTCGGATCCAAAATTTGTGGAAAATTTGATCCCACTTTGATAGTATTGTTGTGCATCGGAATGAGGCCCACTTACCAAATTTCAGCTCTTAACTTCTATAGGCGGGCCCTACACATGTCAAAAGGTAGCGGGAATATATATATATATATATATATATATATATATATATATATATATATATATATATATATATATATATATATATAAGACATTTTTTCAACAGAATCGTGTTCTACGAGTCCGAAAACGGATAGCGCCCCTACTCTCGCCTCTCGCCGTTCTTATCGTATAGGCTGTATAAGTCTAATTTTTTCAGTTGAAAAAGCAAGTTAGTTTATGTATTATTATGAATGAATAAATAATAATAAACGTAGATTGTAGGTAGTGAGAATATTATATTGGAGCCGAACCATATGAGTAATATAGTTTTTATTTGAACAGGTTTACTTAATTCTTTTGTAAAAAAACACCGTGGGAGAAAACACAAATAAATTTTAGATTTTACTGGTAGTACATGTAATATTTAGCTATCAAAGAGTATAAAAATATTCGACATTTAACGTCTCAATTTACTTCTATAAAGAAATACAGCAATTCCCGTTTGTGAAAAAGTCACAAATAAAAATTATTGATAGTTATGTTAAAAATTACAAAAATTTCGACACTAATATGAAACGGGCCAAGCCTAAAATAGAATATTTTCTGAAAATAACTACACGTCTGCTTCACAATAAGGTTCCTTCACAAACTGAATACAGAGAAAGAGATGGAACGTTATTTGTTTACCTTACCACAAGTTTTTTTGGCTAAAATGTAGTGTATACAGTATGTTCCTTCCTTTAGATATTTTAATTCAAAATTTTTACTTACAAAAATAATATCATTATAATGCAACTTTTTAAATAAAAGAAATACGTACATAATTTATGTATCCTCATGTAAAATATGTCATATGTATATTCTGATTTATTTAAACATTAATTGATAGGCTTTAAGTCGGGTCCGTGATGCTAGCATCCCAAATGCGAAATTTCGATCGACCAGTTACATGATTTAAAAGGTCAGAAAATGGTCATAAAAGGTCAACTGGTTTGATTAATTGGTCAGCAATAGAAATTTTTTATTAAGGGTTAAAATATTTCAAGGTCATTCAAAAAATTTTAGCACTCTAAATGTGAAATTTTGAATGACGAATTGTATCATTTAAAAGCTCAGAAAATGGTCATAAAAGGTCAGTTGGCTTCATTAATTGGTCAGCAATAGAAAGTTTTTTATTAAGGGTTAAATATTTCAAAGTCATTCAAAAATTTTAGCACCCCAATTGTGAAATTTCGAAAAACCAATTACATCATTCAAAAGGTCAGAAAATGGTCATAAAAGGTCAATTGGTTTCATTAATTGGTCAGCAATAGAAAATTTTTTATTAAGGTTTAATGTTTTTCAAGGCCACAATATTGAATCAGAATTAGATATTAATTAGCGATGAGCATAATCAAATGACAATTAATCGATCATTCGATTATTAAAATATCTTGAGATATCTCGAGATATAATAAAATCATTCGATTATTTTTCATTCGAATTTAAAAAAATATCTGGAGATATTAAATGATTCGATTATTTTTCAATGGAACAGTTTTAAAAATATCCTGAGATAAAACAAATTCGATTCTTTTAAATAAATTCTACTAAATACCAGGTAATAATTATTTAGTAGGTCATATCTATTGAAAACGGACAACAGTTTAAATAAAAAAAAAGGTTTTAGGATAACAATGTTTGGCGATGTTCTGCATAAAATGAATAGCACAACCTAGCAGGGGTGCTCCTTATTGATACTTTAATGGTCATGGGCGCTGTATGTGCGCCGTCAAGTAAAACCTAACTAACTATGACACAATGTTGTTCTACGTCAAAAATTCTATATATAAAGTGTATTAGTTATCAAAATACTGCGCTAGTGGGATGTTTCGTCATTATAGATTATGAACATCAACGTTTTAAAATGCCGACTATTAAAATGGAAAAACCGATAATACTGTAATTAGTACTGATTTACTCTCTAATGGACATTAATATTATAAAAAAAAAATTATAAAAAAGATTTTTGAAAATTTTTGAAAGAACTGAAAAGTGGATTATGGTCGTACGGTTCATACAAGTAAATAATATTGTATTAAGTTTGAATTTGAAAATAAAAATTACAATAAAAGGATTCCGAAAAATTACAAAATTGAAATTTAATTTTTTATCGCATCTCAATAACTGAATAATATAACTGATAAAAATAATCGATAAATAATTGTTAGAAATAATCGAAAGAAAATAATTGATAATAATAACCCAATGAAACATAGTCGATAAAAATGATCGGATAAAAATGATCGAATGAAAATAATCGACAAAAATAATCGAATGAAAATAAATGAAAAGGAGATTTTTAAAACTGTTCGATTGAAAAATAATCGAATGATTTAATATCACGAGATATTTTTTTAAAATCATTCGAATGAAAAATAATCGAATGATTTTATTATATCTCGAGATATCTCAAGATATTTTAATATTCATTGGTTTTCCGTAAATTTTAAAGGTGAATGCCGGGATAGTTCCTAATAAAGTCGGCCATAACCGCATAACCTTCCCTTTCCTCTTTTACACGATGACATATTCTGTAAAATTATATTTTGAAGGAATAAAAATATCTATCTATCTATCTATTCGAATGATCGATTAATTGTCATTCGATTATGCTCATTACTAATTAATATCTAATTCTGATTCAGTATTGTGACCTTGAAAAACATTAAACCTTAATAAAAAATTTTCTATTGCTGACCAATTAATGAAACCAATTGACCTTTTATGACCATTTTCTGACCTTTTGAATGATGTAATTGGTTTTTCGAAATTTCACAATTGGGGTGCTAAAATTTCTGAATGACCTTGAAATACTTAACCCTTAATAAAAAATTTTCTATTGCTGACCAACTAATGAAACCAACTCACCTTTTATGATCATTTTCTGACCTTTTAAATCATGTAATTGGTCAATCGAAATTTCACATTTGGAGTGCTAGCATCGCGGAGCCCTTTAAGTCACATATGTATTTCAAATCTTCAAATGGTCATATAGTACGGAAAAATTACAATTTTTTCTCACAAAAATTTACATACGAGATTTTCTTTTTGGAGAATGTTTAGGGGTATCTCATGAGTGCAAAATCAAATTGGCTGGATGGTGGAGGTTGTGCTTCAGCCGCCATCTTGAATTTCAGTTTTTGCCAAATATCTCAACAACGGTGCATTTAATAAAAAAAATCTTCAGAATCAATTTTATAGAAAATTAAATTTTGCGTTACTTTTGTTTGAAATATTTTTCGATGAAATTCATATATTTCGATGTATAACCTGCCAAAATTGCGAGGATCTAATTTTTCCTCAATATCTCATTAACGATACTTCGAACATTGAAAATAGCTATTATCGCATTTTTAGAACGTAAAGTCCTCTACAAGTTTCAATCGAAACTTTTTGACGTATTTCTAATAGCTTAGAAGTTATAGGCCTTTAAACGTCAAAATTATGTCATCCAATCTTTAATAAGAGTTGCTACTGTTATTGTGGTCAGTGGCGCAGCCACGGGGGGAGGGAGCTAAGGGGGCTAAAGCCCCCCCCCCAGCCGTAAAAATATACATTTTTTAAATTTATTAAAATGAGAAATTTATTTATATTATAACTAGTCAATTACCAAAAACACTATCGCAAAATTATAAAGTTACTAAACACAAATAAAGTGTAAATTATTTAGAAAAAATAAATGGCTTAAGTTTAATTGAGTAGCAAAATGAATATAGAAATCGATCAGCAAAAAAGACTAATTGAGTAGCAATATGGTCATAAATAGGTAAATACGGTCAGCATAATGTATATATAGCTAGTTCATAAACCATTTGAACGGCAAATAATACAAGTGGTACGCTGAAAAAAATTCACGAACAGTATATTTAGTTCAGCATTAAATTTTTTTTTTGGCCTACTATAAAGTCATTTAAACATCAAAAATATACATGATAATAAGTTTGTATTTTAAAAACTCATATTTATTTAATTAAGTATAAAAGAACACAATAAAATACGATTTCCAACAAAATCGACTAAAACAACTTCCTACAATTAAAACAATATAATATTCAAAAATCAAAATATGTACATACCTATTATAAATTCCATTAAAAACCAACAATATAAGTAACGGTCATAATATATTCGTATTTGAATTTTGTCTAGTGTGCACAGTCTCGTACGATAACACGTGCTCAGTGCGGTCGTCGTTATAAAACGATCTAACGTGTTTGTTCTGTGTTTTTAATTTAAACTAGTTTAAGATGAGTAATACCCCTGTCGCAGCATCCTGCATAACATAGCGAATTTCCATTTACAAAAGTACGTTTTTCTCGGAAACTAGTTGATATAGAGCAATTGTAATTAAGAAAACCTTCTTTATGTGATTTTTCCTCCAAATTTTTTTCACGAAAAATGTCCAAAACACCGTAAACGTTTTCACGAAATTTCTTAAAAATAATATGTTTCGTTCTTGAGTTATCGTGCGGACAATTAGTAAACATCTATATAAATGTGTCCGCACGATAACTCAAGAACGAAACATCTACTTTTTAAGAAATTTCGTGAAAACGTTTACGGTGTTTTGGACATTTTTCGTGAAAAAAATTTGGCGGAAAAATCACATAAAGAAGGTTTTCTTAATTACAATTGCTCTATATCAACTAGTTTCCGAGAAAAACGTACTTTTGTAAATGGAAATTCGCTATGTTATGCAGGATGCTGCGACAGGGGTATTTTTATTTTAAAAATATATACTTCCCCCCTTTGCCATTTTAATGTAATTGTACATATTTTTTAGTAAACATCTATATAAGTAAGTATTAGTAAACATCTATATAAATGTGTCCGCACGATAACTCAAGAACGAAACATCTTATTTTTAAGAAATTTCGTGAAAACGTTTACGGTGTTTTGGACATTTTTCGTGAAAAAAATTTGGCAAAATCAGGCGGAAAAATCACATAGAGAAAGTTGTTTTATTTACAATTACTCTATATCAGCTAGTTTCCGAGAAAAACGTACTTTTGTAAATGGAAATTCGCTGTTATGCAGGATGCTGCGACAGGGGTATTTTTTTTTATTTACAATTCTCTATATCAACTAGTTTCCGAGAAAAACGTACTTTTATAAATGGAAACTCGCTATGTTATGCAGGATGCTGCGACAGGGGTATTATTATTTTAATATTTATCTTCAAGAAAATACAAAAATGCCTTTTTGAATTTACAGCAGATGACACAAATATTTATTATGTAAAAGTGAATTGCTTGGAAATTGCGACATTCATTTCTTTATTTTACTGCACTATTGTTGTTAAAGCGATAGTAACAGTAGTAGTTATAATATTAAATTAGTATTATTAGTTTATTCAAAGCACTGTTGTGACATAACTTTTTCCTTATAGGAATCCAATGTTAAAAATTAACATGTAAATCGTATGTATACATCCAAATGGGCCACCTGGTATATTATGTGTACGATACATATTGTATCGAATATGTGCTTAGATTGTGAATAGCTTCACACTTTTTACGATAAAAGTATCACAGTCTAAACAACATAGTTTTTCTCGGAAACTAGTTGACATAGAAAAATAATTTAAGGACCTTTTTTATGTAATTTTTTCTCCTCTTTTAAATGGTGTAAAAAAATTTCACAAAAATTTTTCAATAAGTGGAAATTTTGGCAAGAAACTAATTTTTTGCAAGAACAAACACCATGTTCCTGGCATCCGACGTGTCTGGCTAACGAACTTGTCCAACGGTTTGGGATTTCCAACATTTTCACCAAATTTCGTAAACCTAGGACATTTCGTTCGAGAGTTATCGTGCGGACACATATATATATATATATATATATATATATATATATATATATATATATATATATATATATACATATATACATATATATATATAAATTTTGGTGAATATTATTTTTGGTTTCTAGGGACCTCAAAACAAATTTCTGCCATGGTCCCGGGTTCAAGTCGCGTCATGACAGTGGCTGTAATAGCGAGCTTCCATTCTGGAAATTCGCTAAAAGGAAATTAAAAATATTAGACTTTTTTAAACCAACAAAAATAGCAAATCTTTCACCACAAAATGAAAACCTAATAGACTCGGTTGATAGTGTTCAATCCCGATGTGAACCGCAGCCTGGTACTTCTCAGCCACCAGAGCAAGAGATCAGTACAACGAAACCAAACAACTCAATGGACGTTGCTAATTTTAAAAGTAAAAATTTAAGTGACTCCGAAAAACTGCGTATTCTGGATAAAAAGTGGATTCCTGATGGAAAATATAATTTTCCTTCCAGAATATATGGAAACCAAAAGAGAAAATTTTCTTCCTTCTGGCTTCAGAAATACAGCTGGCTCAGCTATTCCGGGATAGAAGATAGTGCGTACTGCATTTATTGTATGCTATTTGCGCCAGATGATGTGGGAATGAGCGGAGCACAAACTACGGGTCATTTAGTAAAAAATGGATTTTGTAACTGGAAGAAAGCTATTGAAAAATTTGAATCCCATTCACAATCTAACTACCATCAAGATACGTTAAAACGAGTCGCAGATATAAAATTATTCTTAGAAGGAAAAACTCGCCCAATCGACAGGATTTTAGATGAGGGGAAAGATATGCAAGCAAAACAGAATGTGGAAAGACTCAAACCCATAATTGATACTGTTATTCTCTGTGGTAGACAAGGCATTCCCCTTAGAGGTCATCGGGATTTTGGTGATTTTGATATAAATGTAAAGCCACAACAGAATGAAGGGAACTTCAGAGCTTTACTTAGGGCTAGAATTGAAGCTGGAGATGAAAATTTAAAAAAACATTTTGAATCGTGTGGAAAAAATGCTACTTACATTAGCTGGAATATTCAGAATCAAATAATCGAGGCCTGTGATATCATTATTAAGGAAAAAATTGTGGAAGAAGCTAAACAAGCAAAGTTTTTTACCGTTCTAGCTGATGAAACTACAGATATCTCGACTAAAGAACAATTCTCTTTATGTATAATATATGTTAGTCAAAGTGATGAAGCTTGTTACAAGATCTCTGAGAATTTTTTACAGTTTATGCCTTTAGAATCTCTGAAAGGGGCTGATCTAGCAAAGACATTGTTATCTGGAATAGAAAAATGTGGCTTGGATCCCAATAATATAAGAGGCCAAAGATATGACGGAGCTGGTACAATGAGTGGGAAATTCAACGGTGTTCAAGCTTATGTTCAAAAGCTGCATCCAACAGCGTTTTATGTTCATTGTGCATCTCACAGCCTAAATTTAGCAATAACTAATGCAGCAGAAGTATTATCTATAAGAAACTGTTTTGGTGTGATTGAAAAAATATGGACATTTTTCCACACACCAAAACGTCAAAATGTTTTAGAGAAGAGTATTCAAACTCTGGCACTTGACTCGAAAAAATAAAAACTCAAACAACTTTGCCAAACCCATTGGGTTCAGAGGCACGATGCGGTGATTGTGATGACTGAGCTCTTACATCCAGTGGCCTATTCTCTAGATGAAATCAAGATGTGGGATGACACTGAAGCGTCATTTGGTGCAGCCATTCTACTTAATACGATAAGTCAAACTGAATTTTTAGTATCTTTAGTGTCATCTGAAAAGCTCCTGAGCTATACACTGAAGTTAAGCAAGAAACTTCAATCTGCCGATGCTGACCTGTTGTCCTCTATTGATTATGCAATGACAGTGGGCTCAAGATTGAAGAAAGTAAGAGAAAGTGCTGACGTTGAGTTTGATATTTTATTCAAAGAAGTTGAGAAAATGGCAGAGTTCTTAGGTACTAATATAAGTATGCCAAGAGTAGTTGGTAGACAGAAACACCGCCAAAACATACCGGCAGAAAACCCCAAAGAGTACTACAGAAGAACTATATTTATTCCGTGGATAGATGCATTCATTTCCGCTCTTCAAGAGAGGTTTACGAAGCACTGCACACTTTTGAAAAGCTTTCAAAGTCTACTGCACCAAAAATCTACAGAAGCAATAAAACAAAACAGTGTCCTTCAATTAAAGAAAAATGACGAGGAGAAGAAAGAAGATAAAAACGAAGCTGATAATTTTGAACTTTCAGATGATGAAGATAAAGAATATGGCCGCAAAGGAAAAGAGAAAAACCAAGATGAAATTCTACAGGAGGGGTTTCTTCAGCTAACGCACTTGTACAAGGAAGATCTTGAAACTGACAATATTAATGTTCTCACGGCTGAGCTAGAACTATGGCATGACACATTGAAAAATGTTAAAATTACTCAAAACAACGCTATTGAGCTCCTTAATATGTGCGATAAGGAGTTATTCCCAAACATCTACACACTTTTGAAAATATTTGCCACACTGCCAGTAACTTCAAGTACAGCAGAACGGTCATTTTCGACCCTGCGACGTATAAAAACATATCTCAGAAGCACAATGGGAGAAAATCGTTTGAATGGACTGACTAACCTAAATATTCATAGAGAAGTAGAGGTAAAAGCTGAAAAAGTAATTTCTGTGTTTAAAGAAATGGGTAATTGCAGATTTGACTTTGTTCTGTAAAGCAATAACAGGAAATTATTTTATATATTATGATGTTTGCATTTCCTTTGTCATTTGATCAGAACATTTTTCAATTTTCATAATGTTAGGAATCCCATTTTAGGTTATGAAAATTTATTGTAATTATTTGTAATATCTGTAAATATAATATCTGTAATAAAAACATAAACATAAATAAACCGAAGCACAGCAATTAATAGAAATCATATGCCTTATTTTAAACAGATAATAGGTATAAAATGTTTATAATTCATATCCAACTGGTAAGTTTGTACATTTGTACCACTAACTTAATCAAGCCCCCCCCCCCCCAAAGAAAAATTCTGGGTGCGCCACTGATTGTGGTACTCTTGTTCTCAGTTTGACGAAAGCTGTTGGAGTACCCAACTTTCCAAATAGGTTTTTCCAAAAATAAAAAAAGAAGTATTTTTTTTTCAGACCACAAATTTTATTTGCAAAAAAAAAAATGTTGACAAAGTTTGTTCGATAATTTTTTTAAGTCCAATTTCCAGATCCAAGTCGTTCCAATTCAATGTAGCGTCCAATTTCCAATTCAAGTCCAATTCTATGTCGAATTTTCGTCCAGTCAAATTCCTTGATTCACCACGATTACTGTTCACCAACACTTCCTTCTACGCTGATCACACACAACTTCGGCCTGGGTGAGCTAGCTTAAATACTCTTGCTGGAGCTGACGTCAGGTGTTTATGTTGTTGGGATGTTACGTAGTTGTTGTTCTTCAAGATTCTTCTAAAATATTCTACCATAAAAAAGGAAAAAAAAGTGTGCTTAGAAAAAAAATTGATGTTAGAGGTTGCCGGCGTTGAGGACGGAACCCCGGTCCTTCAAGTCGTCTTATCCGTTGCGCCACTAGCTTGATGAAAGGTTCTTGCTTAATCTTGATACCATTCGTGTGTACTTCGACTGGTGGGTATCGAAGTACAGTGGAACCCCGTTAGGCCGTACGCAATGTTAAGCACAGTAGAGTCTCAACACTGTTAACATTAATGAGATATGCAATAGTAACAAATTGGTCTGCAAAATTTGAACCCTAGATTTTATTTCCGGGAAATTTCGTGGAAGTAATTTTCCCCCAGTATCTCATTTACGATACTTCGAACATTGAAAGTAGCTATTATCGCATTTTTAGAGCGTAAAATCGTCTACAAGCTTCATTCGAAACTTTTTGACGAATTTTTAATAGCTTGGAAGTTATAGACCTTTAAACGTTAAAATTGTATCATCAAATTTTCGGTAAGGGTCACTGCTGTTGACACTAATGAGATATGTAGTGCTAAAAACTTGGGCTGCAAAATTTAGACCCTAGATTTTTCTTTTGGAAAATCGTTAGGCGTATCCCATGAACTTGAATATAAATTGGCGGGATGGTGGAAGCTGTGCTTCAGCTGCCATCTTGAGTTCAAGTTTTTACACAATATTTCGAAAACGGTATATCTAACAAACAAACTGGTAAGAACTAATTTTATAGAAAAATAAATTTGGCACAATTTTCGTTCAAAAATTTTTTCGATGAAACCGGTATATTTCTACAGTTTTATTGGAACCTTTTTGATGTAGCTACTATAGCTCGAAAGTTATAAATCTCGAAAAATCAAATTTTGCAAACCAAATTATTAGTGCTGCATATCTCCTATGTGTGTTAACAATACAGACTGTTACTAACAATTAAACATGATTTTGACAAGGTGAGATCTGCAATTTCTGGACTATTAGTCTTACGTTATTAAAATGTTCAGATAAAAATTGTAGAGAATTTTACACTCTAACAATTTCTTAATAGCTATTTTCAAGATAAAATGTATTTACGAGATACTAAAGAAAATGGGATCCATGAAATTGTGGCGAGTTCTACATCGAAAGTTACGAAATTCATCGAAAAGTTTTTTGAGCCAAAGTGCTTTGTTTCAAATTTAATTTTCTATAATATTATTTCTCACCATTTTCTTTGCTAGATGTTATGATACTGAGATATTTAACAAAAACTAAGATCTAAGATGGCGCCTAAAGCACAACCCCCACTATCCCGCCAATTTGGATTTACAGACATGGAATATTCCTAAACGTCTTCCGAAAAAAGAATTTCAGGAGAAAATTATGCAAACCAAATTATTAGTGCTGCACTGCTGCATATCTCATAACTGTGTTACCAATACAGACTCTTACTGACAATTGCACGTGATTTTGACGTTTAGATGTCTATAGTAAATGAACTATTAGTTCTACGTAAAAAAGCTTTAGATAAAACTTTTAGAGAATTTTATGCTCAACAAGTTTTATAATAACTATTTTCGGAATATTTTTCACATCTGAGGAGATATGAGACAAAAACAACTACAATGAATTTTCACAAAGATTTACAGCCTTATTAATGAGGAAAATAAAATCATACTAACACCATTTTTGCATTATACTAGAATCATTTTAGTAAAACCATATCAATGAGCAAATGTCGAGTGAAAACTTTGTTTTTGTATGCTATTAGTGTTTTGTCGTATTAATGAGCCCACTTAAAATACTACTAAAATCATATTAAGCTTATTAGTATTTTAAAAATTAAAATCAATTTAACCCATGTTTTACACTATCTTAAACACTATTTCTATGGTAATAATTTTTTTTAAATATTCTTTTTTAATAATAGTAATTCTATGTATGCATTTGATAATTAAGTATTGGATTTTTTTTTATTGAACAATTAAAATGAATGCGATTAATATAAACGAAGAAATTTTTGAAATGTAAAAGTTAATTTACTAGGTGTTGAACGAAATTAAAAAATATATGTGCCACGTGTTGATCCACTGTAACTTTTGATGGCCCTAGTTTTAAGAAAAGGTCTCGAATAAGAAAAGACACTGCTTGTTAGTCGAATTTTCTCCGAAAAATTAGACTTATACAGTCTATACGATAAGAGCTGCGAGAGGCGAGAGTAGGGACGCTATCCGTTTTCGGATCCGTAGAACACGAATATGTAGAAAAAAAATGTCTGATATATATATATATATATATATATATATATATATATATATATATATATATATATATATATATATATATATATATATATATATATATATATTCCCGCCACCTTTTAATTTGTGTAGGGCCCCTCTATGGAAGTCAAGAGATGAACTTTGGTAAATGGGGCTCATTTTCGAGGCACCTCATACTATCAAAGTGGGGTCAAATTTTGGGCAAATTTTTTTTCTGACCCGACCTTTAAGGGTGTGGTGGGGGGCGGAAAAGCAATAAAACTTTTCCAAACCGGTTTTAAATAATGTTTCGGTCAATTATCTACAACATATCCAAAATTCAGCTTCCTAGGATGATTTGGTGGGAGTAGAGGGGGGAAAAACCATTTTCGCTGGATCTAACAGGCCCCCAGCCACCCAGAATTAACGTAGAGGGTTGAAATTTGGTGTGTTGATAGAGTTCATACCTAGGTTGTGCTTTCTGGATATTTTAACTCCCTCCCCCCCTTCATTTTTAAGCTACAATTTCATGCATTTTCGACGTTTTCGAAGTTTGTACCACTCGCACAGGTCACCCAAATAAACCTAGAGGGCTGAAATTTTGTATTCGGATTGAGTTAGTATCAAGGGGGTGCCTTTTGGGAGTCTCGACTTTCAAACCCTACCGCCACCATTTTTATACCCAAAAGAACATGATTTTTCTTGTTTTTTAACAGTTTCGTTCGGGTCAAAATCTCCCCAAATAAACCTAGAGGGCTGAAATTTTGTGTACAGGTTAAGCTAATAGCCAGACACTGTTTTTTGGGGGTTTCAACTTCTAACCCTTACACCCACGATTTTTACGCCAATATTTCCTTAATTTTTTTGCTTGTTTTCTAACACGTCTAGAGACTCTCTAAGGAAACCTAGAGGGCTGAAATTTTGTACGTGTATTCAGTTAGTATCCAGCTAGTACCTTTTAGGGAGTCCACATTACTTTTCCCCCCACTTCTTCCATTTTTACATCGGAATTGAATGCTATTGTTAAATGTGTTTTAAATGCATTACTTTTATTCTAAATACAAGTAGGCGAATAGTAATTTTAAAAAATTTAAAAAAATGTGAATACAATTTTTTAACAAATGAAATATATACATATTAAGTAATTTGAAAATGTTATTAAAGTCACTGTTTATTTATAAATTAGGAATTTTGGATTTTTATTATTTATAAAATAGAAATTTTGGATTTTTTTGGAAAGAAAAAATATCTTCATAAAAGCCTTCCAGTTTACTATTTAAGTTCCTTTTTTAATATTGGTAGGAATGCTCTCGTACGAATTGTGTTGGCTTTTTCCCTGCTAACTGCTATCGGCACAAAATTGAAATTTACTGAGATTCAGCCTTTAAAAACTTAAAACCTTTTTTTAAAGCCCCGATCAACCGGACACTCATCATTAGTTTTGAAACCACCAAATGACAAATCGCTTGTGGACTTTCAATTACATTTCGCTTGTAGACACTCAATACCGAAGATGAAAGGAAAAATTCGACTTCCGTGATGGGGCTCTGCTGCTCACGGCGTTTTTTTTTTGTTATAAATTTAATTCGCAATGATGTGACTCAAATTAATAATAATCCTGAAGAGAGTTAATGGCTCTACTCAAATTATGATTGCAATAAGATACTTAGCAAAAGGTTCATATGAGCAAGATGTAGACGAGATTATTGGCTCGGTTACGACCACAATTTATCCAATTTTCCCAAGGAAACGAATTACAAGAAATAAAAATGGGGTTCTATTAAATCGCCCATTATCCGTTAGTTGTTATTTTAAAATAATGAATCCATAAATATTAAAATAAAATAAAAAAAACGCCGTGAGCAGCGGGGCCCCATCACGGTAGTCGAATTTTCCCCTTCATCTTCGGTATTGAATGTCTACAAGCGAAATGTGATTGAAAGTCTACAACCGAATTGTCATTTTGTTGGTTTCAAAACTGGTGATGAGTGTTCGGCTGATCGAGGCTTTAAAAAAAGGTTTATGTATTTAAGGGCTGTATCTCAGTAAATTTCAATTTTGTGCCGAAAACAGGTAGCAGAAAAAAAGCCAACACAATTCGTACGAGGACATTCCTGCCCATGTTTATCCGCTAATTGCCTTTATGTTTTAGTTTTAAAAATTAAAAAAGGACCTTAAATAGTAAACTGGAAGGCCTTTATAAAGATATTTTTTCTTTCCAAAAAAATCCAAAATTTCTATTTTATAAATACTAAAAATCCAAAATTCCTAATTTATAAATAAACAGTGACTTTAATAACATTTTTAAATTACTTAATATGTATGTATTTCATTTGTCATAAAACTAAGTTCACTTTTTTTTAAATTTTTTAAAATTACTGTTCGCCTACTTGTATTTAGAATAAACATAATGCTTTTAAAACACATTTAACAATAGCATTCAATTCCGATGTAAAAATGGGAGAAGTGGGGGGAAAAGTGATGCGGACTCCCTACAAGGTACTAGCTGGATACTAACTGAATACACGTACAAAATTTCAGCCCGCTAGGTTTCCTTATGGAGTCTCTAGACATGTTAGAAAACAAGCAAAAAAATTAAGGAAATATTGGCGTAAAAATCGTGGGGGTAAGGGTTAAAAGTTGAAACCTCCAAAAAACAGTGTCTGGCTATTAGCTTAACCTGTACACCAAATTTCAGCCCTCTAGGTTTATTTGGGGAGATTTTGACCCGAACGAAACTGTTAAAAAACAAGAAAAATCATGTTCTTTTGGGTATAAAAATGGTGGGGGTAGGGGTTAAAAGTCGAGACCCCCAAAAGGCACCCCCTTGATACTAACTCAATCCGAATACAAAATTTCAGCCCTCTAGGTTTATTCGGGTGACCTGTGCGAGTGGTACAAACTTCGAAAACGTCGAAAATGCATGAAATTGTAGCTTAAAAATGAGGGGGGTGGGGGTAAAATATTAAAACCTCCAAAAAGCACAACCTAGGTACGAACTTTATCAACACACCAAATTTCAACCCTCTACGTTAATTCTGGGGGGCTGGGGGCCTGTTAGATCCAGCGAAAATCGTTTTTCCCCCCTCTACTCCCACCATATCATCCTAGGAAGCTGAATTTTGGATATGTTGTAGATAATTGACCGAAACATTATTTAAAACCGGTTTGGAAAAGTTTTATTGCTTTTCCGCCCCCCACCACCCCCTTAAAGGTCGGGTCCGAAAAAAAATTTGCCCAAAATTTGACCCCACTTTGATAGTATTGTTGTGCATCGGAATAAGCCCCACTTACCAAATTTCATCTCTTAACTTCCATAGGGGGGCCCTACACATATTAAAAGGTTGCGGGAAAATATATATATATATATATATATATATATCAGACATCTTTTTTTTTTACATAATCGTGTTCTACGGGTCCGAAAACGGATAGCGCCCCTGGTCTCGCCTCTCGCAGCTCTTATCGTATAGACTGTATAAGTCTAATTTTTCGGAGAAAATTCGACTAAAAATACGATAAAAGGATATAGCAAGATAAGCATAGTAAATCTGCCCCGCGACGAATTATTTTAATAACTATATTACCGGTATGGTAAGGCTGTAAGTAATTGATATCTACAATTTTGGCGGCCAAAACTGAGTAATTATGGAGAAAACTAAAAAAATTTTAAAAATTACAAAACTTTTTTTCTTGGTAACTACTCAACTTAGGAAAATAATTCCAAATCCATATGAAGGCGAAAACTCTCAAGAATATTAGACATATTTATTATCGAATCAGTCCTCGTTATTAAAGATAACAACAAGAATAGTATCCGATCCAATGTTATTTTTATAGGGTTCCAATTGAGCGACCACTTCAAAAAAAATTCAGTAACTGTGCCCTAATGCACTTAATTACTGCACCAAGTCTCATCAAAATTCAAGGGCTGCAACATGGTAAAAAAAAATTTTTTTCAATTCTAATCTGCTGAACCGCCCCTCCAGTGGGTTCGACCCTGGAATTATATACATCAATCGAAATTACCTTAAAAATGAAGTGTTGTGTCTCATAAAGTGTTTTTTCCTATCTCCTATAGTTTTCGAGATAATCAAGAATAATCGAAAGAGGTATATTAAATTATAGGTTATTTGCCCCTGATAGAAAGTCCCAATAGTAACTGTATTGTCGTTTATGTGACACTGCAGGTACTCCATAATATGTATAACTTCCCTAGATCTAAACAAACCATTGTAGAAATATAATAGAAAATTGTCAAAAAATGTGGTGTAGTAGGCATTTTTAACATGTTGAATATTAAAAATATATTTATTGCCTTTATATATATACCTATATATATGTAGATTTTGAACACCCTATATAGGCTTCACTTATAGTAACATAGAAAGGGACAAACCTTTCTTGGTGTTCCGTTTTGTGAGGCATTCGGGTATTAGTGAATGAAGTTAAAAAGACTTTAAATATTTTGTTTTAAGTGAAAAATGTATTTTTAGTGTTAAATTTTTGTTACATATTATGATAACATACAAATTATGTTTTACAAAAAATTTTTTTGCTGTAATTATAATTTATTTTCTCTAGTACACAGGGCGTTGAAATTAACGTAAAAAACAAAAGACAGCCCAAATTTGTGCAAATGATAGAGCCTCTCCAGTACATCCAAAAAAAAAAAATTATATGGCATTTTAATGTAGACATATTATGTAATTGTGCATTCCCCCCCCCCGCCAAAACCGAAAGTAAACCAAAAAATTTTAAAAACAGCCTCATTCTCCCACACCTTTAAGTGTCTCAATGGGAAAAAAAAAAAAAAAAAAAAAAAAAAAAAAAAAAAAAAACAAGAAAAAAAAATCATAGTTAACATTTTTGTAGGATTCATAGTTAACATTTTTGTAGAGCCTCCAAAGCGGCGTTTCTCCCACACCTATGGGAGAGATGCCGCATCATAGAAGGAGAGTCGCCGCATAGTTCATATTAAAAATTTTGCATTTTACACACATCTCCATACATGACGCATTCATGCATGCCATATGTAACCATTTTTGGCACTTTATACATCTTAACCAGTCAACTTTTTTTTGTTTCTGAGTACATTTCAAAACATTCAATACACAGGCAATTATCATTATTTTCAATAATTAATACTAGACAGGTTTACTTTGTGAAAATCCATATTAAAACATGGGACAAAAACACGAGTCGACTTTCGGCTTTTACACCATCATCAGGTGAAAATCATAACTAAAAATTGTTCTTTTAGGCGTATGTTTTTCACCTGATGATGGTGTAAAAGCCGAAAGTCGATTCGTGTTTTTCTATGATTTTGCTGTGAAAAGTGACAAAGCAACGATCCCATGTTTTATCATTATTTTCGTTGTCTTCACTAATATCAGAACTCTTCCTGATCCATTAATGGATCTTTTATATTTACGTGGCATAATTTACAGTCAAAAAAAAAATTGCATAATTAAGGTATAAGTCTATGTTTTTAGTATGTAATATGATGCGGCATCTATACCAACTTTAAATGCGTCATCTCTCCTTTTTGTTGGGATAGATGCCGCATGTTGCTATAGCAAGCATAGTGCGAAATTCTAACCTAAAATTTTATACAGTACTTTTAAAATATACCTAAATTAATAACAAAACTAACTCTCATTAAAACAATGAAATATACATTCTTAAATTCTAATGAATTAACTGCTTGATAAAATATTATGTTAAAAAACTTACTTTTCAATTATAAAAAGTTGGATAATTACTAAACTGACAGACTAATCATAAATGTTACCATATACAGCTTAAATAGGTAACATATTTTAAACATATAATCCATTAATAGCGCTATCTATCAATCAACGGACGAATTGTGGCTACTGCGACATCTCTCCCGCACTTACCCTAATAAACAAAATGAGCCAAGTCGAATTAGTTTTTGAGCTAGAATTTACGCAAAGAGAAATATCATTTCAAACAAAACACATTTTAAGTTTGTTTTTTTTTAAATAATTTTTAATTTATATTTTATATTTATTTTATAGATAGACATACTAATAGCTAATCTGCCAATCCAGGACCGTATAGTAACCCATAAACAATAATAGCAATATCAAATTCTTTCTCCTGTAGTTCCCTATCCTGCTTTTTCTTTCTTTGGCCTTCGGGTTTTAAGCAGGTTTTATGCAGCAAAAAAAATAACTGTACAAAAATCAGTATAACTTTTTTTCGGCTTTGAATTTTGACTTGAAATTTTAAATATATACATATTCTCGGAACATTTATAGACCTTTTTATATAAAGAAAAAAATTGGAAAAGAATTTTTAACTCACTAATAGTACCTTAAAAAGAAACATACATACGCGTGTCACACGAATGTCATGTATCTTGAGATACAACAATTACTCGTAACAAAGTTTAAAGGATTCTACTCAATCCCTAGTATATTATATGTTGAACATAAAATTAATTAATTTATTAATAATAATATAATAATAAATTAATCTACTGTATTTTTAAATTTTTATTTTGATTGTATCACATTTTCTATTTCCTTTATTTTCAAATAGTATATTTATTATATGTTATTAAATCAATGCTGCAACATTGAATCAATAACGCATCTGAGGATAAAAATCAATTATCTTAAATATCTAATAATGTCTAGGATAATTAAGATCATCTGATATTTCATTCAAAACTATCATTTCTGAGATACATGCGATTGGTGTGACACGGCAGAGCTGGACTAATCAATGAAGAATGTTTGAGGACAAACATTTTCTTTTTTTAATTTTTTAAACATAACAAAAATGAGTGACTCATTTATTCGATTGTCTCTGTGGCTAAATGAGTAACCTTTACAAGTCAATTGCTATAAGTTGGTCATGATGGGTGTTAATGTACTTTTCATCCATATTCATTTAGTAAAATATTACCCGACAAAAACAGATATTTGGGAATATCTGTAAAAAATGGCGCCAAGAATATTATGTGTTTGTATTTAAGGAAAAAAATAAAACTTTAAAAATAACTGAAATCCATTGCTATGCCAAGAACAGATATAATTATAATAACGAAGCTTACGTACAGATGGTATTTAAAAAAATAATCTAAAAAAAAATTAATACTAATTTCCGGAATCAAAACTTTGTTGTACTTGGCTCAATATTTTTTTTTGTTTTGTTTTGTTTATTAATATCAAGTTAAATCTTGAGCCAAGTACAACAAAAGTTTTTAGTCCGGATATTAGTATTAATTTTTTTTTTAGATTATTTTTTTAAATCCCATCTGTACGTAAGCTTAGTTATTATAATTATATCTGTTCTTGGCATAGGAATGGATTTCAGTTATTTTTTAAAGCTTTATTTTTTTCCCTGAAATACAAATACATAATATTCTTGGCGCCATTTTTTACAGATATTCACAAATATCTGTTTTTGTCGGATTTCACATATTTTTGAATTATGAACAGTGTTCCGTGCGCCCACATCAGTCTAATTAGTCCTTAATACCTATACTCCAGTAGTTTATGTCTACTCACAATGAGTTCGTATTTGGTGGATATAGTACAGCTAAAATTTCTATGCGCCTTTTTTGTGCGGCTTTTTTATGCGATTTTTATACGGTTTTAAAAAAAAATAAAATGCACAATGTGAATTAAAATCAAGAGACAGTCAGAAACTTAGACATTAACTATCATTAAGTTTTTTTACAGATGTATTTTCCACAATTTTCGTAATATTATAAAAATGAAACAAAATGTTCTCATGTATAAATTAATGGTTTATCTTTTTTAGAAAAGCAATTTCTAAGGAAATCATGAGATTTTGAGTGTTACTTGTAATTTTTAAAATCTAATGTTTTTTGTCGTTACCTCTAAGCTTTTTTTTCCACTGAGAAAACCATGTTCAGACCGACTGTTAAATGTTTAGTGTTAGGGGGTAATATCACCTTGTGTTCACTAAATTTCATGTGATTTTCTGCGACGTACCATGAACGAAAGGAAAGAAATAGAGATATGAGGTTTTGTGCATATGAAAGTACTAGCCACTAACTACAAAAAATATGTTTTATTTTAGTTTTAAAATGGCGGCACAGCAGCGCACACAAGGAAAAAAATCTCGGACGGTCGACATGGGTGTACCGCCACACAATTTTTAATTTGGCAAAAATCAAAAAGTTTCTTAAAATATAGTCCAAAATCTAGCGAACGTCGTAGGATTTTTTTTACAAATTGATTTTTAAAAAAGGGCGTTAGTTTGAGCTTTTGTTTTATTCGAAAAAATTGACCAAAAATCGCTTATAAAATATAAAAATCAATTTATCAAAAAAATTCTACGATATTCGCTAGATTCTGGACTATATTCTAAGAACCTTTTTGGTTTTATTATATTTGGTAATATTTGGTAATATTGATCATAAAAGAAAATAAACTTCAGTTTTTTTTAAATCTTAAAGTTGGTTTTTAATGACACAACTTACTTAAATATATGGGCGATTCTCGCCTGACGCACGGGACATTTTTGCAACAAAAACATTTTTTTTTTTTTTTTAAAAATGAAATTAATAACAAGCAAAACAAAAACTTTATAACGTGGCGCAACTGGATTAAAATTTTTTGAGTATATTTTAATTTTTATATCTGAAACGCTGTACTCCAAATATAAGACATAAACTTCGTTTTGCACGATGTCCCGTGCGTCACGTGAGTTTATGCCTTTTACATATCTTGAGTACTGGACTGCAGATAAAAATTATAATATGCTCAAAAAATTTTAATTCATTTTCTGCGTATTATAAACATTCTGTTTTGTTTATTATTAGTCGCATTTTTTATGAAAAAATGTTTTTGTTGCAAAAATGTCCCATGCGTCACGCGAGAATCGCCCATATAGATCCATCTCTCATCATACTTTTACATTTACTCGTACGTTAAAAATTCTAACTTAAAATTTATTTCTTCTAAACTAGACGTCAGAAATTATTCAAATGGTGTCAGTGAATGCATCATATCTTTCTCTATAATGTACAAAAATTTCGAATTCTAAACATGGAAAATTTCTTGTAATCGATTCACCTTAAATAATATTATTTTACAACTAGCCGTTTACGCCGTATACCCAGCTAATCTGCAACATCTCAGGATGTCAGTCAGTGTTAAATATTTATTAAATAAGATAATATTATTTACTTAAATAGCCTTAGTAATATATGAGGGTTGTCATTCTAAAGTCTGCAATCTCCACCTTGCTCAAATTTTGGGAAATCGCGAAAAATTGATTTAGACTCCAATAGTCTAAATCAATTGATTTAGACTATTGGAGTTCGAATATACTAACAAAAATTAGTACGCTTATAGATTTAGACCATAAAAAAGATTTCGGGTGTCAAAATCCACGTATTTTTTAAACTTTCTGAGTTATTCAGCTCTAAATGTTGGAGATTGCAGATTATGATTTGAACTAGTGGATATTGCCACCTTTGTTCCAAACGGAATTGGATTTTGCTTATTTCGATCTAAATAGTCATACTATTTTAGTTTTATTTCACACATTAATTTCTTACCACATTGAAAATACATACTGCAATTTAGATTACTTTTAATTTAGCATACAGGAAGGTTAGCATACAGGAGGCCTAGGTTTGAATCCCGACTGAATAGAGATTTTCTACTTTGTACTTTGGATGTCCGGGGTGCACTCATACTTTGTGAGGGCTAATGAGTAGTTATACTTGTATGAGCGGCGGCATTACTAGAGTAAAAAAAATGTTAAGGATTTAGAAAAATATGACGCTCTTTGTGATTCCCACAAAAATTGTGAAGAAGCTTTTCAGGATAGAGGAGAAACTGAAATATAAGTTTTTAGTGACATCTTGAGTGTGTGGCTACCAACTATAAAGTTTGTGGGCCTTTACGGGGGCGACGAGGTAGTTGAATTACAAAATTTATAACAAAAAAGATTAATATACATTTATTAATATATATTAATATATATCTTGTTATAAATTCCACAGTCATTTATAACAAAATATCCTGGTTTCTGATTTTCGTGAAAGCCTTACTCGGTAGAGGTGCTGAAACTCGTATACTACGTTTTTACATTAGTTGTCATAAAAATGCCAACTTTGTTCGCGTCAAGCGTACCTTACGTATTTTATAGGCAGTTTTTGCTGTTGTGTTCTATTGATTTTATATAGATTTAAAATCTTTAGATTTTGTTCAATGATATGCAAAGCGCAGGCTCAAAATATATTTGGCCAAGTCGTTGGTTTAGTTAAAAAAAAATAACATATAATAGCAGTTCCAGTATTCGTCCAGTTATCAGTTCCAACTATTCAGTTTACATTTTCTTTAAAATTAGTTAATTAAATATCGGTCTAAAATACATTTGGTTGGCGTATTAGTTTATAGTAATTTGTTAATATGGAACTATTTTCTTCCGCAACGCACATGAATGAGTTAAATTAATACACGCATAGCTATAGATACGTGAGATGCTTACTTACTGTTAAAACTAAAACGGACAAGATGTCGACCTATGTACGTAGTGTTTTCTCTTTCAAGTAGTAAAAAAAAAGGGGCATGTGTTCATTATTCCAGTAGTAACATTTTTTATATATACTAAAATGGATAGGTTAATTGTATTCTTCGCTTTTTTTTCTAAAATATTTAATATAATTACAATTCTAAAATCGTAACTGAACAAATATCTCGACATAACATTACATCCAATATATCACGTAAGAAGTTATATTTTTGAAATTTTTTTTTTTTTTAACATGGCGACGTTTGTTCATTTTGGTGCATGGAATTACAAGAAACGCTGTTTGGGTAATGAATTTTATTACTATTTCTTCATTATTATATATTTTCTTAATATATTTTATATGGCTCATTTTTTTAATCGTAGCCATAATAATATACATATTCATTGAAGCAATTAAATGTTTCAAATTTATAACGTATCATTTCTCAATTCGTGTTAATTATCACGATTATTGAATTAATGTGATACGTATATTTATATATTTATTAAATTTATTTATATTATTTATTCAAGTTTTAATGATATTTAATATATAAATCTCTTATCTTTATTGCATTTATCCTATGTCATGTTGACTTCATTTTCTATTGAACACATGTTTAAAATTATTAAATTTTAAGTATTACATGACAAAAAAACTCTTCTTATCTTGCATCTTAAATTCAAGTTTAGTCCTTTTATATAATTTATAATCTTGTAAGCCTAATGTGATATGCATGGTTTTTTAGTCGTTGAATTTTGTTTGTTAATAACAAAATATTTAAATTCAAATAAATTTTTATTAAATGTATTGCTTATTTATTCTTATGCATCGATACCATATTTTCAGAACAAGTTTTCCTTTCTTAAGGTCTATTTGTAAAAATATTTTAGATTCTTTCAAAACCATATTTCAAGTTTTATAGGCCTTGTCAAATAGTGTTAATTGGGCCCAGCACTGTCAATAAGTTTGGGGCATCGCCCCTAGTACAGGAGCCGCGTACCTTGTAGTCGAGGAGCCGGTCCCTTAAAATTTAACTCATTCATTTATCTTGTTTACAGTTTAATATTTTAATTTGGCTACTAGTTAATATTAATTATTTTTTTTTAAATGTCACACTTATAGTAAAACCCCTTCACATCTTCATAACCAAGTACCCCATATTAAGTTTTATAATGAGAGAAATTCTAAAAAATACTCATGCTCATGCTCATGCTCATTCTCATTCTCATGCTCATGCTCATACTCATACTCATACTCATACTCCACTTGCTCATACTTACTTTGCTTCATTTGCTTACAATAATTTTCGTATACCTTTTCCAACAATTTTTGGGATGACTTTTCGAGAGGGTGTTATTAGTGACCATAAACTTTCAAGATGTTAAATTATTTTATTGCTTACGACAAATACCACCCTATGTTCACTCCAATTGTATTTAAATCTGTTACCTGTTTTACAAGCGACGGTTTCTTTTTGCATTCATATAGATAAGTAGGTAACATGCTGCGAACAATACTGCTGATTATTGTCGTACTTGAAAAGTCATCTCATTTAAATATTGAAAAACTATACTTACGTACATAAATTATATACCTACATTTTTTCAAAGTCTCCGTTGAAATGTATTCACAATTATTGTCAATAGTGTTATGAAGGGTTATCTTTTGTTATATTTTTTACAACTTGGGCTAGTGAAGGTACATATTTGTACAAATTAATTTCTTTTATTTAATAAAAAGAGGTAAATTTTTAAGAAATTGTTCTAAATAGATATTTATGACAATTGTTATTTTCTAATTTTTAATATGAATTTATATAAATATAAAATCCTTATATAGAGTCTATGTCAGACTAAACTTTTTTAGTTAGACTAAAGTTATATAATATTATGATAATAATTATTCATTCAATCATTTGTTGAAAGGTCTATCATTATGTGTGTGGAAATATTTGGATAACTAGTAACTTTTCCTATAAATTAATATATATCAAAGAATGGACAGATTTTTATTTTATTTGTATTAATTATTTTGAATTTAAGAAATATTACCCTAATTTTTAAAGTTTTATTTTTGTAAAATATTGCATTAATTTGGACATCGAAATTTGTATGTTTGACTGTATTGCATATTTGTATGAAATTTTTTTAATGAATAATCGTCGATTGTTAATTATCGAAAAATTTTCCAATGTTATTTATGGAAAAGCTTGTTAATTTTAAATAAAAGAAGGAACCGATAGGTTAATTGATTGTTAAAATTTCTATCAGATTTCTCTGAGCGATACTTTTGACGCTAAGAGTTGAGGACAGTAATTTCTAACCGTTTTCTCATACTGTGCATTTTTACATTCTATGCAATATAAGGCATTAGTAACTATTAAATATAATGAAAATTATTCTTTTGATACTATTTCATGTAAACCATCAATCTGTAAATGTTTAATTTTAAAAACTAACCTTGCACATAATTTTAGTCCCATCTGTAACATAAAATTTTAACAATCAATTAACCTATCGGTTCCTTCTCTTATTTAAAATTAACAAGCTTTTCCATAAATAACATTGGAAAATTTTTCGATAATTAACAATCGACGATTATGTATTAGAAAAATTTCATCCAAATATGCAATACAGTCAAACATACAAATTTCGATGTCCAAATGCAATATTTTACAAAAATAAAACTTGAGAAATTAGGGTAATATTTCTTAAACTCAAAATAATTAATACAGATAAAATAAAAATCAGTCCATTCTTTGATATATATTAATTTATAGGAAAAGTTACTAGTTATCCAAATATTTCCACACACATAATGATAGACCTTTCAACAAATGACTGAATGAATAATTATTATCATAATATTTTATAACTTTAGTCTAACTAACTAAAAAAGTTTATTCTGACATAGACTCTATATAAGGATTTAATATTTATATAAATTCATATTAAAAATAAGAAAATAACAATTATCATAAATATTTATTTAGAACAATTTCTTAAAAATTTACCGGTTTTTATTAAATAAAAGAAATTCATCTGTACAAATATGTACCTTCACTAGCCCAAGTTGTAAAAAATATAACAAAAGATGACCCTTCATAAAACTATTGATAATAATTGTGAATACATTTTAACAGAGACTTTGAAAAAATGTAGGTATATAATTTATGTACGTAAGTATAGTTTTTCAATATTTAAATGAGATGACTTTTTAAGCACGGCAATAATCAGCAGTATTGTTCGCAGCCCGTTACCTACTTATCTATATGAATGCAAAAAGAAACCGTCGCTTTTAAAACAGGTAACAAATTTAAATACAATTGGAGTGAACATAGGGTGGTATTTGTCGTAAGCAATAAAATAATTTGACATCTTGAAAGTTTATGGTCACTAATAACACCCTCTCGAAAAGTCATCCCAAAAATTGTTGGAAAAGGTATACGAAAATTATTGTAAGCAAATGAAGCAAAGTAAGTATGAGCAAGTGGAGTATGAGTATGAGTATGAGTATGAGGATGAGCATGAGCATGAGCATGAGCATTTTTTAGAATTTCTCTCAATATTTTTTTTCTCTCCTTTTTTATTGCGTGTGTTCTTATGGACTGTTTCGGCTCTATCCCATACTCTTCACCACAAGGAATTCATAGTTTACTTACATACTTTTAATCAAAAGTGACGGAATTGAAACAAAATGAGTACAATAATAATGCTCAGTTTTCTGAAAAAATTAGTATTTTCTGCATTTTACAGATGGATTTATTTTGTTATAAAATTTACAAGTTAACAATATAATGTGTAAATTTAACACAACTAAATAACAAACTGAGTCAATTCAAGACATGGTTCGCACAAGATTTTATCAATATTATTTTCTTCTTGATTCTGATTGGTTGATATTGGATATTGTGGAGTTTGTTATAACATGAGGCTTGTAGTATTGTACAAATACATTCATACTGATTCATACACATATCCCAAAGATCTATTTTTCTTAATTGTAAACAAAATAGTAAATTGGCCCCTACACACTCAATAACATTACACAAATTCTGATCTTACACAATATTATGGATCAATTTATTGTAGATTATACTGAAGGGTTGTACGACATGCAACTTTATTTATTTACAAGTTTAATTTGTTTATTGTGTCACTTATTGTGCCTATAATTTGAACCAGTTTAAAATATTAATTTGTAAAAAGTAATGGAAGCGTAGCAGTAGCAAAGGCACTAAGTACCAATTCATATATTTTGAGTTGTTACACAAATAAGGAATAAAAACTCCTTAGATATAATACATTATGCAATTTTTTATTTACTTATTATTACACGAGAGGTTTGTATTTTTCGAATAAATTTGGACTTGTCTAACGAAAATTTGTTGCCTATAGCAATTTAACGAGAAGAACTGTCAACTAACAAAAACGCGACAGCGGAGCTGAATCGTTTTTGGGTTGACAGTTCTTCGAGTTAAATTGCTTTAGGCAAGAAATTTGAGTTATAGAAAACACAAATTTATTCAGAAAAAATATAAATCGAAAGTGTAATACGGTAAAACAATTTAACGAATAAAATAAATTAGTATAATTCATATTATTAATGAAATTATTTAATACATTGTTACGATGATTCTGAAATCATTTAAATTTACCAATCAGAATTTTTGTTTCATTTTTATCGTGTTTACCTACAACGAAATGACCAATGAAATATTTTGTACCATTTTTTTCGCTGTAAAAATTTGTCCTAACTTTTTCCATTGTAAAAGTGAAAAAATTTTAATATTCTTATGGCACTTGATACACATGAGTTAAATTGTCAAGTTAAAAAAAAAGAAGCTATTTTTTGGCACTTAGTGCCTTTGGTACTTCCACGCTTCAATTATTTACTACATCGTAGCATTTTTATCAGTTAATCACTTAACATTTTGAATCAAAAAACAATTTTATTATCATCTAAAAAAGACTTTAATAAATTGCACAAGCTGACTACGTAATACTATTGGGCGTGTAGGGATTTCTGATACTTGAAGTTGCTGTAAAGAAAGACCTTTTTACATATTATATACATACACATATATACGCATATTGTGCAGTATAACTAGTTGCAGAGTTTTTGAGGTATCAAAGTCCAACAAAAAGGAAAGATGTATTTTTAGTAAGAGATATACATATTTTATTATGTTAAGAAGATAAAATACTTTTGCAATAAAGATGGATATAGAGTAATTATGTCTAAACTCCCCCTATTAGTTGTTATATCTCTCACTCGGGTAATATTGAACGATACATACAATGTATGAAAATACACTACGTTGTAAAAAAAAGTAATCGATTTTGAAATAGTTTGCTTATTTATATAGTAATGCAATGATCATTATATAGTAATGATTTATATAGTAATGCAATGATCATGGAAAATTACCTACTTAAATAAGTAATTTTAAATTAAATAAATTTCCTATGAATGTTTTTCAATATGGGAACAAATTTTTCCGTCGTAAAAATATTTTGTATAATATTATTAAGTACTCCCTTATCGAAGCTGTCCAGATCTGTTTTATGTTTTACATGTTTTTTTCTTTCTTTTTCAGCAAAAATAGCTTCCGATCCATCATTTTTTTTTGCTTCACTAGCTATTCTAGTTAAAGTTGCCAGCGATATACCCGTAGCTGCAGTAACACGATTTTTAACTTGAGTTAATGGGATTTTCACACCACCACTTTCACTTTTCATAAACACTAACACATTTAAAATGATAAGTTTTGCTTGTGGACTTAACATTTTATTTTTAATACTCGTATTCATTTCCATATTTAAATTAATTAAATATCAATAGATAAAAACCCGATTAAAATAGAAGGTATAAAAAAGTATAATAATAATCAAGAATACGATAACTTAAAAAAAAATTGTTAAAATATCGAAAATTGTATCTCGCAGGTAAAGCGAATGGAATTGACTAGCCAAAGCTAAGTAAAAGTACTGATTCTAAAAATTACAAATTTATTTGTAAACATACAAATTTTGTAAAACTAATAAACAGATTTTATTGCAATATTTACAAAGGTAGGTTTTATGCAGGTTTTATGACTGTATCAGGTAGTTCAATAAAATTGAATACATTTCAATTAATTAACCACTGAAAAGTACAGACTTTAAAAGAGAAAATTGTAGACCGTTTTATTATTTGCAATATTTAGTAAATTGTTCAGAAAGTATAAAATATTAAAAGTTAAACGTTTCTAAACTACAAGAAATATGTAATATAATTAAAACTAGAAATACCTATGATAAGAAATTTAATGTTTCAAAACGACTTAACGCTACCAATTTTAAAATATTAAATACTAACAGGAAAATTTTTTATGAAAAATACCCTTACATAGTAATAATAACATATTTTGGTATTTATAAATACGATTTTTTTAATGGTGTAGACCCTTACTTTCATTTATTTAACGGAGTACTGTAGTAAAACTGGAAGTGGACTTTAGTCGCTCAGAAACTTTGCAACTACCTATATATGTATACATTATTGGTAACAGTTTTAAAACTACATATGTATGTGTGTATCTGTCCTTTCGTTCACACTGAGGCTGTGCTCGGATTGTCAAATCTATACATATAATAAAATTGTAACAAGACCATTTCTGTACATGGAATATTTTTTGAAAATTGTACTGGTACTGTAAATAGTTATCGATGTAGATACCAAAACAGCGTTTTTAGAATTTTTGTCTGTCTGTCTGTCTGTTCACGCATCACGCAAAAACTATCGAATGGATTTTAATGAAATTTGGTGTGATGATAACTTATTAGCTGGGTCAACATCTAAAATACTTTTTACTCCGGGAAAATTTCTCATTCCCACGGTAAAATGGAAAAACCATTTTGAGCATGTGTACACATTAGGCAAAAACTATTGGACGGATTTTAATAAAATTTGGTGTGGTGATAACTTATTATCTAGAGCAACACCTAAAATACTCTTTACTCTGGGAAAATGCCTTATTCCCACGGGAAAATAGAAAAACCATTTTGTGCATGTGTACGCATTACGCAAAAACTATTAGACGGATTTTGATGAAATTTTGTGTGGTGATAACCTACTAATTGGGTCAATATTTAAGATACTTTTTAGTCCGGAAAAATTCCTCATTCCCACGGGAAAATAGAAAAACCATTTTGAGCATGTGCCTGCATTACACAAAAATTATTATATTAGAACGTCGTCGCGGGTACGGCTAGTAAATAAAAAAAATTTAAAAATTAGAACTCTCTTTTTTAAAAATTATCGTCTATTCTTCATTTACGGATATTGTATAGGGTCTTAAGTTTCTGAAAAAAGCAGTTCGAGACCTAGGTTAATAATGTGGTCAAATTTCCCAGACAAAATATCGTTTTTTATTTATAGTACATAATTAATAGTACATAATTTTTATAGTACATAATTAATTAAAATGTGACCTAAACATTTCAAAGAGACAGACACGGGAATATTAGAATATTATATGACTAGAATAATGTAATTAAGCATTAACAATCACCATTAGACTTGCATTTGATGTCAGCAATGCCGAAACAAACAATTTTTACATTAAAATAGTTAAGTAATAAGTTCGGTAATTATACAAGATTAAAAATCGTCAAATGTATGGTAAAACATTTTCATCTATGACCACCAAATTTAAAATATTATTCGCTCTACTTGATGTTAAATACAGACTAATAATGTTGACAATCCGTGCACTTTTCCTTGCACAAATTTAAATTTTAAAAATGAATATGTAAATCTGAAAGATAAACAAGAACGACAGATAGGTTTCATACTCAAAATCTATGTTTCCACTCTGTCTAAAAAAGGTCTACCTAAAAATATGTAGTGTGTGAAGAAATCCTCATATTTTTGTACATAAAAACAGAAACTTTTGCTAGTGCCAGATACTGATATTTAAGAACAGAAATAGTAAAAAATATGAAAAACTGATCGGACATTTTCTTTCCAGTTAAGATTTAACACACAAAAGCTTTTTAAATGTATTGTGGGCGGCGCTTAAAATTTAGATAAACTAATTCCTTTAAAGACATATTATTTAAAGTCTATTCTCCAGCCGACTTTACGGGACGTATGCAGGGATGGTACAAATCAAGATTTGATTGGGATACAGAAAAAAGTTATTTTTCTGTTCGTTTAGACTGTCTTCGCTAACTTTAAAGCAATTTTTTAATATTCTTGGTGAACAAAAAAATACCTTTCTTCTTGATCTTTATCCTGTATATGGAGACTAGACAAGGAGACAAAACTCAATGTATTGAAAAAAGTGTCTTTATCAAAGATGGCACTCGTGTTCGACGGATACGAAAGCGGTACAGTACTTATTTTCAAATGGAACACTCTCAAATGGAAACGCGGGCTTCTATATTATCTTTGTTAGCTTTTGAATAGAATCTTCTGGAATCTTTTTCAATGTTCAACTCAGTTATAAAGTGGCGTTTTCGATCGTTTTTAAAATAAACTTAACAATTTTTATTTTGCGTCGCATCATTTATATTGTATATTATATAATTCGCTAACGTCACTATGTAAAATCGGAGTCAGTACCATTGGATATCCGCCGTATAAAGTAATTTAAAGTTGGTAGAGTTTATTTCATACGTACAGTCTGTCTCATAATATAGCCTCACTAAGAACTTTTATATCTCACTTACAATATTTTAGAAAAACAGGTTAGCCAGTAATACGTTAGTCGTATATTTCGAAGATGTTTTATTGTGTAAAAAAAAACGCCGTGAGCAGCGGGGCCCCATCACGGTAGTCGAATTTTCCCCTTCATCTTCGGTATTGAATGTCTACAAGCGAAATGTGATTGAAAGTCTACAACCGAATTGTCATTTTGTTGGTTTCAAAACTGGTGATGAGTGTTCGGCTGATCGAGGCTTTAAAAAAAGGTTTTAAGTATTTAAGGGCTGTATCTCAGTAAATTTCAATTTTGTGCCGAAAACAGGTAGCAGAAAAAAAACAAACACAATCCGTACGAGGACATTCCTGCCCATGTTTATCCGCTAATTGCCTTTATGTTTTAGTCTTAAATATTAAAAAAGGACCTTAAATAGTAAACTGGAAGGCCTTTATAAAGATATTTTTTCTTTCAAAAAAAAAAAAAAATAAAAAATAAAAAATAAAAAAAAAATAAAAAATTATTTTATAAATAATAAAAATCCAAAATTCCTACTTTATATGTATGTATACATATAGAATTACCTATATGTAATGTAATATGTATGTATGCAACTACCTATATGTATGTATTGATGATGATGAAAAGTTCCATGTCCTCTAGAGGACGTTGGATACCACCTTCTTCCACAGTATTCTGTTTTTCACACTCCTCAGTATTTCAGTAAATTTGGATTTTGTCCATCTTGTGATATTATCGACCCAGGACGTACGTTTCCTGCCTCTAGTTCGTTTTTTTTCTAACTTTCCTGTTAGTATCAGCTGTTGAACTTGAAACTTTTCAGAACGCATTAGGTGCCCGAAATATGAACATTGTCTTCTTTTAATAGTAGTTACCAGTGATCTTTCTTCCTGGATTATTCTTAACACTTTATCATTACTTATAAAATCATTCCATTTAATGTTCATCATTCGTCGAAAGCACCACATTTCAAATGCATTTAATTTATTGATTATTGCATCAGTTAATGTCCAGGTTTCACACACGTAAAGTAACACAGACCATACATATGCTTTCAAGAACCGCACTCTTATTTTTTTGTTTAGTTTATTATTACACAACATTTTTTTCATGTCATAGAAAGCTGTTTTTGCTTGCCCTATTTTTGTTTTAACTTCTAATACCTGATTGTTACTGTCATTAAAATTCACACCTAGATATTTATAAGTTTTGACTTGTTTAATACGCGTTATATTTTTAAATTTTATATTAAGGTCAACGTTTTTAGAACTTTTTGTAAACACCATCACTGCCGTTTTGTTTATGTTAAATTTTAAACCGGCACTTTCACTGTATTTAACAACATTGTTTATTATTTTTTGGAGACTTTCTTCAGAATTTGCGATTAATACAGTGTCGTCAGCGTAGCGTATGTTGTTTATTATTTCGCCATTTATTTTAACTCCTTCCTTTAAATTTTCTAAAGCTCTTAGCATTATTTGTTCACTATATAAATTGTATAACAGTGGTGACAGTACACAGCCTTGACGAATTCCTTTTTTAATCGGTATCCACGGTGTTTTTCCTGACTTTACTTTAACTGCTGCTTCTTGGTTATAGTAAATATTTTTAATTATATTTATAAGTCTTTTGTCAACTCCCACACTATACAAGTTTTCTATCATCAATTTATGTTTCAGACATATGTATGTATTGCTTTTGTTAAAAAAGTAAATTCATTTTTTTTAAATTTTTTAAAATTACTATTCGCCTACTGTGTGTTAGAATAAAAGTAATTCATTTAAAACACATTTACAATACCACTGAATTCCGATGTAAAAATGGGAGAAGTGGGGGGAAAAGTAATGTTTAATCCCTAAAAGGCACTAGCTGGATACTAACTCAATACACGTACAAAATTTCAGCTCTGTATGTTTTCTTAGAAAGCTTCTAGACGTGTTAGAAAAAAAGTAAAAAAATCAAGGAAATATTGGCGTAAAAATCGTGGGGGTAAGGGTTAAAAGTTGAAACCTCCAAAAAGCAGTGGTTGGCTATTAACTTAACTTGTACACAAAATTTCAGCCCTCTAGGTTTATTTGGGGAGATTTTGACCCGAACGAAACTGTTAAAAAACAAGAAAAATGATGTTCTTTTTGGTATAAAAATGGTGAGGGTAAGGGTTAAAAGTTGAGACCCCCAAAAGGCACCCCCTTGATACTAACTAAATCCCCATACAAAATTTCAGCCCTCAAGGTTTATTTGGGTGACCTGTGCGAGTGGTACAAACTTCAAAAACGTCAAAAAAGCATGAAATTGTAGCTTAAAAATGAGGGGGGTGGGGGTAAAATATTAAAACCTCCAAAAAGCATAACCTAGGTATGAACTATATCAACACACAAAATTTCAATCCTCTACGTTAATTCTGGGGGGCTGGGGGCGTGTTAGATCCAGCGAAAATCGTTTTCCCCCTCCCTACTCCCTCCAAATCACTCTAGGAAGCTGAATTTTGGATATGTTGTAGATAATTGATCGAAACATTATTTAAAACCGGTTTGAAAAGTTTTATTGTTTTGTTACCCCCCACCACCCCCTTAAAGTTCGGGTCGGAAAAAAAATTTGCCCAAAATTTTACCCCACTTTGGTAGTATGAGGTGCCTCGAAAATGAGCCCCATTTACCAAATTTCATCTCTTAACTTCCATAGGGGGGCCCTACACAAATTAAAAGGTGGCGGGAATATATATATATATATATATATATATATAATATATATATATATAAATATATATATATATATGTATATATATATATATATATATATATATATATATATATATATATATATATATATATATATATATATATATATATATATATATATATCAGACATCTTTTTTTTTACATAATCGTGTTCTACGGGTCCGAAAACGGATAGCGCCCCTACTCTCGCCTCTCGCAGCTCTTATCGTATAGACTGTATAAGTCTAATTTTTCGGAGAAAATTCGACTAAAAATATGCAGTATTTGTTTTAATAAATTAAACGCACAAACAAATCACAAAAGTTATATCAAAGACATATAAAATTAATATAATTTTTTGTCCCATAATATAGCCTCACTTTTCAAAAATTAAAATTATAATAATTTTAATAATTAATGAATGGTTGAGGTTCCTTTATTTTCCACTATTTGTGAAATTTTTGTTGGAATATTTTCATATAAATTCCTCGTATATTCCAGTGGCATTTGGCATCAGTTATGTCTAATATTTTCTTTCAATTTTATTTGAAATTATATTGTTTCCCGTCGTTGTATACTTTACGGGACGAATAATTCGATACATTTTCGATTATGTTTAGATCATGCGATCTTGCTGATCGTTTAAACAGATCAGTTTATTTGTTTAAACCACTCGGGTACACACTCAGCATTGTGAATTGAGACATTATCCTGCTGAAATATCCACTCTCTTCCCTGTGAACCCTTATTTATTTTTACTTCTTGTTGAAAAAGAGTGTCGGCGTATTTTTTCGAATCCTGCCGTCCTTTTAAAGTAACAAGATCGATAACTTCATTGAAGTAAACCGCTTCCAAAACATTATTGATCCATCATCCATTTCTCTCGACTTAAATAAAATTGTTATTTATGTAAATCGTAATAGTAATATGTGTGAATATCCATCTGGGTTTTCAAGATTAAACTTTTTGTATCCCATTCTGTTGTCCAAACCTTATACTGACGCGCAAAATTCAAACGGTCAAGTTTATGTTGATACACACAAACTTTTTGGAATCGAAGAGAAATGGGTGATGGATCAATAATGTTTTGGAAGCGATTTGCTTCAATGGGGCGGAGAGTGGATATTTCAACAGGATAATGTCTCAACTAACAATTCTAAGTGTGTACAGGAGTGGTTTAAACAAAGAAAGTAATCTGTTTTACACGATCACCAAGATCAACTGATCTCAATATCATCGAAAATGTATCGAACTATTCGTCCCGTAAAGTATACGGCGGCGGGAAACAATATAATTTCAAAAAAAATTGAAAGTAAATATTAGACGTAACTGATGCCAAATCTCACTGGAATATGCGAGGAATTTGTATGAAAATATTCCAACAAAAATTTCACAAATAGTGGAAAATAAAGGAGCCTCAACCAGTCATCAATTGTTAAAATTATACTTAATTTTTGAAAAGTGAGGCTATATTATGGGACAAAAAATTATATTAATTTTATATGTTTTTGGTATAATTTTTGTGATTTGTTTGTGCGTTTATTTTATTTAAACAAATATTGCATATTTTTTTTTTACACAATAAAACATTTTCGAAATATACGACTAACGTATTACTGGCTAACCTGTTTCTCTAAAATATTGTAAGTGAAATATAGAAATCCTTAGTGAGGCTATATTATGAGACGGACTGTAAGTAGAGTTTAATTCATACGTATGTAATTTCTATGTATGGTCTATTTCAGTTAAATTTAACCATGCTTCGTAACTTTGAATTTAAATAATTTCCGTTTTCCTGGCTTTATCTCTTTTATTATTGCATTTATGTAAATTTTAAATTTGCAGTTTATTTTTAGAAAAGAATAGAAGATCGATTTGTTTCGAATATAAGAATTATTTAATTTTTTAACGAAAACGCATGATTAATTTTATCTGAAAAGAGGTATATTTCCTTATTATTAAATATCATCAACCGACATTGGTGATTCTCAAATGGAAACACTCACTTCCCCAGTCCCGACGTGTTTCCATTTGAGAATAAGTACTGTAGTTACATTCTGTTTTATCCGTTTTATGTTACTATATTCGCTATATTTACATCAGTATTAACGCCGCGAGTGGTAAAAAAAGAAAGCCTTAAATTTACCATTTTCCTGACCAATTTTGTCAATTCCTCTCATATAAGTTAAATCTCCTTTTTATAATACTCCATTATCCCATATTACGTACTGTAAATTAACAATTAAACAACGTAACTAATGGAATTTGAAGTATAT
The DNA here is from genome assembly GCA_035578155.1 of Brachynemurus nebulosus. Lineage (NCBI taxonomy): Eukaryota > Metazoa > Arthropoda > Insecta > Neuroptera > Myrmeleontidae > Brachynemurus > Brachynemurus nebulosus. The sequence goes on along the minus strand of JAPWDM010000046.1, from coordinate 1,966,229 downwards.
GTCACAGTATTTTTAATATGTAATGATTTATTTTGAATGTCGTGTATCAAAGTCACGGTCTACAAACATTTAGAGGTACGCGGACACGCATGAACAAATCACGAACAAATCAAAACTGTCTAATATATTACGAAAAATCATTCATAGGTGCAGTAAAAATTTGTTATTTGTCATTTTCTTTTCTTAATTCTTTCCATTGCCATTTCCATTTTCTATCCTTATATAAAAATTGTGTACCTAAATTTGCAAAATTTTTATAGAAGAAATTTAATTCCACTAAACTTAATCATTTATTTTGCGGATATGATTTAATCTAAATGTTATGTATACAGCTGAACCTTTTTTTATACGGTGAGTAGGAACCACGTAGAAAAATCGCACAAAAACAAAATATTTAAATATGTATTTTATGAAAAGCTATAAGAAGTATAGTTCGCTTCAGATTGTAAAAAAAAATTTTATGCGGTGGGTTGTAACCGCATAAAAAAGGTTTCATAGAAAATACATAACTCAAACCACTCAAAACCTTACGATTTCCTTACAAGTTTCTTTTCTAAACGAGATAAAATATTAATTTATACATGGACCATGTAATTTCATTTTCCGAAAAATTAGACTATATATAGCCTATACGATAAGATGGGGACGAGGCGAGACTAGGAGCGCTATCTGTTTTCGGATCCGTAGAACACGATTCTGAAGGCCAATATATATATATATATATATATATATATATATATATATATATATATATATATATATATATATATATGGCCCCCCTATGGACGAGAGAAGCTGAAATTTGGTAAGTGGGGCTCATTCCAATTTGATCCGACCCAACCTTAATATATCCAAAATTCAGCTTCCTAGGTTAACCTGAAAGGAGTAAAGCGAGAAAAAAGTGTTTTGACTGGATCTAATAGAGTTAGTACCTAGAGTCTGGTTTTTGGAGGTTTTAATACTTTACCCTCACCCGCACCATTTTTAAGGTACAATTTCATGTTTTTTCGACGTTTTCGAAATTTGTACCACTCGTACAGGTCACCCAAATAAACGTAAAGGATTTGAAAGGTGTTCGTCTGAAGCCGTCTGTTTAAGGAACTATGCGAATATTCATCTGGAACTGTGAAGGGAAAATGCGGAAAACTTTCATACGATAATATTGATATTTGAATTATTGCCAATAATATTGTGTGTACGCAGTGTACGTAAGCTTCAATATTTTTCCTGTAATTCGGTCCGTTCAAACTGTGTATATTTTTGGAAACACTATATGGATCATAAGAAAACAGATAAAAAAATAAACATTTTGCTTATTAGGGTGTGTGTGCTAAAAGTCGTCCCCTTAAATAATTAATGATATGCAAAATTTTGAATTTTGAATTTACGCGTATTTTTATCATCTTATTAAGTACTTTTAAGTATCGCCTTTCTAAATAAATGGAGATTAAATTTCTAAATTAATAAATAATTAAAATATTAGGTTAAGTCGGCCACTTGTGCTCTCAAGCCGGCCAAAAATATTCCTAAGGTCGGCCATAGCGATTTTTCATAATATAAATGAATTACTTGATTGTAGCTTATTATGAAACTAACGAAAACGTTTAAAGAAAACTATTCTAACATTAAAATATGTTATTAATTTAAATTTAAATCAAAACAGAATTATAAAAGAACATTTTTAAATAATTTTTAACAAATATCAACAATTGGTAATCATTATTACAATTTACAGTTATAAAATATAATCTGAGATTTTCGATTAAATTACATTTTGTAATCGTAATGTGTAATCGTTTCTGAATTACAAAATATATACTTTAATTACATAATTATGATTAACTTTACTTAAAATACTTATAAATATGAATAAAACTGCACTATCTAAATTAAAGCAATTTCGATAGTGAAACAGTTAGGTTAAAGAGTAAATTAAGGTAGGGTTGGCAAACAAATTGTTTACTTTGTTAATTTAAGGGCTAACAGAGCCTAAATTAACCACTTAAAATCAATTTGTGACAAGTAATTCGATATCAATATATTCAATAAGAAATTTCCCGCTGTCATTCAACATGTCTCAATAGGTTTTGTAAAGTAGGTTCCTTTAACAATTTCTAACAGTACCAACGGGCGCCTATTACAAACGGTAAAACATTTTAATTTTAACATTAATATACAGAAATTGGTATACCTGTCAAAAATTTGAAATCTGTATTTTACAGTTTACTTCATATTTTATGAAAACTCCAATCTTATTTTCCTAAAAATATTACCATGTCGTTCTGTAAACACTTTTTAACATTCCGTAAGTATCTTTTATCATATTTAGTATTTACATAAAGACAATTAAATATTATTAATACGCCCAATAAAATAACAAGTACTCTTCGACTTTTGTTGATTACTAATCAAACAGCTATGTTGTGCGTTAACTTTATTTGGGCTTACATTGTATTTGCAATATTTATTCTTTTAAGTCAGTAACCCTAATTTATTTACTCGTATTGTTTAAATTTATGCTAACATAAACTTTTTGTGATTTGCTATTTTTATTATATTACATTACCTAGTAAGTAAATGTTCGAAGTAAGTCATACCTGTATATAAGTATACGTCACATTAGTTTTACTAAATGCCTGTTATGTTCCTTATATGAAAATATACTATTATTACAAGTGCTGCATTAAATATGTAAATAAACAGGTCAATTTTACGTTTAATAAATTCAACTTTCTGCTAATTTAATTACAATTTACGTAAATCACTAAGCGCAGTAACGCGTAGGCAAGTTCTCACCAGCCTTACGTGCACCATCTATTTTTACACGAACCATTTCAAGCCATTTTTCACCCATTTAAAAATCTTATAGTTCTGTTTGATGTATCGAATCAAAATTTAGCATACACAATAACATGCTCGAAATCACTCTGTTTCAAATTTCATCGGTCTAACTTTGTTAGTTCCTGAAACATAGGCCTCCAAGAATCGATAATTTTCTCACTTACTTACTAACAGATCATCAAAACCTCTGGCCTACTCCCAGTGGACCTAGGAAATTGAAATTCGGTCAGAGTATAGATCTTAGTCTAAAAGTAAAGGAAAAAATCATAATATTGTTTGTTGTTTGTACCCTTTCTTTCGAAAAATACAGGGCAATTTTATAAAATATAAAAATTACTCAAAACCTTCCTAAGTATTCAAATGCACTAGTCACTGGTAATTATAAAAAAGGAATAATTATTTATAACAAATTACCTACTATTAATCGTAATAATATTGCCTACTATGATTGATAATTTCATAAACATTTAAACTGAACAAGTTTGTATTAAACTACATTTCCAACAAAAAGTCGTGAGATCCCACCAAAAACATAATTTTGAAAAATGGGCAAGTTCTATTATATTGTGTTAAACTTGAAAAAGAATTGAAATCAAAATAAGCTGTCAAGTTCCAAACACATTTTTCGTGCAGAATCGAAATAAAATAAATTGTTTTAAGGGAGGAGTTCACGCCATCTCGTTTTTTGTTTTTATTTTGTTCTGTGGTTCTTTACAAACACGGTGATATATAAAACATGGCCAAAATTTTTTTTTTTAATGTAGAAAAATATTTATTTGTGAGCCGCTGCACAACCAAGTTGCTGCTCCTTTGCAGGCAACGCTCGCTCCCCCCTCGCGATTTGATCAGTAATATTTTGTTTTGGTGTGTACATGAGTTATAGTATGCACTGAGATGATGTTCTTTTATTGACGTCTTTTATCGCCTTTGTAGACGTATTTCCTCAAAGTTGATCTGTTTTTTTCAACATCTGCTTTGTATGTCATCTGCTTATTTCTAAAGTTGTGTTTTTCCCGACAAGGAAAATCATATCAAGTTCTAGAAAAGATAGAGACTTAATTTTTTTTAAATTTTGTTCATAAACATATTGCGCATAAAGTGGAGTATGCTTTTTCCATTTGAACAATTGTAACTATTTTTAAACATTTTTTTTTTTTAATAAAAAATTGGGTTTTATAATTTTTAGAAGTTTGGGATTACAATTTTATAGTTAATTTTTAAAATTACCTGAAACCCATACTCAGCTTTATGGACAGGTCCTTTAGGAATAAAATAATGAAAAAATATTTAAAAGATATTCATTACTTTTTGAGATATGGCGTTCCTTGTAAACGCTTAAAAACTTGTGAAAAAGGGCCCCCTCCCCCCACAGGGAAGAGTAATGAATGTTTAAAAAACAAAATTTTCTATTTGAAACCCTCCCTAATTTGAAAAAATTTCAACAAGCAAAATAATCATAAATAAAGAAAGTTGCTTTTTTATTTGAACTCCCCTCTTAAAAATATATACATCAAGTTTTTTTAAAGTGAATGATAACAATTTTTCATTAAAACTTGGGGAATCTTTAACACCAGGTATACAATACGTGATAAATGAATAAAAACTCGGCAAGTTCCAATGAAAAATTTCTATCATTTACTTTAAAGAAGCTTGAGCCACAAGTTTCTGCTGGTTTCACATTATAAAAGTATCAAAAAAAAAAAAAAAATCCCCTTTTTAGAGGCCCTAATTAATATTATGACTTATTTTGGTAAAAATTCTTTTATCCTTTTAAATTTTTCAATACTTTTAAATTGTGTTAAAAAAAGTTTAAGTTCTATATGGATTTATATGTAACTTAACTAAAAGTTAATATTATATTATAAAAATGTGTTAAAATGGCATTCTTCTTGCTACCTTTGGGGAAGCACTACAAGGAGTTAAACGAATCCGATTCACAGGAAGTTTTAATGCAGGACATTTTGATGTTTTAAATCGGTTGGCTGAATCCACAAACTCTGGTATATATATAAAAGCGAAATATGTACTATCTTTATCTATTCCTAATTGTTTCGAGAAAACGGTAGTAGAGATCAAAAAATGATGAAAGAAAAGTATAGGTAAATTTGACATACGAATCGAAAGAAAAATGTTAGAGTTAAATGAAAGTTATCCCGCAGGACCGTAGGGCCCCAAAAAAGGGTTTAGAGAAAACAGTGGAACGTATCATTACTAAATTTTTCGTAAATACTATTGAGATTCTGAAAAAAATAAACGTTACTTTATAATTAATCCTTAAGGTCCGAGAGGTCTCAAAAAGAACTAAAAATAATATTGGCTGGGCGAATCTTGACTTAATTTTGCTCAAATAGTATTGAGATTCTGAAAAAAGTGAATGTGAGGTTAAAATTGCCCTCTAGGGTTCTGGAGACTCAAAAAAACCCAAGATAAACGACTGGATGGATCTTAACTTTTATTCACATATTATTAAGAAACTGAAACAAATTAACGCGAGTTTGTAAATATTCTCCAGAACCTTGGGAGCTCGAATCGTCTCGCAAATTAACGTACTCTTAAAGTTATCAATGTGACTATCTGAAGGTATGAAAATTAGATATGTTATTGAAATATGAAAATACCAGAGAATTTCAGTATATCTTATTTAAAAGTAAGTTGAGGTCAAAATTAATCCGCAAGGCTAATCGAATAGGACTCTAATAAAACAGCTGGTCCGATCTTGACAAAATTTTATCAAACTATGTTATTGAAATAAGAATAAGATTATTTTAAAGTCGCTGGGCGTGCCAAGCGATGTACTATAAAGAACTGATTTTGTATAAAATTTCAGAACATCCAATTTAAATGAACATGTGGTCGAAATTGTCCATCAATGACACCAAATAAATTCCAAATTAAAAAGCTGAAGAAATTTTGACAAAATTTTGCCAAATACTATAGAGATCTCCGAAAAAGATGAAAGAGGGGGTTAAAATTTTCCCCAAGGCCTTGATTTCCTGGAAGGCCTACGTACGTGAAGTTTTTGCGGTGCGAATATTAGCGACCTAATTAAAATATGAAGATAGATTATAAAGTCGTTAGACGAGCAGACCCCAGCGCTATAAATAATTGACTTGGCTTAGAAATTCGGAATATCTGATTTAATTTATTTTAAGAAATCTAATTGGACCTATAATTTAGAATATTTAACGTGGGTGAAACCACGGGCCACAGCTAGTATATAATATATAGAAATAATACTAAAAATATACATATATGTATGTTGATTATTTATTATTGTTTCCATAGTTTCAAAGTATGCTTTGGCAAAAATTTTTACTACTTATATTTAAATTTTATTTTAATTGTTTATGCTAATTTTATGAACAAAAATGTGCTCGTAGGAAAAGTATAGTGTAAAATACGTGGGAAAAGCTTATTTCTCACTCAGACGAATTATTGCATTTGCCCTGCGGGCTCGCGCAACAAACTCATATTCGTGAGAAATAAGCCTCTTTTCCCACTTATTGTACAATATACTATTTTTGCAATTCTGAATTAAAAAGTTAACTTTTTAGTTGCCTGTAGATACTTTTTTTCACGCGTGAAAAAAGTAAATAAGCAATTTTCATTCCTACAGTAACGCTGCAAGTCATAGTTAGTTATTCATGAACTATTTAAAAGAAATATTTTGAATTTTTTTTAATAAATATATCAAATTTTTAATATACTGAGATCGTATTTCCATTTTTTATTGAACTTTTATTTATTATAAATATTAATAATACAATTTTTTACTATACTAAAATTTACAGGGGTCAGGGGAGAATTTTCTTTACTTATATTTGTAATTTCCTGCACATTTGAAGATGTTTCTAAAGAATCTTTTGTTCCTCCTAATATTTTAATTGAAATTTTAATTTTAATTATTTTTTGACCGTTGACCCAACGATTGATGAACAGGATTTAAGGAGAATAAAACAAATTCCCAGAATCCCATAGAAAACGTTTATTTATTTTTGTCCGATATATTTCGACATGGTTGATGTCGTTTGATGACGTTTCTTCATTAATTGAAATTTCTTTCTTATTTTCAGTTGAATTGTCTACGTAGCCCTCTGCAACACTACTAGATTTCCAACCGCCATGGCGCTTAAGTATCGATATATCTAGGCCAGTGTCGGCTAATAGTGAAGCTGATGAGCGTCTAAAACGAACGGCCCTATATTGGTCACAATTAGGTAAATTTAGAAACTGTTCAATTTTTTTTTTTGGAAATTCTGCAATTGTGTTCATTCCCACTGGCTGCGAAACACATTTTTCATGTCTGTAGGTTAGAAAAAAACGAGAAAGTGTCGTATTTTGTGGTCGCAGGTTCATATATTTTCTAAAAATATCAAGCATATTTATTTTTGGCACATTTCCCTTAGTTATAATAAATTCTCTTGAAGTTTTTGTTTTTGTATCCGGCACAGAAATTTTTATACAATCACCCATATCTTCAATATCTGAAATTGTTATTTTGATAAGTTCGTCCCGACGACAAGCACCGGCAATATCCACTATTAATGCCACCTATAAAGTTAAAAATATATTAACACTTTCAGTCCCATGGCTTCGGAATCCGAAATCAAACAAAACATCCTCAGAGGCCGACCGCGATCAATATTTAGAATAATAAACAAAACACTTAAAAATATTTATAAAAAAGATTTTATATTATGTATTCTTATAAAAATAATTTATTATGTACTACGTACCGGACACTTTTCATTTTTTGTACATATAAATATACATAATATGTTTTATCATCAAAATATCTAGGCTTGTTTATACAATAAAATTTTTATCCACATATGTATGTATGTGTGTGTTGTATGCTTGTATGAATATGTGTGTTACTCATCTTTTGACCTGCATAAGTAACACATAGGTACATGTTGGTAGTGTTTTGTGGAATCATTTTATGTACTTGTTTACAGAAAATTTGCTTAAAAATATTGTCGACTTCCGGGGAAGTTTACTGTGAAAGTGGTCGGGCCTCATAGTGTTAATAATTGAAAATAAAATATGCATACATGTAAATTTTTACCTTCATTAATAAATAATTTTTGTCATCTGCTGACTGCAGAAAGGGCATAACCGGGTAAGATAGGGAAAACGGCCCTTGACGCAAAATTGATTGTTCTTATAGGAAATAATACTTCTTAGCCCCAGATCCATTCCTGCCAAATTTCAGCCCTCTGAGGCTAACATTTTATGAATACAAAAACAGACAAAAATTTTCAAAAAAAAATTTTTTTGACGAAATTACTGAGCCGATTTATTTGAGTTTAATATATATTGTGTACGCACCTTAGGCAAAGTAATAAAAAAAAAAATTAACGTTATATCCCTTTATTATACTAATTTTTTTAAATTTTTAAATTTAAGTAAATTTTTTTTGGCACTTACGCGTTAGCGACACCCACCATTTTTTGTTCAATAATATGTCTCTTAGTACTCTATAACATATATTTTTATGGAAAAATTTTAGTTGGTAGAACATAGTAATATTTCAATACAAATGCATACCATGTTAGGTACTACATATATTACGTATGTATAAAAAGGGCTATAAAGTAAAATATCTACCCTATTTCTAAAATAATACAATTACATACGTTCATAACTACGATAAACTTGTTTAAATTTACTCAAGTCCAACATTACCTGCCGTTTGTCTTTTTTTATTAATAAAACAAAATAGATATTGATTTCTCTTTTGTTAGAGTTGTTTTCTTTGTAAGACGTCAAGTGAAACTTTATTAGCTCATACGCCACATATTACGACGTCAACAATTTCATACAAATTTTATTAGCTATCAAAATAGTATATCATTTCGTTATAATTCCCCATAACCCGTCATCGTGTTAACAAAAGAAGACAAACAACTGATAAAGCTAGACGTTTGTCTAAGCTTCTTTCTCGTTGTTATGAACGTATTAGTGTTGGGTCGAAGCGACTCTTTTATGTGTGCTAACACACATGACTCCGCACAGTGCGGTGTGCGCACAGAGCGAGCGACTCTTTTGGAGCACACAACACGTAAAACACACTCGCACACCCTCGCACACTGTGTTATATGCGATTAAGTTTGAAACGAGAGTTACGACTCTTTCCGAGCACACAGCACACTGTGTTAGTGTGGTATGCGCTGTCCTGTCGTTTATTTGTCCTTTCCTTTCTCCTTTTAAGTTTTGTAATTACTAAATTCAGTCCATATGGTACAACGTATAAATTCTCAAAATAAGAAATATGTGTATTGTTTATATAAAAAATTAAATTCAGAGGTGTACATTAAAATACCCCTGTCGCAGCATCTGCATAACATAGCGAATTTCGAAATATTGGGCACTGGTGGATCTCATCTAAGACCTGTATCCATTTAAAATAATTCAGCTTTCTAAGAGTGATTTTCAAAATCAGTTGAGTAGTTAGTTTTTGGCGCTTTTTCGCATAAGGTGCTTGGCGCATATACACATCTAAACTAATTTAGCTTTCTGAGAGTAAAAGAATTTTCAAAATCGGTTAGGTAATTTATTTTTGGTATATTTGGGACCCAAGACCCCGAACGGACTTTGTACAGCATAGTGCTATCCACCTAAAATAAGTTAATTCTCTAGCTATGAGAAAATATTGAGAATCGGTTCGGTAGCTTATTTCTATCCTATATAATATAGGATATTTTATCTTTCTAACAGTAAAACTATTTTTAAAACCCGTTGTGTAGTTTTCTATGCCGCATTTGCATCCGCAGGAGAGTTGTGGATCTCAGATAACATACTGTACTTATCTAAAATAGTTTACCTCTGCTATAGTGAATAAATTTTCAAAATCGGTCAGTTATTTTATTTTTGACACTTCTGGGTCCAATGGACTTTGACGGACCTTACATCTATATCTATAACTATCTAAAATAGTTTAGTTCTCTAACAGCGAAAAAATTTTCAAAATCGGTCGGTTAGTTTATTCTTGGCGCTTAAAAGATCCCAGAACTCTGACCGACCTCATACAACATATAAGCTAAATCCATCTAAAATAGTTTACTTCTGTAATAGTGAAAAAATTTTCAAAATCAGTCGGTAATTGTATTTTTGACACTTTTAGATCCAATGGACCCTAGCGGACCTTACATAAGGTAATCCATATTTATCTAAAATAGTTTAGCTCTCTGACAGTGAAAAAATTTTCAAAATCAGTCGGTTATTGTATTTTTGACACTATTAGATCCAATGGACCCTAGCGGATCTTACATAAGGTAATCCATATTTATCTAAAATAGTTTAGCTCTCTAACAGTAAAAAAATTTTCAAAATCGGTCGGTTAGTTAATTGTGGACATTTTTGGGTCCCATGGGCCTTGGCGGACCTTACATTACGTGCTCTATATCTATCTAAAATAGCTTAACTCTTTGACAGTGAAAAAATTTTCAAAATCGGTCGCTTATTTTATTTTTGACACTTCTAGATCCAATGGACCTTAGCGGACCTTGCATGAGGGAATCTATATCTTTCTAAAATAGTTTAGCTCTCTAACAGTGAAAAAATTTTCAAAATCGGTCGATTAGTTTATTTTTAACATTTTTGGGTCCCATGGACCCTGGCGGACCTTACATTACGTTATCTATATCTGTCTAAAATATCTAAAATAGCTTAGATCTTTGACAGTGAAAAAATTTTCAAAACCGATCTAGTTCTTTAAAACTTTTTTCCTGGCATATAAACATTATTATTATGTTATCTTTCTATAATATTTAATAATATTATATCATGACATTACCTTCATTATCTTGTTCATTTAAAATTCAATAAAAAAATTAAAAAAATCTTCATTACACATGCTTAAAATATCTGGTTAGTTTTAATTTAAAAAAATGAGACAGAGATATGGTATTTATAATACATAGATTTTGAATAACTACCGTTTGTTTTACGTAAAAAAAATGAAATTTTTGTATATGTTATAAGCAACTGAGACAGAAATATAAATTACTTATTATAATGACAAAGAGAGCAAAATAAGGACAAAGTGAAAATTACGATTTTCTCGAAAACTACTTAACATAGAAAGAAAATTATAAGAACATTTTCTTCATAATTTTTTTTTCCTTTTCAACGATGTAAAAATCGAACTGTCTTATGATAGGATCGAATGATAAAAAATGACCAGAAAACCTACTTCTGGGCATCCGACGTGTCTGGCTAACGAACTTAGCCAAGCCAATTCAGAATCCAGTCCGCACACAAAATTTCATAAGCGTTAGACGTTTCGTTCAAGAGTTATCGTGGGAACACATAAATATATATATATATATATATATATATATATATATATATATATATATATATATATATATATATATATATATAAATTTTAGTGAATATCATTTTCGTATTCTAGGGACCTCAAAACATATTTCTACCATAGTCCCGGACTCAGGTTGCGTCATGAGACCTACTGTAATAGCTGAATTTCGAGTTTTCGAAATTCGCTAAAACCAACTATTTTTTGAACTTTGTAAGGTTTGCAAACATTAATATTAGAGCAAAAATTACATTTAGTAACATCATTTTTTTTTCGGTTACGAAACTCAACACATCTCTTTTTCTTAATTTTTGATCCATTACATATAAAAATTAATAGTACTTATTAAAAAAAATAGTACTAATAAAGAAAGGTAACTAAATAAACACAATTACTCAAAGTAAATTAAATAAAGTCAGTATTATTTTTGAAAATTCACAAAATTTAAAATAACGAGGCAGCAAATACAAGTAACAGGAATACCCAAAAAAAATTACAGAATTGATTGGATAAAAGTAAATAAGTAAGAACTGGAAGGAATAGAACATTAAATAAATAGAAAAAAATACGTAATATCTGGTACGTAACGTCAGTATCCATCTATAGTATCCTCAAAAATAGGAATTAAACTAGGTCAACGAATCACTCATTTCGTACATTTTTTGAAAATGACAGCTGTACCCTGTAATCTCGAGTGCGTACTACGGGAAAAAATATTTATTTTTGAATTGCATTATGTATGCTACTCTGTAATTATATGAATACTATTAAATACAATTAATTTTCATTTATATATTTTTGATTTTATTAGTGAACGTTTATATAGTTTAAAATTTATTTATTTTATAATTTATAAAATTTACAAAAATATACAACAGTGATGGAAATATATAATTTATAAAAGTTACAAAAATATACAAAAGTGGTGAAATTATATATTATAAATATTGATATAAACAGAAAAATTATAAGGTACTAATAATACTATATTAAGATATGTACCGAAATTAAAAATTATATACAAAAGAATAATATACAAAAGATAAGAATACTAAAATTTAAAACTGATTTAATTTAAAATCTAAGATAATTATAATTATAAATATTAAAATATGTACAAAAAATTAAAAATTATATACAAAAGATAAAAAATAATACTAATATTAAAATTTAAAAATGATTAATAAAAAATATAAAATTTAAAAATTTAAAACCGAAGAGAATTATAAATAATATTAAAATTGAAAAAAATTATTAAAAATTACACAGAAAAAATATATCAGAATTTGATAGCAAAACTTACGCGTCAGAAAATAAACTAAAATTTAAATATTATTTATTGAATATTTTGTACCTAATATCGCACCCCAGTGGACTAGGTCATAAAATTTATTGGCACACGTTTTCATAAGAAATATACATTAATAACTTAAAAAAGGAGATGGAGTATGCACTATCAGCTCAGGTACTGTGTCCAAAAAACGTGCTTTCTTTTTTTATTATATTTTATTTTAAGGGGTTGTTCACGTGATTTTTTTTCAAAAAGAGGTTGACCTAGTTTAATTCCTATTTTTGAGGAATCTATAAAAAAAAAACTTTTAAACAGTTAGTTAATACAATGCAATAATAGCACTAACAAATAAAATATACTTCTTTACCCTGCGGGGGTAGTTTCCTGTTCTAGTAGTACGTAAAAAAGTCATATTGTTCAATTCGTAAGAACATTATAAACTGGAAAGCAATTTGTCAAATGTTAACCCAACAACCCATAAATTACCTAATGCATATTGTATCTTCATTTTTGAAAAAGTTGAAATTCTTTTGCTTGTGCAATAATATGCAATATGTAGTTGATCCTGATGTCCAGTATCATATGCACAAATGTGTTCAGTTATGTGTGGTAATGGCGGACTGTGCTAGTGACTCCTTTTGTAAGAGTCGCACAGCACACCGCACACTTAAAAGAGTCCCTCTTTCAGAGTGACTCGCACATGTGCGACTCAACACTAGAACGTATGTAATTTTATTACAGAAAAAATCCACTTTCTGCACCTCCTTAAGAAGTGCAACAAAAACATCAAGTGAGAGGGTCTGTTCAAGTTAGTTATAAGTACCTACATGTAATTTACCTACATATTTTTATAACTACAACAAGTTTTAGCCGAACTGTTGTTATTACTATACATAGTTGAAGTTTTTTGTTCCAATCTATTAAGTTAATGTTTATTATTATTAAAACAATATAACATTTAAGACGTATTATTGTTATTATTATTATCTTTATTTAAATAAAGTTTCTAAAACTTATAATTTTTGTTGAGTTAGATGTAATTTTAATTAGTAAGTATGCTGAGATAATTTTATTGATTTCATTCAAATATTCAGATTCATGGTAAAACTAACCTTGAAAATTATTTTTTAACACGTTAAAACATTTTTTTATAATAAGTCAAAATATAAATTTTTTAGACCGTCACAGGAACTCCAAGAACTGTAACTCAGGGAGGAAGAGAACCTTTTTTTGCACTCCTCAGAGTTCTACTGTGTTTTATAAATCAGGCAGATGCTTTACTTTATGGTCCTTTTTATACATAAGTAATATATGTAGTACCGAACATGACATGCATTTGTACAGAAATATTACTATGTTCTACCAACTAAAATTTTTCCGTAAAAATATATGTTATAGAGTACTAAGAGACATATTATTGAACAAAAAATGGTGGGTGTCGCTAACGCGTAAGTGCCAAAAAAAAATTTACTTAAATTTAAAAATTTAAAAAAATTAGTATAATAAAGGGATATAACGTTAATTTTTTTTTATTACTTTGTTTAACGTGGCTACACAATATATATTAAACTCAAATAAATCGGCTCAGTAATTTCGTAAAAAAAATTTTTTTTTGAAAATTTTTGTCTGTTTGTGTATTCATAAACTATTAACCTCAGAGTGTTAAAATTTGGCAGGAATGTATCTGGGGCTAAGAAGTATTATTTCCTAGAAAAATAATTAATTTTGCGTCAAGGGCCGTTTTCCCTATCTTACCCGGCTATGCCCTTTAGCGATTTGTTCTTTAGTGAAAATTTAAATTTTTTTGCTTTATAGGCTTCTGATTTCCTTTTTAAAAATGCCATTAATGTAGTAAATTTACCAATATCTATGTTTCTTTTCATTCTGAGTGTAGCCTGAACACTGAGTAGTGGCTCCACATAGTTGAAGCTTTTTGGTTTTCCATTTTTTGTGAAAAATAGGCAAGCAATATTTTTTCGTCTACTATTTCAATTTTTTTCTCATTGCACCACTCACTGATTTTCTTGTAGGCAATTTCGTACAAATTCTTTGATTTAGTTGGTACTAACGCCGATATTGCAGCTTCTGCAGCTATTTCTACATCCATTGGTGTGTTATTTATTAATTCAAAATTTTATGAATAAAAATATTACTCTTTAGAGAAACACGTCTTTCTTTGAAGGCAGTCAACAAATAAACAATTCAAGATTTGTAAATAACCTGCTTACTAGATTTGAATAATATTTAGTTAATAAATATAATTTTTTTTGTTTATGATATGTTTCTACAGCAACGTTACAACAGTGAATATAAATTATAGTTACCCATGAATTATTATAACAAATATTATAAATAAATACATATAACATAGGTTTATATATAATTAAAATAATACTATTATTAATAAAATTTTACTATTTTAAATTAGAATTGCAAAAAATATTGTATGCAACACGTACAAAATGAGTGTTTTTTTTCACTTGTCTCAATTGTCCAACTCGGCCCGCGAGCCTTATTGGACAAACTTACGACTCGTGAACAAAACACCTTCATTTTGTAACTTGCTGCATAAATAACTATTATGCGGTCTTTTTTGTGTCATTTTCTTGTGATAATTAAATTTCGATAAAATTATTTATTGATTGTTTTAACATTTAAACAGTACATTTCATAAAAATTTAAGTATTTGCATTATTACGTTTTTTTGCATATGTTTTTATCGCAATTTTTATGATATTATGGGAAAAAAAATTAGAACAATAATAAATTAGTACAATATTAAAGTTTTTTTTTTATACCTAAAATCATATATGAGTACCTAAAATATTAACAAATATTTTTATCATTATCTCTGATAAAGTAAAAATAATTTTTGTACTGAATAAAAAAAATTTTTGCGTGTAAAAATTACAAATATGTAACTTGATATCAAAGTAAAAAGTAATAAAATTGCAAAAAAGTAGGTAACATTGAACGACTGTATCTCAAGTCAGTTTTTATCGAAAACATTTTTATCGGTCACCATTCTGACGGGAATTGCATCAGCTTTCTTTTTTGTGAACCAATGCCTATACCTAAATTGACTCAGAAAAAAGTGCTGCACAAAAATTTAAAAAAAGGAAAAATTGAAAAATCTCCGCTTTTTTAAAAATAGTTTTTTTTGACTTATTTTGTTGAGAAAAAAGTTTTTTCAGTTCATAAAGTGCCATTTCGATAGGAATGGAAGAAATTTTAATTCTTTACAGAAAATCATATCATGTATTATTTACGAAAAATGTATAGTTTTTGAGTTAAGTTAAAAACTTGAGCGTCGATAAATTTACGCCGTTCGTAAAAACCCACGTCTAAATTTAATAGCACTTTGTGAATTTATAATCTTTGGGGTACAACTGAATATATGAAACAATAAAAGACCTATTACGAATTAGTTCCATTTCCCCCTGTATTTTTGTACACAGTCAATAGCCTATATATTAAACTGTCGTAAATAACTTCGAATATTTTCGAACCTATTAAGATTAGGAGTAAGTAACTGGAGGGTGACTGTGTTGACATAATCATACTATTTGAGTAATTCAGGAACTTTTTCATGGAAAATAGCTTAAAACAATCATAACAACGTAAAATAATATTCTCGAATTCAAAATTCAGTTTGATCAGCATTGGATAGGAGAGGGGGTGAGTTACCCTCCTAAATTACATTACGTTGTCATACACTCATTTATATTATTAACATACTGGCGGAGGAAGTTACACTATCGTATGTATTATCCATCTTGAAAATATCATTATTTTCGATATCGCTAATTTTCGATAACGAAAACTATTACTTTGATAGTCGTAATACGTTTGAAATGCTCATAATTTGCTATCCTTAAGTACTATATATATATATATATATATATATATATATATATATATATATATATATATATATATATATATATATATATATATATATATATATATATATATATATTACGTTGAAAGATCGAAATCGCCCATTGAGCGAAAAAAACGACCACAACGCGTTGTGGCCACCTAAAATCATCCACAACGTGAAACTCGTGTTGTGGTACTTGTAAAAACAGCCACAACGAGTTGTCGCTAATTCAAAAAACCACAACGCGAAATTCGCGTCGTGACTTTCATAAGATTTGACCACAACGCGACATGGTCATTTAAAAAAACCACAACGCATTCTGCATGGTTAGTTGATGCAATCGTGGTACGACGGACAGGTTGTTATTTATCAACTGGCGCATTACAACTAAATATCGCTGAATTTGTATTCATTGTTGACTGTTATTTCCAAGTGTGAATGAATATCAGTGCATTAATCATAGCCAATAAAAAGAATATATTTTATGATAAATTGAATGAGTTTATGAAGACAATTACCGATTGCAGTTTTTTCATTAGTAACGAACGATACGTAACGTTATAGTACGGGAGCTACGGGATCTTTTCCATTAGTAATTATATACATAGTAGGATATAATTTTGATAATAGTTTATATATTGCTTAATGATAAATCGAGCGTCAGACCGCGCGACCTCGGTAAGTAAAGTTGTAGGAGGCTGACGAAGTTGTCGAAAAAAATTTTCAAAATAGTAACAGTATACACGCTACAAATTATTACATTATTTATTCATGATGTGAATTTAAGAAAAATAATCGTCCGACGTCGATATGCCGGTACGATCGTCGTCAGTTATGTATGATGTAACGGTGACAACATCTATGACATATACTTTTGAATCTAGCGCGTAAAGTTTGGACGACCATCTGGTGGCAGTTAAATCAATTGCAGCGACATGAATGCTAATTAGAATGTATAGTGCCATCTAGCGGCCAATATTGGAACCGCTGATATTATAAGTACCACAGTTGCTGAAACCTGTATTACCACAAGCATCATAATTAGTTCCAAAAAAATAAAAAGAGGAATTATGAGGCTAGGTGGTGATGGAGGACAACGGTGGCAGAGAGAGAACAGAAAGCAGTTTAAAAAAGGATTCGGTTTCAAGTTACAAACGAATCAACACGCAAAAAATATATAATTAAAATTTGTAATGTAATATTGAATTTAAAAAATTAGAAAATTATAAAATAAAAACTAACAAAACAATTTAATTAAAAAATGTGAAAATAAATAAAATCTATAATACTAAACTAGTTTAAAACTAAAGAAAATATAAAATTATTAAACTAAGTAAAGTTAATGATGGCATCCATTTTGTAAAGTACAATTATTTTGAATTAAAACTATTTTTATTAATTTTGTGAAAAGCATTATGTACTTGACAAACAATATGAAAATAAATTATCGATTTTAAATTGATCAATGCGTATTTGTGCCATTTGACGAACTGATAAGAATCCACGATTTGGAAGAATCCAACAATTAAACACGTGTTAAAGGGACAAACAACAGAGAAATATCAGGCTAGGACAGCCGCATCCGTTGCATATGGTAACCCTTGGGGCTTAGTGTTTCGTCTTCTGGTGCAACGCAACTATTTCCTGGTGTTTTGCACGAACAAAATTCACATGGTACGTTCTAGTGCAATTTGATGACTTCGTGGTGATTTGAGCGGTCGACAAATGCATGGTACGCTCTCTGGTGAATCTCCCAACCATCAAACGCTTGGTATGATCTACTGGTGCTGGTAATCTCCATGAACAGTTAACGTCTGGTTTTGTTTTGCGTATTTACTTCTGTTTCCACGTCATGGAGGACTCAAGTAGTAAAATACCATCATATTCATTTATAAGTGGAGAACTTTTCGCTGTTCCAACACCTAGGGGTACGGAAAAAACACCTGGTGCACCACCTGGAGGTGACGCTGTGCAAGATGCTGTTCAAGAAGATGCATTAGAAGAACAACAACGTGCTGAATCCAGTGAAAATACTTCGTCAGATATAAATAGTGATATTTCAGACAGTAAAGACAGTTTTAATTTAAATAATTTATTAGAAATACTTAAATCTATGAATCAATCGTTAACTGCTCAAAACAAAGAACTCAGTAATCAGAACAAAGAACTCAGCAGTAAATTAGATAATCAAAAGAAAGAACTCAATAAATTAGATAATCAAAACAAGGAACTCAGCAATAAATTAGATGCTGTTGACGCTAAAATTGATCGTAAGTTCGATCATCTTTCGGATGAAATTAAGAAACTCGAAAATCAGACAGAAATAAAATTAAATAATTTACATGCTGAATTCTTTGCTGAAATTAATCAATGCAATACAAAGATTGTGACAACAGAAAATAGCATTTCCAATATTCGAAAAATACAGGACGATAAAATTGATCAGTTTGGCAAAATTTTGGACGATAAAATAAACACAAATAAATTTGATTTGGATAAAAAATTAAACACTGTCAGTTCTAATTGTTCGCAACATCATGAAAGCACTACCTCAAAAATTGTTGAAATTTCCGAGAATGTTGCAAAACTGATCAGTTCTGAAATACCAAACATTAACAATCAATTACAAAATCAACACGAAATAGTCAATTCATTGAGTACTAAATTGAATTCTTTTGAGAATACTGTTGCTTTTCATAATTATAATAACAATCTAAGTACATCCAATTTTAGCTTACATAACCTATCTGTAAGTAAAAGTGACGCTGGCAGTATCGATATCTTTACGAATAACATATTACAAATTCATCCAGTTGATTTTGTGAACTCTCTAGAAAAATTTTTTCACGAGTTTCAAGTTTCAAAATCTGATAAAGTGAAATTGGCATGTGAAAAACTGGGCACTAAAATTAAAAATAATTTCTCTCTTTACGAAGACGAGTTAACTTCGTTTGACCGTTTCAAGACTTGGTTTATGACGTCATTCTGGGGGAGAGATATCCAAAGTAAAATTCTGATAGAATTCTATACTAATCAGGGTGGCAAACCTGTTAAAAATGGCCGTTTTCTAGACCACCTAGTATATTGGCATAAATTGACAAAACATTTAGACGCTAAAATTGACTCAGAACAATTTATTAGAGTATTTATCGGTCATTTCCCGTTTGAAATTAACAGATTTTTGACCAACTGTAAAAACTTGCACGAATTAGAAAATGCGCTTAAAGATTTTGATAACTATTTTACAACTCCAACGCGCAACAGTGCTTCAGGTTTTTCCATTTGGTCAATGAATAACAATAATGCCAATAATTGTTTCAGTAATAATAATAACCAGTCTCGTAATGTCAATTTCAACAACTTTCGCGGTAATAACGATGGTGCTCATGGATACAATAACACCAATTCGAATATCGATATTCCAACATCACATAATTTTGCAAATAACCATAATTTGACAAATAATAACCGTAATAACATTAACAATAACAATTCATTACATAACAACAGATCAATGAATTCTGGCAACAACGGTAGATTTAACAATAATAGAAATTTTCCGCGGAATACTAATTTAAACAGAAATTTTTATAATGGTAACTTCCCTAATCAAAATATTCCTCAAGGTTCAAATAATTTTAATCAAAATAACCCGCGTCCTGAATATCCTTCTCGAAATAATACTGGTAATAATAGTTATCAAAGAGGTAATTCACGCAACACAAACAACGATAGAGTAAGCTGGGGAAATCCGCCCTTGATACAGAATCATACAAATAGCATTGATCTGGATACATTTGTTGAACATCAACCAGATGATCATCAAAACAACCCGTCGGTGGTGACTCCAACTACAAGTAATGAGGCTAACAACCAGGAAAACTTGTAAACGCCAGTGGTGTGACAACTACGTCCACCACTGGTTTAATCGACAATAACCTAATTTCTATGCCCCAATCCGATAACGAATTGTCTCAGTCTAATGCTCCTGGCTGTCAGTTAGTACCCTCAAATAACAATATAAGTAATAATACATTTTCTAATAAAATTTGTCACAATTTATCTACAGTAAAACCTCGTCTTACTGTGAAACCACGTTCCAACATTAGTATTTCTAATGAACATAAAATTTTACAACCAGAAATAGATTTTTGTGATACTTTCTTGTGCAATACAATATCAGGGGATATTCCCGACATTTTGACAGACGACATAGGTACCCCCGGTTCATCTAAGTATAGTCGTAACAACAATAATTTATTGCCAATTATTAAGTGTAAATTTTTCGATGAGGAAGTACTTGTTTTGTTTGATAGCGGATCAAATATTTCGGTTGTTAATAAAGATGTTTTCCTTAAATTGAATCAAATTAATAATGACAGATTAGAAAAACCATTACCACTTATTCCTACAACAAAATGTCAAATAATTACTGCAACGGGAAAAAAATCAAAAGTGATATCCTCGCAAACTTATTTCGAACTAAATTATTCTGATTTGGTATTGCCATTAAACTGTTTAATTGTCGATTGTTTAAAAAATAATGTGGTAATAGGGACCGATTGGCTTGAAAAATTCAATGCGAAGTTAAATTTTCAGGACTATACTATTAGTTTTATTAGCGATGGGCACGTGCGTAAAATCGATTTTCAAACTTGTTATAATAATACTTCTGTAACTAACAAAAATATTAATAATTTATCGATTATTACCAACTACGATGAAAGTTTAGATGATGAACAACTATATAATATAAATAATACAATAATACAGTCGGCCCAATCAGAGAAATTGTTCACTACGTTAAATGAAATAGAACAGCGTGTTCAAAATACAGTGGACATTTCCAATCTTCATAAAAATAAGTTAAGAGAAATCCTTAAACAGTATTTACCAATATTTTCGAAAATACTCGGCAAGGTTAAAAATTTTGTTTGTAAATTTAGAATTAAGGAACATCAACCGTTTTCAACAAAATGTTACCCTATCCCTTATTCAAAACTACAAGCAGTACAACGTGAGTTGGAAAAATTAATCGAATTTGACATAGTGGAACGTGCTTATTCTTCCTACGTGAACCCTCTCCATGTAGTTATTAATAAAGCGGGTAAAGTCAGAATTGTACTCGACTCGAGAAATGTCAACAAAATAATTTGCGTTGATAAGGAAGCACCGGTATCCATAGAGTACTTATTGGCTAAATTTCAGAACAAATCTTACTTCTCGTCATTCGATTTAACAAAAGGGTTTTTACAGATACCACTACATCCAGAAAGTCGCCAATATGCGGCATTCTTATTAAATGGAAAGTGTTACCAATACAAAAGACTCCCTTTTGGCATTAATTTGGCAGTCGGCACATTTCAGAAATGTATCGATATGGTCTTAGGCGAAAATGTGCGCGAATTTTGCCACGTCTTCGTCGACGACATAGTGGTTTGTTCAGAGAGCGTTGAAGCCCATCTCAACCATATCAATATTATCCTTAATAAATTAGCATCAGCAGGCCTCACCGTTAACTTTGATAAGTGTATGTTTTTCCAGAAAGAGTTGAAATTTCTGGGGCATATAGTAACTCCCAATCATATTAAAATGGATAACGATAAAATAGACGCTATTACCAAATTAAAACCCCCTCGAAACGTAAAGGAACTTCAATCTGTACTCGGACTGTTCAATTTTTACAGACGATTTTTTAATAATTTTAGCGATTTAACATCAAGATTAACACACCTACTTAAAAAGGGTGCCAAATGGGAGTGGGGTCCGTCTGAACAGGATGTTTTCGACGTCCTGAAGAATCGTTTCAAACAGTCAGTTTCATTAAATTACCCTGATTTCACTAAACCGTTTTATATTGACGTTGACGCGTCAAATTCTGGTGTTTCCGGCTACCTTTACCAATTGGACGAGAAGGGTGAGCATTTACCGATCAGTTTCGTGTCCCGCAGTCTGACGGATATCGAGAAAAAATATACAATAAGCGAAAAGGAGTTGCTTAGCGTTGTCTTCAGCTTTAAAAAATTCAGAACGTATATTTTAGGACACAAAGTATTTTTGAGAACCGATCACAAGGCCATTTCATTTTTAGATAACGCCAAAATTGTCAGTAATCGTCTCCTAAGATGGTTTCTATCTCTAGGTGACTATGATTTTGAAATCCAACACCTTAGTGGTAAGAATAATTTTGTGGCAGATATTTTTTCGCGTAATCCGTACTCTGACAATATTGAAAATACACCGGACCAAAATAATTTAGTAGTTAATGATATGTTTCTTGCTGACCAAATTGTACCAATAGATTCTGACCAGACTGCACCAATAAATTCTGAAACTTTTAATGAATTAGAACCATATCCAATGTTATTTTCATGCGGTATAAAATTAGATTTTAGTCAAACATCTACCAAAAGGCTGCTCAAAGATATTTTAAAACATCAAAATGACGACACTTACTGTTCTGACATAATTAAAAATATTAACAACTTGGGAGATAATTATACCATAAATAACAACATATTGTTCCGAAAAAAGACTTCTTTCCCATACAATTGGCAAATCATTTTACCGGACAATATTAGTAATAGTGTAATTTCATTCATACATAAAAGTCATGGCCATTTCGGTACTAAAAAATGCGCTCAACTTATCGACCAATACTTCTTCGTGACTAATCTCTACAACAAAACCAAAGATATCGTTAGTAAGTGCATATTATGCCAAAAATGTAAAGTTACAAACTTTTTCTCAGAAGGCCCTCTACATAGTATATCTGAACGCCCACTTCAGCATGTGTTTTGCGACTTTTACGGACCTTTGGTAACTGGGAAAAGAGGACTCAACCAAATTTTTATAGTTAAAGATAACTTTACGAAGTATATAAGAATGTATCCCCTCAAAGGAGCAACAGCTCAACAATGTGTAAACCGAATCCTCAATTCTTTTATCCCCGAAACGGGCCCTATAGAAAATATTTTAAGTGACCATGGCAGTCAGTTCATGAGCCCTGTTTGGCAGAACACTTTAACTGAGGCAGGTATTCGCGTGTCTACGGTTAGCGTCTACAATCCTAGATCTAACACGGAAGAAAGAGTAAATCGCGAAATTAACAGACTATTTCGTACCTACTGCAGCAAAAAACATAGCTCATGGGTTGATTACGTTCCATTCATCGAACAGTGTATAAATTTCACCCCCCATGACTCAACAAGTTTTTCTCCTTACGAACTCATGTTTGGAATTAAACCAGATTCACTAATTGACAAAACTATTAAATTCCCCGTCAAAGCAGAAATTCCTGTTCAAGAAAAACATAATATAGCATATCAACAGACAATAAAAATGGCCAGTCAGAGAAAGAATAAGCACGATAAACACAAAGTTAAAACGTATAATGTTGGTGACAAGGTACTGCTAAGGACTCACCCACGTTCATCGTCCAGACAGAAAGTTGTCAAAAAATTCTCTTACTTATTTGAGGGTCCGTACATTATTCAATCAGTGAAATACGCTAATGCATATAATCTTGTTTATCCTAACTCGAGCTTACCTAAAGGAACCTTTAATGCAATTTTACTAAAACCCTTTGTAGAATAAATTCGCCATTCCGTTAATGATCCTGATTACCGTTCTTGCCAGTTGACATTTTAAGTCTACAAAAAATAATCATCACATTTAATAATAAATCCTATTTCCTTGTCGTCGTTGCAATTATCGGTTAGATTTATAAATTCATACTTTAATTGATACCAAGTACGCTAAGGGATAAAATTTTCCTTTTCCCGTCGGTGTCAATTGGCGTGGTTGAGGTATCCAGCTTCAAGTATTGCACTTGAGGTGCCCACGCCGGTAGGATTTTAAATTATACGTTAGACACCAGTATGTATTAATAACATACTCGTGCAATCCGTTTGGTTTTTTACTCGCTAAGAACGTATGTTCTCAAAATTTTCGTTTCGGCTCCGATCCTGTTTTCAAAATTATCGTCTCGGCCTTAGCAATGCAATTAGGGAGAAAACCATTTAAAACATAGTTTCAAAATCCCACCACTTAGGCAATGGTGGTACCATGGTGACTCCCTGGAGGCCATGGTATTAAATTTTCATTTATTTTAGTCTTTTTTGTTTTTTTTTAATGTTTAGTTGAGTCAATACACTCTTCTGAGCACATCTAAAAAAAAAAACAAAAGCAACAAAATTTAAGTTAAATAGTAAAAATTTTGTTAAAACTAGTAACGTAGTGCGTTTATACAACAATTTTCAATACCGAAAATTATAACGTAACACGTTCTCAAAAGATACATATATATATTTGAATATTCTTTTATATTTAAACCTTAACACCTAAGGGGTTAAATTATATTCCATTTGCGAAAATGTAAACATTTGATGACATTTACATTTTGGTTATGTCATGAATAAAGTTTTAAATGCGTATGTGACTATAACAGACTGATGATTATTTTTGGTAAATAGTTAATATTTATAAGTACAAGAATTATAAGAAATAATTTTTTAAAACACATGAAAGTTAACTAAAAACATTATATTCGTAATTAACGATAATAAATACTTACAAATTCTAAATCACACGCTTGACATGTTGTTGAGTTAAAAACAAATACTTAGCGTTGATTGGGAAACAAACACAGCTACCAGCCTCATAATATTTAAATACTAGTTCATTGCTCGTGTCGATCATCCCTTTGAGTAACATTGGCATCGTATAAGTTTTAATTACTAAAAAATCATATGAATTTGTTAATACACGAATAATACTGACCTATTAACTGAATACTGAATTTGAACTTGTTAAAAATTTTAATGTTTGCACTCATAAAAAGAGAAAAGAAAGATAATTATGTATTTCTAAAGTTTATCAAGAAAAATTTTAAGATATACAAAAAAAAAACAAACACAACGTTTTCTTACTATTGTATAAAATCGAATTAGTTGTACTACAGGCTTCAACCAGAATATTATTTTTTACAAGTAAAAATTAAATCATTTACGTAACTGAAAGGAAACTTTCTAGGGGAACCAATTGATGATATTTTGATAATATTAAGCAACCGTGGTTTAAAGTTTAAAGAAGGTGGAGTTTTTTTTTATAGTGGTCTGTTTCCTTAAAGCGGGGATTCACGACAAAAGTGTATACGTGTGAATTTGAATTACATATAAGTAAGTAATTCTTAATAAACGAATAATTTTGCGGTTCGCTATAATTTAAATTTCATTTACCGATTTGTATGGTGAAATGTGTCGATTCCTCTATGAACTTAATCCTTTCAAGTATTATATTTTATTATATTTAGCACTGGTTGAACACTGTCTAGCACTACAAAAAAATAACGTAACATTAATTAGATAAATACTTTTGTGAACATTGGATGCATAGTAAATGCATTACTTAAGGTTAGTATGGTAATAAAGTACTTTTCCTTTTGATGGCGTGTACGAAAACAGAAGTCGACACTGACAAGCAAACAAATATATCAAATTTACTGCCAACTTGAATAACGCAAATAATTTTTACTTAAAGAGATGTTTTCCATTTAAAAATTGAACTCAATACCATGATATGATTTTAATTAATTTTGAAACTTGACCGATTAAATTTAAATAAATTTTACCTAAAAGGATATTTTCCATTTAAAATACCATGATATGACTTTAGATAAAATTGAAATTTAACAAATTAAATTTCAGTAAATCCTAACTTATATCTGCTAAAATATAAACTACGTATTATTAATATTATGATAAGAAAACTAAGTATTAGTTGTAATGATAGAGGTACGTAGCCTCAAAACACTAAACAAACATTTTGATCTTATTTATTTTTTTATTTTGTTAATTTGGAATAGGTAACATTTGCCAAGTACATTTACTATTTCAGAGTTATTAACTTACATTGCATAATTAATGCATTAACATATTTTGTACAATTTCACTATATAATACTTAATAAGTAATTACTTATAGAATTTATTTGTCAAAACATACATTATTTGTAAAGACCTTTTCTGTTCTCTCAGTAACCCGGTACTGATTGATATTTATGTAATGTACGGTATGCAGTTGGCTAATTGGTAATTTTTTTTTCTATTTTTCTCTTTTTTCAGTTTGAACTCGAAATTCGCTTCACGAATTTCAAGTCCAAACTTGGTCGGGCCGTATGTAACGGTGACAACATCTATGACATATACTTTTGAATCTAGCGCGTAAAGTTTGGACGACCATCTGGTGGCAGTTAAATCAATTGCAGCGACATGAATGCTAATTAGAATGTATAGTGCCATCTAGCGGCCAATATTGGAACCGCTGATATTATAAGTACCACAGTTGCTGAAACCTGTATTACCACAAGCATCATAATTAGTTCCAAAAAAATAAAAAGAGGAATTATGAGGCTAGGTGGTGATGGAGGACAACGGTGGCAGAGAGAGAACAGAAAGCAGTTTAAAAAAGGATTCGGTTTCAAGTTACAAACGAATCAACACGCAAAAAATATATAATTAAAATTTGTAATGTAATATTGAATTTAAAAAATTAGAAAATTATAAAATAAAAACTAACAAAACAATTTAATTAAAAAATGTGAAAATAAATAAAATCTATAATACTAAACTAGTTTAAAACTAAAGAAAATATAAAATTATTAAACTAAGTAAAGTTAATGATGGCATCCATTTTGTAAAGTACAATTATTTTGAATTAAAACTATTTTTATTAATTTTGTGAAAAGCATTATGTACTTGACAAACAATATGAAAATAAATTATCGATTTTAAATTGATCAATGCGTATTTGTGCCATTTGACGAACTGATAAGAATCCACGATTTGGAAGAATCCAACAATTAAACACGTGTTAAAGGGACAAACAACAGAGAAATATCAGGCTAGGACAGCCGCATCCGTTGCAATGAGTAGTCGTCGGAAAAATCTGCAAATAAAGTAGTAGTATATAATTTGAAATTGATAGTGGTGATAATTTATGATTAATATAACAAGAAAAAAATCGTCAGACTGCATGATAATAGTTAAAAGTTCGTCAGTTGGACCTTTAGAGTGTAGCGCAATGTTCGAAATCATAAAGCGCACGGCGTCTTTTGCGGCCCAACTGACGGACTTTTAACTATTATCATGCAGTCTGACGATTTTTTTCGTATTACATTAATCATAAATAATCACCACAATCAATTTCAGATTGTATACTTCTACTCTAATCATATTTATTGAGTCATGAATGTAAATACTAAAATTAACACACAAAACATTAGTTTAATAGAGAAAAAAATTTTTTTAAATTATGTATATAATATTAGACATTTATATTTTTGAAACGAGTAGTGTAAATTTGTTTGTGTAGAAGAGATTCATTGCGAATCGACTATCTGCTCCTTTGTGCCATACCTCAGTAAAACATCTACCGTATTAGACACTTGGACTAGGATCTAAAGAAACCGCTCAATTTAGTTGATGACTAGCCTCTCATATTTGTGAACGCGTTCAGATTTTGAAAATGGATGATTCAACGCCTTTTTGTGTATTTTGTCTTAAAAAAAAATGAGATGCTGCGAGCATTTACGCCAGAAACGTTGAAAAAAGCCTTTCGAAATACTGCGAAAATCGGCAAAATACATCAGAACATTCATTGGTATTTGTGATTGGTCGAACGAAAATTTAGATGAACAAGTCAAAAGATTAGAGGAGTTCGTATGTCGAATGTATGGATACAATAATTTGGATGACATAAATTTGGTACGAGTGGCGCAGTTTATGAAGACGTACAGAATAAAAAGAAACGAAGATATTCTGCGAGTAGATAGTAATTTCGATGGCTCTGGACTTCCTCCTTGTAGATCAGAATTACGCCAACATTTGTTAAGAACAACATATATCGCTCAAATGTGGAGCTATGCTTATCATGAAAATCCTGTCATTTCATCTCCCATTCAATATATGGATAGAAAGAAGAAGACGACAAATATTGCTTTCAATGATTCGAAGGTGATCAGTTATTCCATAGAGTCGATAACTGATGGCATAGATCAGGAAAAAAATATCTATATATATAAAAGAAAAATACCACTGACTCATATATAACAAAATCTCCAAAACTATAATACCTACAAACTTGAAATTTGGCACGTAGGTCCCTGTTGGGTCGTCGGCGCTCGCTAAGAAAGGGTTTTGCAAACTTTTTTGTCTAACCGTCGAAATTTACGAAAAACCGTAAAATATCTTTTTTTATTACTGTAATACAGCAATCTGTGGCCAATTTATCAAAAAATTACACAATTTTTAAATTGTTGCCAAGTGTTTGGAAAAAAATAATTTTTCTAATAAATATTTCTATAGATACCTACCACCTAAAATATTTTTACCTATGTCTACTATGAAATTACTTATTTACTGTACAAAATATAATTTTCAAACAATTCAAATAAATGGTTTGATGAATTTTGACTAATGATACACAAACCCTTTTAAATCTCGAAATAAATAAACGTCAGTTTAAAATTGATCCCCAGGAGTCTGAAGCAATAAAAATTATGCAAAATTAAATCACCAACGGTACTCCACTCATAAAAATCTAAATAAGTATGGGTGTAGACAGAAAAGTCACAAACTGTTAAAATTAGGTACCTATATTTCTGAAAAAAAAATATGGCTACGCTGGAGTCGTTTG
Organism: Brachynemurus nebulosus; assembly: GCA_035578155.1. Classification (NCBI taxonomy): domain Eukaryota; kingdom Metazoa; phylum Arthropoda; class Insecta; order Neuroptera; family Myrmeleontidae; genus Brachynemurus; species Brachynemurus nebulosus. The sequence goes on along the minus strand of JAPWDM010000046.1, from coordinate 1,937,196 downwards.
ACGAGCAGAGCAACTTTCAAAAATTGGTTCACTGGTGGATACGTGATACCTTATGTTCTAATATAGACTTCTAAAGTAAACGGCTGGACTTTGGAAAGTGAACGGTTGGACTCTACCAGATTTTGCTTAAATAATATTGAGATCCTGAAAAATGAAGAAAGCTCTTTAGAATGTATGGATCTTGGACCGCTCAAACATTACTGAGGTCATGAAATAAACGAATGTGAAGTTGAAATGATCCCCAGGGGTGCGGAGGACCCAAAAATGGTCTAAAAAAGACGGCGAATCTTGACTAAATTTTACTTAAACATTGATATTTTGAAAAAATTAAGTGAGATTAAGATTATTGCCTAGATTTCTGGAGTAATACAAGACGCAATAAATTAATGGCTGGACGAATTAATGCAGGTTCCATGACCCATGACCTCAGATTTAGCTGAAATTTTTTTTTATTTGTTTACTTAACCATCCTAATCATCTGTACAAAATTTAAAAAAATTATCTCTAATAGTTTTCAAGTTATCAATTTTTGAAATTTAGCAAAATAGAGTTAAAATGATGTTTCTGTGGTATCACTTTCGGTGACGTTATTATATTAAAAAATTCATAACTTCTGTAATATTTAACATAAAGCAATAATTTTTTCATCAAAATATTCAGAAAAGTCAGGAGATTACAGGAAAAATAAATTTGGTTAATTATCACTTCATGTTTCTATGTAATGCTTTGTTAGACTTAAATTTTGAGAAATTTTTTAATCGATAAACAAAAAATCTTTAAAAGTAATTATTGACCAAAGGCATAGCAGTAACCGTAGTAATTTTTTTTTTAAATTTATCCTAAAGATGTAAACTAAAATAATCTGGAACAAAAATAATGGTTTTTTACCCGCTAATATTTTTTAGACACGTCCGACGTCTGGAAGCTCAAAAAACGAGCTTTTTGGAATAATTTCCCAAAATTCAAAATTTTTATTTACACCATTGGAAAAAGGAGAAAAAATTACATAGAAAAGGTCTTTAAACTATTATTCTATGTCAACTAGTTTCCAAGAAAAACTAACTTTTATAAACGGTCGTCATATATACTACTGTCGCAGCATCCTGCATAACATAGCGAATTTCCATTTATAAAAATTAGTGTTTCTTGGAAACTAGTTGACATTGAATAATAGTTTAAAGACCTTTTTTGTGTAATTTTTTCTCCTCTTTCCAATGGTGTAAACAAAAATTTTGAATTTCGGGAAATTATTCTAAAAAGCTCGTTTTTTGAGCTTCCAGACGTTGGACGTGTCTGAAAAATATTAGCGGGTAAAAAACCATTATTTTTGTTCCAGATTATTTTAGTTTACATCTTTAGGGTAAAATTTAAAAAAAAATTACTACGGTTACTGCAATGCCTTTGGTCAATAATCACTTTTAAAGATTTTTTGTTTATCGATTAAAAAATGTCTCAAAATTTAAGTCTAACAAAGCATTACATAGAAACATGAAGTGATAATTAACCAAATTTATTTTTCCTGTAATCTCCTGACTTTTCTGAACATTTTGATGAAAAAATTATTGCTTTATGTTAAATATTACAGAAGTTATGGATTTTTTAATATAATAACGTCACCGAAAGTGATACCACGGAAACATCATTTTAACCCTATTTTGCTAAATTTCAAAAATTCATAACTTGAAATCTATTAGAGATAATTTTTTTAAACTTTGTACAGATGATTAGGATGGCTAAATAAACAAATAAAAAATTTTCAGCTAAATCTGAGGTCATGGGTGACATTTTATGTTTTTATTGGATGATTTGAAATGAAATAACCCTACTGCTACTTTATTTGTAGATTTTTCCGACGACTACTCATACATAACTGACAACGATCTTACCGGCATATCGACGTCGGGCGATTATTTTTCTTAAATTCACATCACGAATAAATAGTGTAATAATTTGTAGCGTGTATACTGCTACTATTTTGAAAATTTTTTTCGACAACTTCGTCAGCCTCCTACAACTTAATTTACCGCCTCCCAAAAGTCTGACGGTCAGTTACATTATTAAAAGTAAGAAAACTACCTATGGTGAAAAATTTATAGTGTATACTTTCACGAGCCAAAAATGTCCTTAGCTCCCGTATTATTACTTCAAGAAACAAAAGAGACTGTTAAAACAGTATCACCGTCTTAAACGATATGATGTCTTAAAAATTAGTAACACTGAAAAATTGACTGAATATGGATCTGATAGTATCTGTGATTCAAAAATCCGTTACTTTTATAAGAGTGATGAGCTCTTCGACATTTTTAAAAAAGGGCATATTAACATCGGACACAAACGAACACAAGGTGTTCTTTTTTCTTTTTTTTTTTACAATAATTATTGACACTGTCCAGTAGCTTGAAACTGCAACAGAACTTTTTACTTACATTTTCTTTAAATGCTACTATGCTGAAATTCATTTAATTAAACCCTAATGTGTGTTAATTAAGTTTTTAATAAGAAACTTATTAAAAAAATTTAAAAAAAATCGACTGGGCAATAAGCAAACTAAAACGATGGAAACGAGATGAAATAGAGGAAAAGAAAAATTAACAAAAAGTAAAGCAGTCGGAGGCATCAAACATTTCTGTTTAACTTGGTACAACATGTATGCCCTCGACTGCTTTAATTTTTTGTTCCTTTTTCTTTTTCTTTATTTCATCTTGTTTTAATCGTTTTAGTTTGCTTTTTGCGCAATTGGGGTGTTTGATTTTTTTGAATTAACTTTTTTATTGAGGTCTTTTTAGTGTTGCTTAATTATTTAGAAGAAAATATATATAGGTACATGTACGAGATTACAGCGGCTGGCAGCCTAAATTACCACGAATTAGATGTAAAAAAAATTTTATCTTAAAATTACTTTTGTCCGCGATTTCCTTCGTGTGAACTTGTTGTAGGTTGACTAGTTGTACACACTATATCGTTATCAACTCCACTGACATGAATTCGTGAACATAAGCTGATTTTCATATAAATTTTCATCCCTTATTTTACCGCCTTAAGGGATGAATTTCCAAAACTCTGCTCTTGGTGCTCGCTTACGTTCCGTTACTAAAGAAACTTCTGTGCAAAATTTCACATTTATAAAACCAACAATTTTTTATATAATTTTTCATCCACTATTTCTCCCCCCCCCCCCTATAGGACAGAGTTTCAAAAAATCCCTTCTTAATGCTCACCTGTATTATATAAGATACACCTGTCTAAAAATTTTATATTTCTAGACTCAACGGTTTTCTATATACATTTTTATCGCTTATTTTAAGTAAGTACATGAAGTCATAATTAAATAATTTAAGGAAGATGAAAATTGGCGATATTGCTCCTTTTCTTTAAAAAAGAGAAATATCGCCAATTTAAACTTTTGCTCTATGTCTTACCGTTTTCGAGATAATTGAAAATTAAATTTTTACCCTAATTTTTGAAGGCTGATTTCACCCCTTCAAACCGTTTTACAGCCGCTAGAAAAAATTCATGTCCCTTAATTTTCGATGTTCTACAACATATCGAAGAATAAACAAAATCGGAAGGGTACACCCCCGTGACATTCCTTGTTAGATTCTGTATATATGTATGACTGGTCGCGTAAGAGTGCGGACTGAGGTCGGTAAGATGGCACACTTATTAAAAAGCTTGAAACTTAGCACAAGTCACATTTAAACAATCCGGCACCCATGTAACAGGTGAATTTCTTATGTCAGCACTTCTTCTTGTTTTTCGTTATTCTAAACTTGAATCGTAAATATTCTAAACTAAGATCATAAGTAAACGGCGAGTCGTAGCCAAATAATTACGAAATTTTTGAAGCCTCAAGCGAAGCAAGTTATGTATATTCCAAACATATTGTGACTGTTAAAACCTACCTTTCGTTCTCAAAAATTATAGATATCGAATTACTGATTATAAATTGGTTATAACTGGTTAATTTAGACTCCATTACTCTGATTGATTTAGCTAGCAATAACACATTTTTTAAAAAAATTAGTTTCCGTTACTTTTAATAATCGTAAACTTTTGTTCGTAAATATCTCGTAAACGATGCATCGTAGCAAAAATAACAAAATTTTTGAAGACTCAACGAAAAAAGTTGTATGTATTTTCCGCACGCTAACTCTCGAGCAAAACATTCTATTTTTATGTAATCTGGGGAAAATTTTGAAAACTGTAGCTTCTTGAATGAGTTCTTCAGCCCGATATGACAGATTTCGTGAAAAAATTTCATATCATTGGAAAAAGATTTTTGAAGCATTATTGTATGTACATTATTGTATGTACACTGGTTTCCGAGAAAAAGTAATTGTTGTATACGGAAATTCGCTATGTTATGCCGGATGCTGCGACAGGGGTATTTTGTTTTATTTTGATTTTATATTCTCATTCAGAATTTTCAAATGTATGGCATGAACTTTCAACTTTCAAATGTATGGCATGTATACAAATTTCAAGTATATACCAAATTACCAATATACCATGTATTATATTGATCTAATTGTATTGTATCAAGCATAGCTATGTTTCAACTTTCACAGTACAATAGATGGCATACACTGGCGAAATTATCAACTCGGTCATTGGAAATACATAGGAAGCCCCCATTACGTAATCCACTGGGGCCGTTGGAGGAGAAATTGTTAAATGAGAAAGTGAAAGGTCATGGACGTGAATGTTTCTGATTTATATATTTGCATGATTTACTGTCACAAACTATGACTTAGATGAAAAAACTTCAATACATAAATTTTTATCATTGTTTGTTTTTTTAATACAAAATAATAGCAGGTAAAAAATAGAAAAGACGCACAAGAATTAAAATGTAAACAACATACCAACACATTCAAACATATTCGCTTTGGAACAAGGAGGCGTGCCATTATATACATCTTGTGTGACGATATAATTGTTAAATGGGAAAGTGCTCTGTAATTATGAATACTGAGTACTCACTTAAAATATCAAAGACATATTATTTCTTTTTTTTTTTTGGTAACAAATTAAAACAGGTAATTGAATTAATTTACTTTTTTTATTTGAAAAATAAAAAATTTAATATATTATTCTCATAGTAGACAAAAATGAAATTTAGTATAAATGTAATTGGGTAAATGTAACAACAAAAAATCGACAAAATTTCTATTCTCATGTGATAATAGAACTGTCAGTACTGCCATATGTTATTAAAATATACTAAACTATGAAAATTTAAAATTACTATGTTTGGTAAAAATAAAATGTAGCATACTAATGTTAGACGAGAAATGTAGACATATTATTATTAATATTTATTTATGTATAAACAAACGCAGAATTCTTGAGCGATCATATACTCGTATGATAGAAGCCTTTTTTTAAATATTTTATTTTGCTTTTGCGTAACTACACATAAATGGCATTATTGCTTCATTTAGTAATCAGGTCATATATAGACATGTTTTCATTCACCTTTGACTTTTAAAGTCATCTAAAGCGTTACATAATAATTAAGTATTCTGTCTTCAAAAATTTCAAATCTCTTTTCTTGGGATTTCATGATCTAAATGACTTAGGTATCTACCACTGGAATTATTTTTTGCTTCGGGAAGTGTTCAAAAATTAGAAAACAAACTGATATTAGTAATTATTCTTATCTGTCTGTTAACAACAGTTTCTTACGATGGTGTATTTAGCAGAAAAAACTAGCTGAAAAAATCGCAACGTTAAAACCATGCGTTTGAAATATTCCTTGAGAATAATAAAACGATACTTGAACAGGCGAACAGTTAGCACATATCGACTAACTGAACTAACAACCTCCCGTTTCGTTTGTAAAATGTACCTACTCACGGAATATTGAACGAAACAAAATCATCTAATAATTTTGTTTCAAAATAAAATGGCAAAACTTTAAAACTGAAAAGACTTAACGTTTTGAAATTCACATCGATACCTCACCTAACTAATAAACTAATATACAAGAAAAATTCAGAAAATTTTTCGGACATTAAATATTGGAAAGTAAATGATAAAATATAAAAATTATTAAATTTTGTATCGCGCATACATCAGTTATTGTAAGTTAGAAGCAAAATATCGGGAAAACGGCTAGCCGTGTATCCTCTGCTGATGTGGTGTTTTGTTGCCTCTTATAATAGTGACAACCAGCGAAAATTTGATCCCGATTCTATGCGTCGTTTTCTGGCAATTGACGGCAATAAAACTTTTTGTGGAAATAAGCGTCTATAATACATAACCAGTGAAAATTTTAGGTAGATCTTATGCGTCGTTGTGTAGCAATTGACGACAATAAAATTTTGTTGTGGAAAAATATAATACATCATTCGAAGTCAGATTTGCGGAAAACGGGTAGCCGTGTATTTTCTGCTGGCATGGCGGTCTGTTGCCTATTATATTAGTAATAACCAGCGAAAATTTTAACCAAATCCTATGCGTCGTTTTCTGACAATTGATGGCAATAAAATTTTTTTGTAAAAAAAGGTGCCTATAATACATGATTCGAAGTTAAATTTTGGGAAAAGGGCCAGCCGTGTATATTCTACCGGTATGGTGGTTTGGTGCTTCTCTTATTGGTAAAAATCAGTGAAAATTTGAATCAGATCTTATGCGTCGTTTTCAGGCAGTTGACGGCAAAAAATTTTATTCTGGCAAAAAGCACATATAATACTTGATTCGAAGTCAAATTTCGGGAAAACGATCAGCCGTGTATTTTCTGTTGGCATGGCGGTTTGTTGCCCATTATATTAGTAATAACTAGTGAAAATTTTAGTTAGATCTTATGCGTCGTTTTCTGGCAATTGACGGCAATAAAATTTTTTTGTAAAAAAAGTGCCTATAGTACATGATTCGAAGTTAAATTTCGGGAAAACGATCAGCCGTGTATTTTCTGCTGACATGGTGGTTTGTTGCCTGTTATATTACTGTTATAGGCAATTTTAGTTAAAGTGTCACAGTTGGGTCATTGTTGACTGAAATAATTTCTTAAAAATTGTAAGTTCCGCGGTTTAATATTTTTTTCCTGCTTTTATTAAGTCTCACACAGAGTCTGAAATTATTTTGCTTTCTTTAAGAAAAATGCCTTTAGCTGTTATCAGAAACTTTACTTAAAATGTCGCCGATTGGCCATCGTTTAAAGGAATAATTCATGAACAATTATGACTACTGCGGTCTGATAATTATTTTTAAACAATGGTTATGTCCTAATTAACAATATACATATATCCATTCAAAGAACTTAATGTTATTAAATTATTCCTAAAAAAATGTGTTCCAATATGTTTATCCACGACGGTACTTCCCTACTGCTGCGGCTGCTAGCTTCAGCGACATCACATTCTTCATGTATTCAATTTATTTGTATTTACCTACATTTAATTGTATTCACTTTACCTATATTCCTTATAATTGATATCCATTGTCAAATACAACCTCATAAATTATTTGGTAAATTTTTGCATTTTAACAACAAGTTTCATTTTTATCAATACCGAAACACCCTTCTGATTTGTTTGTTTTTACCTTATGTAAAGTATAATGTATCCCGAGTTTCATAAAATTTGGTTTTTACGCGTAAATAAACTTTACTATTTCAATTATTGTAACAATTAAACAATAGTTGCAGTACAGAAAAATTAAAGCTAGAAAACGCCATGCCAGCAGAAAATATATGACTAAACCTTTTCCCGATATTTGACTTCGAGTCATGTATTATACACCCTTATTTCCGCAAAATAACTTTTTAGCCCTCAATTGCCGGGAAACCACACATAGAATTGGGTTCAAATTTTCGCTGGTTATTACAATTAAGAAAGGCAACAAACCACCATGCCAGCTACCTGTTTTCCCAAAATTAGAAATAGAATTTTTGCCGTCAGTTGCCAGAAAACGGCGCATAGGATCTGGTTGAAATTTTCGCTGGTTATTACTAATATAATAGGCAACAAACCACCATATCAGCAGATAATATACGGCTAGCCGTTTTCCCGAAATTTTGCTTCTAACTTACGATAACTGATGTACGCGCGATACAAAATTTAACAATTTTTACACTTTATTTCTATACTATCATTTACTTTCCAATATTTAATGTCCGAAAAATTTTCTGAATTTTCTTGTATATTAGTTTATTAGCTGGATGAAGTGTCGATATAATTTCTTGAAAAAAATGTCTTTAAAAAAGAACGGATATTGGTGCTTACGATTGGGGCCGCAGTTTTCATTTGGAAGAAAAAAGTCAAATAGATTCGTGTTTTACCATATTTTAAATTCTTCTCCATTTTTGTGACACATACCAAAGTATTTTTCTAAGTAAATACCGACTGATAAGACGTTTTTACGTCAAAGTTTTTTTTACGCAAAGGATAAGTAGTTTTGCATTTTAGCCGTTTCCTTTATTTTTTGATTTCCCGAAAAACTGTAGAGCACTTATTATCTTATTAACATATCTAAAAAACACCTAAAATACATCTACTTTTAATCTAATGTTTTTTGGAAATTCTTAAATTCGTTATAATTTTTTTTTTGTTTTAATATTTGCAAAATGAAATTAAATATAAATATAGTAAGCCCGTATTATCACTTGTTATTACACGGGAGGTTTGTATTTTTTCGAATAGGAATTTGTTGCCTAGCAATTTAACGAGAAGAACTGTCAACTAACAAAAAAGCGACAGCGAAGCTAAAGCATTTTTGGGTTTACAGTTTTTCGAGTTAAATTACTTTTAGGCAAGAAATTTGAGTTGTAGAAAACACAAATTTATTCAGAAAAAATATAAAACTCAAGTGTAATACGGTAAAATAATTTAACGAATAAAATAATTTAGTATAACGTAAAAACCCCTATTTTTACCAAATTTCATAAAAGTAGAAGTTTTTGTTCGAACGCTTTCGCGTTGATACATAAATACATAAATACGTAAATACATACATACATATATATATATATATATATATATATATATATATATATATATATATATATATATATATATATATATGTATATATATATATATATATATATAAATATATATATATATATATATATATATATATATATATATATATATATATATATATATTAGTGAATGTTATTTTCGGATTCTAGGGACCTCAAAACAAATTTCTAGCATAGTCCTGGGCTGAAGTTCGATCATAAGAACGACTGGAATAGCTGAATTTCCATTTTGGAAATTCGCTAATATCTAGTCCAGTTCCTTTGGAATTTGAAATAGAGTGTTTAAGGTAATAAATATTAGAAAGATAAATAGTCAATGAAAACTACTTCATGTAATTTGTAAACTCATCAAAGAAATTTTTAAACTAGGCGCTGCGCTGACATAAAATTATTTCTAGATAATAATAGGGTACTTGACTGCAATTGAGAAATGATTCTAAATGCTTTGTTCTTACGTATAAATTAGTTAATTTTTGTTAAATTTTTAAAAATCTTCAAAAAAACCATTGTTCAATTTTAAATGAACAAATTGGCGGGAAAAACGATTTGGCGTAGTGACGTATGCAATGACGTCACGATTTAACTGAAACAGATGTCGCTTTCATTCATATCAACACTTGTCAACACGGTTTCAAATTTGTACACAATATTCAGCAGTCATCATGCTCAGTTTTAGTGGTATTTACAACTTTCTACTTTGTTATCTTCTTCATTTATCATAATCGTAAGATTTTCATGAAGCCCTACAAGTATTAAATGCACTTTAAGAAAACGTAACTTTAAAATTGTAGCAAAAAATAAAAGCATTTTTAACATAATATTTAAAACAAGTTGATAAGGATATTTTACGTATTAAGTGACGATGTATTCCTTCCATCAATCTTTTTTGAGTGCAAATTTAATTGCAAACCAAAAAGTTCAAAATAAATTACAAAGAAAAACAACTTCTCTTGGTCAATTAGAATTGTAAAAATGTCACAATGAAAATGCAATTTGTTATAGACAAACCGTAACTAGAGTAATAAGATCTGCTATTAAAACATGACGTCATTTTCAAATATCACTGCGTTTTTAACCATTTAAATGAAGGCTAAAAATTTATAATTTTCGAAATCGAATTTTTAAGTAACTAAAGAATATTTTTATTTGTCACTACTAAAATTGAATATATTTAAGGACAATACATAAAATTATTCAACATTTAAAACAAATTTTGAATACAGTCAAGTACCGTATTAGGATAAATTAAAACATATGTTACTATGGTTATTAAAGTAAATAATTTCGTATATAAAATTTTGAAATTATTACTGTTCTCCTTTGTTATTTAAAAAAAATTCAACAATTATTCCACTATCGAAAAAAATGAAGTTTTCTTTAATATATGACTCATAATCTACAAATCCTATACAATAATAATGTTTTTGTATAAAATAACCCACAGTTTTCGCTCTTAATATTATAATCATTCATTTACAAATCCTATAACAATACAACTTTTAACATTAGAAAATTTGGAGGTCGAAAGGGAGAAACGGTCATTTTTGCAAATTTTGAGCTATATTATTAAAACCACTGGACCAAACATTATAAAAAAGTATTTTTAACTCGGCAATTCCCAAGCCGCGATCTATCGACAAAATATTCTTATTTTGTGCTAGTTTTTATTTTTAGGTACTCAACATATAAAAAATAAATAATTGAAAAAAAAATACGCTTTAGTTTTTTTTTTTTAAATGGCGTGTCAATTGTAGGTCATACGGGCCGTTATTTGTAACATGAACTGATAAAACGGTATGAAATTACCGTAAAAAAATCACTTTCATTATAAGCTTGATACTTAAGTAATAATTTGTTATAACAATAATAAAAGTACCTACTTTGTAGACATTTTTATAACAACGAAAATACCACCAGATACACTCACGCGAAATAAAATAGCAAATCATTTAAAACAACAGAATTAATTTGACCGTTAACATAACTTCAATGTTGTCAAATTAAAACCATGAATACTACTAAGTATTAACATTTTAGTCGTAACACATTTATTAGTCGAATTTTCTCCGAAAAATTAGACTTATACAGTCTATACGATAAGAGCTGCGAGAGGCGAGAGTAGGGGCGCTATCCGTTTTCGGACCCGTAGAACACGAATATGTAGAAAAAAAAATGTCTGATATATATATATATATATATATATATATATATATATATATACATATATATATATATATATATATATATATATATATATATATATATATATCTTCCCGCCACCTTTTAATTTGTGTAGGGCCCCCCTATGGAAGTTAAGAGATGAAATTTGGTAAATGGGGCTCATTTTCGAGGCACCTCATACTATCAAAGTGGGGTCAAATTTTGGGCAAATTTTTTTTCTGACCCGACCTTTAAGGGGGTGGTGGGGGGCGGAAAAGCAATAAAACTTTTCCAAACCGGTTTTAAATAATGTTTCGGTCAATTATCTACAACATATCCAAAATTCAGCTTCCTAGGATGATATGGTGGGAGTAGAGGGGGGAAAAACGATTTTCGCTGGATCTAACAGGCCCCCAGCCCCCCAGAATTCACGTAGAGGCTTGAAATTTGGTGTGTTGATAAAGTTCGTACCTAGGTTGTGCTTTTTGGAGGTTTTAATATTTTACCCCCACCCCCCTCATTAGTCGAATTTTCTCCGAAAAATTAGACTTATACAGTCTATACGATAAGAGCTGCGAGAGGCGAGAGTAGGGGCGCTATCCGTTTTCGGACCCGTAGAACACGAATATGTAGAAAAAAAAAATGTCTGATATATATATATATATATATATATATATATATATATATATATATATATATATATATATATATATATTTTCCCGCCACCTTTTAATTTGTGTAGGGCCCCCCTATGGAAGTTAAGAGATGAAATTTGGTAAATGGGGCTCATTTTCGAGGCACCTCATACTATCAAAGTGGGGTCAAATTTTGGGCAAATTTTTTTTCTGACCCGACCTTTAAGGGAGTGGTGGGGGGCGGAAGAGCAATAAAACTTTTCCAAACCGGTTTTAAATAATGTTTCGGTCAATTATCTACAACATAGCCAAAATTCAGCTTCCTAGGATGATATGGTGGGAGTAGAGGGGGGAAAAAACGATTTTCGCTGGATCTAACAGGCCCCCAGCCCCCCAGAATTAACGTAGAGGGTTGAAATTTGGTGTGTTGATAAAGTTCGTACCTAGGTTGTGCTTTTTGGAGGTTTTAATATTTTACCTCCACCCACCTCATTTTTAAGCTACAATTTCATGCATTTTCGACGTTTTCGAAGTTTGTACCACTCGCACAGGTCACCCGAATAAACCTAGAGGGCTGAAATTTTGTATTCGGATTGAGTTAGTATCAAGGGGGTGCCTTTTGGGGGTCTCGACTTTTAACCCCTACCCCCACCATTTTTATACCTAAAAGAACATGATTTTTCTTGTTTTTTAACAGTTTCGTTCGGGTCAAAATCTCCCCAAATAAACCTAGAGGGCTGAAATTTGGTGTACAGGTTAAGCTAATAGCCAGACACTGTTTTTTGGAGGTTTCAACTTTTAACCCTTACCCCCACGATTTTTACGCCAATATTTCCTTAATTTTTTTGCTTGTTTTCTAACACGTCTAGAGACTCCATAAGGAAACCTAGAGGGCTGAAATTTTGTACGTGTATTCAGTTAGTATCCAGCTAGTACCTTGTAGGGAGTCCGCATCACTTTTCCCCCTACTTCTCCCATTTTTACATCGGAATTGAATGCTATTGTTAAATGTGTTTTAAAAGCATTATGTTTATTCTAAATACAAGTAGGCGAATAGTAATTTTAAAAAATTTAAAAAAAAGTGAACTTACTTTTATGACAAATGAAATACATACATATTAAGTAATTTAAAAATGTTATTAAAGTCACTGTTTATTTATAAATTAGGAATTTTGGATTTTTAGTATTTATAAAATAGAAATTTTGGATTTTTTTGGAAAGAAAAAATATCTTTATAAAGGCCTTCCAGTTTACTATTTAAGGTCCTTTTTTAATTTTTAAAACTAAAACATAAAGGCAATTAGCGGATAAACATGGGCAGGAATGTCCTCGTACGAATTGTGTTGGCTTTTTTTCTGCTACCTGTTTTCGGCACAAAATTGAAATTTACTGAGATACAGCCCTTAAATACTTAAAACCTTTTTTTAAAGCCTCGATCAGCCGAACACTCATCACCAGTTTTAAAACCAACAAAATGACAATTCGGTTGTAGACTTTCAATCACATTTCGCTTGTAGACATTCAATACCGAAGATGAAGGGGAAAATTCGACTACCGTGATGGGGCCCCGCTGCTCACGGCGTTTTTTTTTAAGCTACAATTTCATGCATTTTCGACGTTTTCGAAGTTTGTACCACTCGCACAGGTCACCCGAATAAACCTAGAGGGCTGAAATTTTGTATTCGGATTGAGTTAGTATCAAGGGGGTGCCTTTTGGGGGTCTCGACTTTTAACCCCTACCCCCACCATTTTTATACCCAAAAGAACATGATTTTTCTTGTTTTTTAACAGTTTCGTTCGGGTCAAAATCTCCCCAAATAAACCTAGAGGGCTGAAATTTGGTGTACAGGTTAAGCTAATAGCCAGACACTGTTTTTTGGAGGTTTCAACTTTTAACCCTTACCCCCACGATTTTTACGCCAATATTTCCTTAATTTTTTTGCTTGTTTTCTAACACGTCTAGAGACTCCATAAGGAAACCTAGAGGGCTGAAATTTTGTACGTGTATTCAGTTAGTATCCAGCTAGTACCTTGTAGGGAGTCCGCATCACTTTTCCCCCCACTTCTCCCAATTTTACATCGGAATTGAATGTTAAATGTGTTTTAAAAGCATTATGTTTATTCTAAATACAAGTAGGCGAATAGTAATTTTAAAAAATTTAAAAAGAAGTGAACTTACTTTTATGACAAATGAAATACATACATATTAAGTAATTTAAAAATGTTATTAAAGTCACTGTTTATTTATAAATTAGGAATTTTGGATTTTTAGTATTTATAAAATAGAAATTTTGGATTTTTTTGGAAAGAAAAAATATCTTTATAAAGGCCTTCCAGTTTACTATTTAAGGTCCTTTTTTAATTTTTAAAACTAAAACATAAAGGCAATTAGCGGATAAACATGGGCAGGAATGTCCTCGTACGAATTGTGTTGGCTGTTTTTCTGCTACCTGTTTTCGGCACAAAATTGAAATTTACTGAGATACAGCCCTTAAATACTTAAAACCTTTTCTTAAAGCCTCGATCAGCCGAACACTCATCATCAGTTTTGAAACCAACAAAATGACAATTCGGTTGTAGACTTTCAATCACATTTCGCTTGTAGACATTCAGTACCGAAGATGAAGGGGAAAATTCGACTACCGTGATGGGGCCCCGCTGCTCACGGCGTTTTTTTTTTTTTTTTTAAGATTTGTTATATTGTCTGTAAAAAAAATCACAAATCACTGTCACCTAGAGGTGACACTGGGAATTCCCGAGTTAAAATTCTTGGAGTTGTAAATGATACCTAAAATGGTATATTAATTGAAACTTTTTTCTTTGGACTAAACTAATCGTCTATTTTAATTCCCCAAAAATTTGTTTCTAATTGTTGACTGGCGATGTATGTGAAAATTATAAAGATTAGCATTACATCAAATTTAAAGTTCGTCCGTTACACAATTTTTTAGAAAAACGTCTATGATGAACGAACGGATGGACACGAGAGTGATTTTATGAGGGTTCGGTTTTTCTTTTTAAGGTACGGAACCATAATAAAGGATGACCTCAAAGATGGCTTCTCGAAATTCAGTTATGTTCCTGAATTACGGGTTTTTAAAAGTTAAAATTTTTTTACAGCAATTAAACGGATAGTAAAATTGTTGATTCATTTTGTAAAAACAAATAAATAATTGACATCAGATAATTGTTTTACTATTATTCAGATCGGAAAAAGGTAGCTCTTAAATTAATTATCTATGGCAATCGTATTTGCAAAAAATTTGTATACATTCAAATGGATCACTTGAAATTTTCAAATGGATCATTAGTAATGTTAATAATATACTTAATTAAACTTTTGTGTTTTAGTTTGATGCTATTTATATTACGACAAGAAAATGAGTAGTAGCTTAACTTGTATAACCACATTAAAAGGATGAAAAATTGATTCAACTACATATTTAAATGTATCTTTTTTAATTCAGACTGAATGAATAAAAAAAACCACTTACCTCAAAATCTGAAACATAAAATTCCATTTCGAAATTCAAATAAGAATAATCGAAACTAATTTATCCATTTGTGATTCGCGTCCATTTAATAAGACAGTTAATGAGCATTGATTTAATCATAAATAAAACTTCAAAACAGAAAATGTTTTTACGCTACCACTCCGTCTTTTGTGATTACAAGTTTATTGTCTTTATGAAAATCTTGTTCTTAAATTATAGATATATTTACGTTATTGTTCAGTTTTTTTCTATGTGATGATGTGAAAAAATAAAGAAAACTGAAAATTAATTTTTCAGGTTAAATAAATTTTATAAATTATATCCTTATTAGTCATGGCAAATCTTATTAATTAAACGGTTTAGTAAGTGTAAAAAACGCTACAAATGATGAAGCATTGTTCTTTTTCCTCTTTTGAATTGTGAGCAGAAATTAAAAAAAAAAAAATAAAAAATAAAAAATCTTGTTTCCATGCTAAATTAATGGTACATTTTGTAAAACTTAATTGCCTATTACTAGTTTTATTAGCTCAAACTAACGTTTCAATTTAAACTGTGTTAATGATATTATATAACATAAGGGCTGGGAACTATTTAAAATAATTTCATTTTAAATATGTATTTAAAATACAAAATGGCATTTTGCATTTTCTATTTTAAATAAGTTCAATCAAACCATTTTCCATTTTGTATTTAAAATGGAAATTTGAATCCTTTTTGCATTTAAAATGAAAATGCATGGACACTCAAATTTATGTGCATATGTATGACACTTATGACTCATATTAACACTATAAGGCCCGAGCACTTTCACAGTAAACTTCCCCGGAAGCCGACAATATTGTTAAACAAATTTATGTAGACAAGTACATAAAATGATTCCACAGAACACTAAATGCTTCAACATGTACGTGTTAGGCAGGTCAAAAAATGAGTACATACATAGTTATTATTTTTGATAAAATACACATATACATACAAACATACAATACACACGTTCATAGGTACACATATGTGGATACAAATATTATTTGTAAATAAAAGATGCAGCCTAGATATTTTGATAATAAAACATATTGTTATGTACCTATATTTATTTATACATATGTACAAAAAATGAAAAGTGTCCGGTACATAGTAATAAATTATTTTTATTAGAATAACATAAAATCCTTTTTATAAGTATGTATTTTTAAGTGTTTTGTTTATTATTCTAAATATTGATCGCGGTCGGCCTCTGAGGATGTTTTGTTTGGTTTCGGATGCCGAAGCCATGGGACTGAAAGTGTTAATCATAGAACTCGAATTAAGCGCAGTCTAACAAATTATGTTAAATATAAGTCGATTCAATTGACTCAAGTTTTTCATAATTCGAGTTTCAATGTCACTTGAGTTAAATTTGTTACTAGAGCTGCTGATTCTCTAAAGTTGTGTGCTATTATCTTTAAGACACGACGATAAGAAATGTTTTGGTATTTCGAGTAGATGATTTTCATAAGAAGTCGCAGTTGTAGCATAGTCAAGGTTTGATTATGTCAAGGCTGAATTAAATTTTACAATATTTCAAGAGTTAAATTTCTGGCAAAACTGGTTTATCAACATCGTCTTCAGGTACGTTATTGTACAACCTATTTCATATGAAATAGTATAATGACGGGTTTTTCCCAAATTCATTTTTAAGAGTATTTATTACACTCCCACATACATTTCTTCAATTACTCTGATGATGGTCGCGAGATTGAAAACGCGTTTAATAAATTCTACTCAATTCTAGTGAAATTGACAAAGTAATTGAAACTTTAAATATTTTTAATATTTAAAATGAAATTTCACAAAGTAAACCTCTCAACAGTAAATTATTTAAAGAATGCCAGTCAGGCAACTCTTATTAAATTATTTTACCGGTTTAATTTAAAACAAAAAGTGATTGCTCAAAATATCTGGTTTAATTCACAGTGTTTAAAACATAAAGTTACTCCTAAATACATAAATATTAAAACAAAATCAAAAAGTGATAGTGCTCTACAAAACTGGTTTATCAACATCGTCTTCAGGTACGTTATTGTACAGCCTATTTCATATGAAATAGTATAATGACGGGTTTTTCCCAAATTCATTTTTAAGAGTATTTATTACACTCCCACATACATTTCTTCAATTACTCTGATGATGGTCGCGAGATTGAAAACGCGTTTAGTAAATTCTACTCAATTCTAGTGAAATTGACAAAGTAATTGAAACTTTAAATATTTTTAATAGTTAAATTTCGTTTTCATATCATGCAAACTTTATAAAATTTTCTCAAAAGATTGCCCTAATATAATTTCAATAGGTTTGACATTTTCTAAACTTTTTTTTATTAATATAAAAAACGATAAAAGATTTGTAGTATAAAAAGTAAAAAAAAAAAACATTTTGTATTTTATAATCCATTTTAAATAGCTATTTTCCATTTTCTATTTTAAATATGTTCAGCAAAACCATTTTCCATTTTCTATTTTAAATGGTTTCTATGAACCATTTTTCCCAGCCCTGTATAATATAATGCAGAACATACTAGGTATATTAATACGATTTTCTAACTACATTAAAAATATTGTTACTGCTACTACAAATACTGTTATTAAAAACTCGTTTATTATGTTTTGTCATAAAAAAAAAAAAATTATAATAATTAATCTAGTTTCCAAATTGTAAGTAATTTTATTGTTTCAAAAGTGAAATGAATTATGTGAAAAAATATAACCGCATAAGCACAAAACAGTGCAAAAGACTAAAGTTTTAATAGGGCACTCTTAAAAATGTTCTTTAAGTCTGATATGTGACAGTTGATAATTTTGAACGAAAAATGTGAAAATGGAAATGAATAACTATTTTGCTAACTAAAGTTGATTTACTAGAAAAAAAAAAAATAATAAAAAATAACTATATATTAAGTGAAAGAATTGAAAGATGAAAATTTGTAAATATTTTGCTAATTAAAGTTGATTTACCGGTAAAAAAAATACTACCTATATATTAAGTTATACAGTACCGCACGATGGTTATATTTCTGTGTTGAGAACGGTTTGCCTGCACATCGACAGATTAAGTTTCTAACAAAAAGAGTAGGCTTGTTGGTTTCTGGTGGACCCATATTTTAACAGTGCTATAAAAAATTCACCTTTTCAAAGACCGTAATAAATTTTATGACTTATTTCGATAAAAATTGTTGTATGCTCTGAAATTTGTAAATATTTTTTGAATTGAATTAAAAATAATTTTAGTTCTATATGAATTTATATGTAACTTAACCAAAAGTTAATATTATATTATAAAAATGTGTTGAAATGCTCACACAGAAAATTCCTCAAATGGAAAAATGCGCAAAGTGATAAATGCTCACAAGAAAAATGCCCACGTTGATAAATCCCCACACTGAAAAATGCTCACATTAGTTATTAAACAGGTGACACAAAATTAATATTTCATGAGTTTCTCATGCAAATAAGTTGTTTAATAAAAAATTAGACATCTTAGAATCCAGACTAAATTATCAATCTCATTATATCCCGGTGGAATATTCTCATAGGAGAAAATACAAATTTATTATAATGAGACCGACTTTGATAAAATATTACATACAGAATCTTTATACACAGAATTAACACACAGGATAAACTTTATCCCGGCTCCAAGTTCCTGAGGGTTACAAAACTACTTGCACAATCACTCCCAAATAATGAAAACGAATTCGATGAAATTTGGTACAAGATACTGTTTACCTGGAATAAACACATAAAATTATTTTATTCCGATTGACGTTTCTTGTGGGATGCAAAACCGGTTACATAATCACATCGAAATGACTGGACCAAATTCGATGAAATTTGGTACACAGATACTCTTTACCCGGAATTAACACATAGAATTATTTTATCCCGACTGAAATTTCCTGTGGAATGTAAAACTAGTTACATAATGACACCGAAGTAACTAAATTTTTTTTTCGAAGTCGTAGAGGGGTCAGAGATGAATGTAAAACCGAGTTTTCAGGATTGGCGGTGGTGTAGTTTAGCCGCCATCTTCGAAAAAAGGTCGAATTTTATTTTCTCAAATATCTCCAGAACTGTTAGTCTGACAAAAAATTTGTAAAGACCTTTTTTGCAGATAATTTCATTTTCTACAAAGTTATAAACTTTTTTACATAACTTTAAAAACAAAAAAATTATCAGCAAAAATCCATTAAAAATTTTAGGAACGAAAACTTTTGAAGCCAGATAACTTTTCTATTTTTAACTCGACAAAAAATATGCTTCTTGTTGCGCTTAAAGCCACTCTCTCGTAATTAGTTACAATTTTTACCTACCTATTTTTGGAGAGCTACTACTTCTTAACTAAAAGTCGGATGATAAAATTTAATACCTCAAATTTTTTCGTTAAAAGATATTTTATAGAAAACATAAGAAGCATATTTTTTGTCGGGTTAAATATAGAAAAGTTATCTGGCTTCAAAAGTTTTCGTTTCTAAAATTTTTGATGGTTTTTTGCTGATAACTTTTTTGTTTTATAGTTATGTAAAAAGAGTTTATAATAAATTTTGCAGAAAATGAAATTATCTGCAAAAAAGCTCTTTACAAATTTTTTCTCGAACTAACGGTTTTAGAGATATTCGAAAAAATAAAATTCGACCTTTTTTCAAAGATGGTGGCTAAACTACACCACCGCTAATCCCGAAAACTCGGTTTTACATTCATCACTGACCCCTCTACGACTTCCAAAAAAAAAATTTCTGCCTACCCGAGATGCACGCTCCAACTACGCTTTTACTGCACTATACATATACGAAATTGAAAAATGAGAGAATTATTATAAGTTCATTAGCATAATTTATTAAAACATTTTTATAATATAATATTAACTTTTGGTTAAGTTACATATACAAATACAAATATTTTTAACTCAGTTCAAATTATTTTTAACTCAGTTCAAAAATTTTTACAAATATAAGAGGATAAAAGGATCTTTCCCAAAATAAGTCATAAAATTAATTACGGTCTCTAAAAAGGTGATTTTTTTTACAAGATTTTTATAATGCGGATCCACCAGAAACTTTCAAACCAACATTATTAAAAGTTTGGGAAAGATAAAAACTTTATTTCTAAAACATGTACCTCAAAAACAGCAACTGTAACTTTCTTATGTAACTGAATGACCTATTGTATTGGAAGTGGCGCTGGGAGTATTGTGAAGGAAAGCTAAAACTTCACGTAGTGCTGTGTAATAAATTTTGTAGGGATGTTATGGATATGAAATTTCGGATACGGATACGGATATTCAAAAACATTTTTTTCGGTTTCGGTTTCGGTTACGGATATGTAATAATATCGGATAAAGTTTCGGATACGGTTACGGTTACGGATAATTGTTTTCAGTGAAAATTTTTTTTTTAGAAGAATGGGGGAAATTTTACCCCAAAAAGTGAACGCCAAACACAAATCAATGGAAATCTATCTATCAAGAGAAATACATGAAGCAAAAACTTGCTTCGATTTAACCTCAGTTTTCCACCGACAGTTGCCTGTTATTATCCGAAGCAAATCCGAAACTTTTATTTTCGGATACGGTTTCGGTTTCAGATATGTAATTATTCCGGATATCCGGTAGTTTCGATTACGGTTACGGATATCCGTAACATCCCTAAAATTTTGTCTAACTACACGCTAAAAATCGTTACGTGACAATTGGTGACGTGACGTGACAATGAGGTGAGTTTGAAAATATAAATAACCAAGTTTTTAGAAAATGGATGTGCTATTTGGGTATTTTTCGGAACAGACAGTAGAAAGTATGAGAATTAAAAATTGTGTGTATTAAGTACATACTACGAAATTCGTTTCATACTTAATTGGGAAGAAATTCATTAAGTATATAACAAAAAAATTATGAAACTAATTTATTGACGTTAATTACACCTACAATTTAATCTTGTATTAAGTCTCACGGTTATTAATAAATTTTACGCAATTAATTAAATGAAACTAATAACGTAGAAGTATTAGAAACTATATACCTATTACTGATTTATGGAATCCTTAATATGGTTCAATATTAAGGATTTTATCACCTTCATTGGTGTTTGAATATGATGAGAAAATTATACGTGTAGTTACATTTTAAGTCAAAATAATGAACACATCCTGTAGTTAAAGCCGCTATAATTAAAGAGTGACCGCAAAAACAAGCCATTTTTCACCTATTTGGCAGCCCTTAAAATCTAACTTCAAATGTATGCTAAATGATAATTTATTATGAGACTTTAATCTCCTGAAAATTTTAGATTGAGGCTGCATTCGGTTCTCGAGATATCGAGGGTCAAAGTTATCAATTTTTCATGGGTTTACAATTCATTACATTCAGGAGATAACACAGGTCAACATTTGATATATGGAGTATCTCTAGATCTCACTAGGGTACCCTCGGGATCTTTGGGGTCGCTGATTCCGAATCCGGGGTCGGTTGACCTTTATCACGTCAGATTCAAGGTCATTTGAAGGTCAAAGGGCGAATAATTGGTTTAAAAAATCTGAAAAAATTTAGAGAGAGATTATTACCGAGGTCATTGACCATGTCGGGTAAAGCAAACGCTGGATTCAGATTCAGCGACCTAGAAAACCTCTACCTGAATTTTTTTCAGATTTTTTAAAGCATTTATTCGCCATTTGACCTTCAAATGATCTTGATCCTGACATGATAGAGGTCAACCAACTCCGAATTCGAAATCAGCGACTCCAAAAATCCTAGGGTACCCTAGTGAAATCTAGAGATACTCCGTATATCAAATGTTGGCCTGTGTTATCTTCTGAATGTAATGAATTATGAACCCATGCGAAATTGACAACTTTGACCCTCGATATCCCGAGAACCGAATGCAGCCGCAATCTGAAATTTTCAGGAGATTAAAGTCGCATCAAAAACTATCATTCAGCATACATTTGAAGTTAGATTTCAAGGGCTGCCAAATAGGCGAAACTTGCGATCACTCTTTATTTCCAAGTTAATTTAGTTAATTTGAAATTAGTTAGGGAAATCTCATTAATTTAGGTAGTTATTAATTGGCCTTCATACAACAATGGCCTCCATAAAAATTAAGACAATTATGTCGTTCTTTAAAAAATATACCAAAGGCAGGTATTGTCAGTATTAATATGTACATACAAATTCACTAAACTCTTGTATTAGTGTGTGGTCAGACCGTGACGGGCAACCGTACCATTGCCCGTGCGGCCTGACCACACGAACAATTCAATACATGTATTTAAATGTACGTATTCAGACCAATACAAACTGGCTTTTGCGGGCAAATTGACGAACAATCTCTCTACGGGCATTTTAGAATCTATTTTGTCACCTATAATATCGAATTTTATATTTTTTTGTATATGTATATACCTGCGTGTCTTTGAATATGTATTATATTTTAAGTAAAAAATTTTTTAAATAATTTTCGGTTTATAAAAAAAAAAAAAAAAAAAAAAAAATTGAAGGTATTTACAATCAGTATGCAATAAAATCCATCTTATTTTTTCTTCCTTTAATATGTATTAGGTCGTTGCAAAAGTTCGTGCGGGCACGTACGGATGACGACAGCATTTAAAGTAAAAGAAATATTTGTCTGTAAATTGCATAATATGGTGTAATATTGAGTAATATAATTCTTGTGATTTATTGAAATCGCAGTGTCGTACTCAAACCCTAAGCGTATGTATAAAAAAATGTGGATAGCAGTGTATCTGAGTGTGTCAGATACCGCTTAAGTTGACTAGTCGAGCGGCCGCGTGTCGCTTCAACCACTAAGGATACGATATTGAAACTGAACTGGGAAGTCCTACCACATCCGGCGTATAGCCCAGATATTGCTCCGTCTGACTTCCATTTGTTTCGCTCAATGCAGCATGTTTTATCTGGACAAAAATTTAAAAACTTCAAAGAAGTAAAAAAAGTAGTGGATGATTTTATTGCCTCCAAAGACGAAAGCTTCTATCGCCGCGATATAGTTACATTTGTTACCCGAAAAATGGGCAAGAGTTGTGGAAAATAACGAGGAATATTTTGATTAAAAATTGCAATTTTATTTGATGTATTTTTAGACAATAAAGTATTCAAAAACCGCACGAACTTTTGCAACGACCTAATATTTTTATTTTTACAAAACCTTCGCTATTCATAAAAGAAGTAATAAAATTTTTTCCAGATTTTGCATTTAACTGTAAATAGACAAAAAATATTTTTAGTTAAAATATACATAATTTTATGGCCCTGTAAGCCTACAATTTCAAAACCTTTTATTCTTGACACGTTTGTCCACTTGTCGGTTCTATTGTATTTTTATAAAAATAGTTTTTATGAGGTGCCCGCACCTACGTGAATGTCGAATTTGACCGCATTGTGCCACGTGCCATTTTACGGGCAAAATGCGGGCACGTAACGATCAGCCGTACCGGTCGGACCGGTCCTTTATACAGGTTTATGATGCGACCGAGATACTGACACTATTTTTAATGTAAGGAAATTCCTTCTTCAATTTAGAGTTGCCTTGTTTTAAATAATTAGAAAAACTGAAGTTAACGTAACCATAATTCTCGTTTAGCACAACATTTAGCATTTTATACAACGTGTAATACACTAACTACCTTGTACGGGAATCTACTGTATAATATTCGAGTGAGTAAATAGTATACAATGAAGAAAAGAAACAGTTTTTACATGGATTTCAATTTAGGTTACACATTTAAAGCAAAATCATATAATCATAAAGAAAGCAGCTTTTACTGCAGGTATCTCTTATAGCTGTTATCGAATTTGTTCTTAAACTATATAATATTATAATTTCCAAGTTATAGAAAAAAATCTCAAAATTTATTAGACGAACCAAAAAGTGTGCCACATTTCTGAAATGGAATGGTACATTTCTTTGTGGAACAAATGTTGGAAATTCCTATGACAAATGATTTCCTTCTCTATATTTTCGAAATTTTTTTCAAACCTAACAAGATCGTCATTCCGTTAGTTAGTATCTAAAGAAAAAGCAGTTAAATAATATATGCAGATTTTATGATTTAGTATGTGTAGTAAATGTACTCGTGTATTTTGTGGAATACAGATTTATTATTATTATAGACTTTTACGCTAACCTGGCGCTCACTACTCTGTAGGACAGTACTGGGTAACATTCACCTATACCGGCATTATGCAAGGTATTAGGCTCTGTGGAAGGGTAATGTGCCAAACCAATCCGTAAAAGTACCGTAGTACATTCACGGATGGGTTCGTCACATCACTCCTTATATTGTTGTTATTGTTGCTTGAAACGAGGTGTTATGTGTCTATTTTGGTGTACACTGGGTCGTACGGCGAGACTTTTGTGGGAGCGTAGATGCTGGCTCAATGACAGACGGCTGTGAATGCCTAGGCCTAATAATATTATTATTATTGTTATTATTATTATTATATTCATACGTTAATCCATTTAATTAATAGCTAAGTTCTCTTGGAATTTGTTAGTTTCCTAGCATCACTCCATTTGCTTTATTACTGCTAACGCTAACGAAATTAATTATTTAAGACAACTATTATAATAAGATAGTAGAAACTGATTCTCAAATGGTAATTTGTATAATGTCTTACTATCAACATGTAAATACCATTTGTGATAATATCATATTATTCTTGAAATAAAAAATTTATAATCAAAGATTTATTTTAATTACACTAGCAGAAAAAAATAACGGATCAAAAAAAAATTCCAATTTTTTAGCGATTTTTCGAATGGCTGTATCTTCGTGAAAAATGGTCATATCAGAGTCGTAAGCAAAGCAATTTAAAGCTGGAAGTTTCTAATTTCGAGATCTTGTGATAAAAAAGTATTCAAAGCAACGTGTATCGCGCAATCCTAATAAATACACTGAAATAGAAATTTTCGAAATTTTTTCGGTTTCTTTTTTTGATCCACGGACTTAGAAAAAAATTTTCCGACTTAACCACCATATGGACCGGTTAACTTGTTCATTCAACTTTAATTTGCTTTTTTTAGACCTTTATACGACCATTTCTCGCTCAGATATCGGACTTTGAATGGAAAAGGATCATTTCGTTTTTGACCATCGATATCTCAGCAACCAATGACCACATAGAAAATTGAAGGTGTGTTTTAAAAACTCGAATAAATTCTCTACAAGGATTAGCCATTGGTTTTTCAGCAAAAAATTTTTTTGCATACTATACATGAATTTGAAATATCAAGAGAAAAAGAGCTTTTGGTGGCTTTTTGGAAAATCAAGCACTGAATCAAAAATTTCGAGAAAACCATTAATGTTAACTGTGCCTTTTACAGTTCAATATACCCACAAAACCGCCACCCAGATTCAATTTAATCCATCCAGCCGTTTTTTTGTTTCATTCGATTAAAGGGCATAGCCGGGTAAGATAGGGAAAACGGCCCTTGACGCAAAATTGATTGTTTTTATAGGAAATTATACTTCTTAGCCCCAGATATATTCCTGCCAAATTTCAACCCTCCGAGATTAATAGTTTATGAATACACAAACAGACAAAAATTTTAAAAAAAAATTTTTTTTTGACGAAATTACTGAACCGATTTATTTGAGTTTAATATATATGTAGTGTACCCACCTTAGACGAAGTAATGAAAAAAAAATTAACGTTATATCCCTTTATTATACTAATTTTTTTAAATTTTTAAATTTAAGAAAATTTTTTTTGACACTTAGGCGTTAGCGACCCCCACCATTTTCTGTTCAACAATTTGTTTCTTAGTACTCTATAACATATATTTTTATGGAAAAATTTTAGTTGGTAGAACATAGTAATATTTCAATACAAATGCATGCCATGTTCGGTACTACATATATTACTTAGGTATAAAAAGGACTATAAAGTAAAATATCTACCCTATTTCTGAAATAATATAATTACATACGTTTATAACTACGATAAACTAGTTTAAATTTACAAAAGTCCAACATTATCTGGCGTTTGTCTTTTTTTATCAATAAAACAAAATAGACATTGATTTCTCTTTTGTTAGAGTTTTTTCCTTTGTAAGACGTCAAGTGAAACTTTGTTAGCTCATACACCACGTCTTATGATGTCAACAATTTCATACAAAGTTGATTAGCTGTCAAAATAGTATACCAGTTGGTCATTTCGTGATAATTCCCCATGACCCGTCATCGTGTTAACAAAATAAGACAGACGGCAGATAAAGCTAGACGTTTGTCTAAGCTTGTTTATCGTAGTTATGAACGTATGTAATTTTATTACAGAAAAAATCCACTTTCTGCACCTCCTTAAGAAGTGCAACAAAAACATCAAGTGAGAGGGACGAGCTACATATTGCGTACAATTGTACACTATTTTCTTCAAGTTAGTTATATGTACATGTAATAACTACAACAGTTTTTAGCCGGATTACTATACATTGTTGAAGTTTTTTGTTCCATTTTATTAAGTTAATGTTTATTATTATTAAAGCAATATAACATTCAAGACGTATTATTGTTATTATTAGTATCTTTATTTGAATAAAGTTTCTAAAACTTATAATTTTTGTTGAGTTAGATATAATTTTAATTAGTAAGTATGCTGAGATAATTTTATTGATTTCATTCAAA
Organism: Brachynemurus nebulosus; assembly: GCA_035578155.1. Taxonomy (NCBI): domain Eukaryota; kingdom Metazoa; phylum Arthropoda; class Insecta; order Neuroptera; family Myrmeleontidae; genus Brachynemurus; species Brachynemurus nebulosus. The sequence continues at coordinate 1,910,254 of JAPWDM010000046.1, read as the reverse complement.
TATTCAGATTCATGGTAAAATTAACCTTGAAAATTATTTTTTAGCAAGTTAAAACATATTTTTTTATAGCAGCTCAAAATACATATTTTTTTAGACCGTCACAGGAACTCCAAGAACTGCAACTCAGGGGGAAAATACCATTTTATTGCACTGCTTAGAGTTTTACTGTGTTTTAGAAATAAGGCAGATGCTTTACTTTATGGTCCTTTTTATACATAAGTAATATATGTAGTACCGAACATGGCATGCATTTGTATTGGAATATTACTATATTCTACCAACTAAAATTTTTGCAGAAAAATATATGTTATAAAGTATTAAGAGATAAATTATTGAACAAAAAATGGTGGGTGTCGCTAACACCTAAGTGCCAAAAAAAATTTTTCTTAAATTTAAAAATTTAAAAAAATTAGTATAATAAAGGGATATAACGTTATTTTTTTTTATTACTTCGCCTAAGGTTGGTACACAATATATATTAAACTCAAATAAATCGGCTCAGTAATTTCGTCAAAAAAATTTTTTTTTGAAAATTTTTGTCTGTTTGTGTATTCATAAACTATTAGCCTCGGAGGGTTGAAATTTGGCAAGAATGTATCTGGGGCTAAGAAGTATTATTTCCTATAAAAACAATCAATTTTGCGTCAAGGGCCATTTTCCGTATCTTACCCGGCTATGCCCTTTTTGAAAAATTTACAGAATCATTTTTTTGGACTTCAACTTTCATAATCTTAAACAATATAAAAAAAAAAATTTCTCAGCTTTTTTCACATCTTTATCAATAACAGTATTTAACCCTTTATAGGACTTAACATTTTATTTTTTATTTTTAAGGAAAATTTAATTTAATTAAATTAACATCAGTCTATGGAGCTAGTAAAAAATACTAAAAAAATTGTAATTACTCTAACGTCTAATTACTCAAATAAGTCTCTAACGAGTGGTCAATTATGATGCCACCTAACGTAAGAAAACAATTGTATGTGCCCGCACGGTGGGAAATATATTGACCACTTAATTGTAAACGAACTTTGTAGATGATTTCTACCAACTAAAAATTAAATAAAATCAATTCATTGTTAAAATGTTGTATTATATTTTTTATACAAAAAATACAAGTAGTCGGTGGCAAATATTATACTTGCCACTTTTATTGGTTTTCGTCATAATTCACGCGACAAGTTTTAACTTGAATGAAAGTGTTGAATGCATATTGGTCACTGTTTACATACGTAATGAAATAAGTCCATAAAGATTATTTTAGATCGAAATTAAGAAAGAAAATTATCTTTATTTGTAGTGGCATTAATATTTGCCACCTCCCTATAGAGGGTTCAATTTATAAGAAAAAGAAAATTTCTTAGAAAATTTTCAAAAAAAAATTTTTTTCTAAAATTTTTCAAGGACATTTTTGAAAAATTCTTAAAAAAATTTTTTTTTGAAAATTTTTTAAGAAATTTTCTCTTTTTATAAATTTAAATATTGTTATTGATAAAAATGTGAAAAAAGCTGAGGAAAATTTTTTTTTCATTTTGTTGAGGAATATGAAAGTTTAAGACCAAAAAAATGACCCTTTAATTTTTTCAAAAATTCAATCGAATGAAACAAAAAAACGGCTGGATAGATTAAATTGAAACTGGGTGGGGTTTTTGTGGGTATATTGAACTGTAAAAGGCACACTTAACATTAATGGTTTTCTCGAAATTTTTAATTTAGTGTTTGATTTTCCAAAAAGCGACCAAAAGCTCTTTTTTTTCTTGATTTTCAAATTCATGTATAGTGTGCAAAAAAAATTTTTCTGAAAAAACAATGGCTAATTCTTGTAGAGAATTTATTCGAGTTTTTAAAACACACCTTCAATTTTCTATGTGATCATTGGTTGCAGAGATATCGATGGTAAAAGACGAAATGATCCTTTTCCATTCAAAGCCCCATATCTGAGCGAGAAGTGGTCGTATAAAGGTCTAAAAGAAAGTAAATTAAAGCTGAAGGGACAAGTTATCTGGTCCATATGGTGGTTAAGTCGGAAAATTTTTTTTCAAGTCCGTGGACCAAAAAAAGAAGCCGAAAAAATTTCGAAAATTTCTTTTTCAGTGTATTTATTAGGATTGGGCGATACACTTTGCTTTGAAAACTTTTTTATCGCAAGATCTCGAAACTAGAAACATCCAGCTTTAAATAGCTTTGCTTACGACTTCGATACGACCGTTTTTCACGAAGATACAGCCATTCGAAAAATCACTAAAAATTTGAAATTTTTTTTTTGATCCTTTATTTTGTTCCGCTAGTGTAATTAAAATAAATCTTTGATTATAAATTTATACATTATATCAAGAGAAACACCATCGGTTGAAGTAGCTCCGAGTACATATGCATATTTTTACCGCCTAAGTGACGAAGCATGGTTAAATTTAAGTTAAATGAACCATATATATATATATATATATATATATATATATATATATATATATATATATATATATATATATATATATATATATATATATATATTATTGTTAGTGATCCAGTGACTTAAAAAAATTTTTAAAATGCATTACACGTAACTGTCCTATTCAAGAAACTTGAAACCGATCTGACACGGCAGTTTAGAATTTATTTGAAATCTCGACAGTATTTATAGTTTTGTGCTCTTTTATTTGTTTTATTTGTTTATAAACAATATTATGTATTTTTATACTATCAATTTGACAATAGTTAAATTATTCAAATTTATTACTGATTTGTAGCAGATTGTCAGCTGATTTGTAGCAGTTTTACAAAATGTACCTAGCAGCCGAATATAAACAATTTCACATTATTTTCAGCCTTCAAAGTAATATTTCAATGCCGTTCAAACACTTCAACAATAAGTTTAAGTCTTTCTAACACTAAACTAATTAACTTAAAATATATTTAAAATTAAAACGTTATCACATATTAAAAAGTCACAAACACAAAATTTGAAAACAGTGCACGCATCACGTAATTTTTTTCTACAACAATGAAATTCACTATACTGACTACATCAACGGAACATCACAACAATATGTTCATTCAATTTACGTTTTACACCTATAATATAATAAAGGTAGATATCAACTAACTGAATGGATTAATAAATATGTTTTTATTGTTGGTGAATGGCACACGGGGCCCTGTTTGTTGTGTCCGATTGCGGTTCTTCACATTAAACACTTGAAACACTACTTTGTTTGTGGCACGACAGACATGATATGTATTACATACATAAATAAAAAATCTAGCCAAGGTAGCTATGTATGAGAAAATATATGTATGTACGTATATTTTATTCCACTTTTTTTATTTCTTCCACTAGTAAGTGTGAGAACAGATCGTGGCGGGCGCCCGCTTCATTGCCGGTGCGGCCTACCGCACGAACAATTCAATTCATGTATTTAAATGTACGTATTCAGACTAATACGATCTGGTTTTTGCGGGCAAATTGGCGGGCAATCTGTCTGCGGACACCTTACGAACTGTGAAATGGGTAGATAGTAAAATACTTAACAAAAAAAAAAAAAAAATATTTCAAGTGGAAAAAAGATCTAATAATCTTACAATCTATGAATAAATATAATAAATAAAATCTTCTTGAAAAAAGATTTAATAATTTTACAATCTATTTTGTCATGTCTTTTGAGTATCGAATTTTATATTTTTTTGTATACCTGCATGTTTTTGAATATTATATTTTATAAACCATATCCAGATCAAGCAAATAGATGCATAAAAGGTAACGGGCCTAGTTTCTGACCTTTTAAGAGTGACGGCTGAGGTTAAACGACAGTAATAAATATAAGTTTAAACTTAAGAGACAATTAATAATTTTATCAACTAGTTTATGGCTTTCAAAATAAAGTCAAACAAGTAAAATAATTATTTGAATTGAATTAATAATTTAAATTAATGTTTTAAAAATTGACAAAAAGGACCCAGTTTCTGACCTTCAAAATTTCTCATGTGACAGTTTTTGACCCTGACAGTGGCCTAGTTTCTGATCCTTAAATTTAAAAATACAGTTTTTTAAAATTTAAATTATAAATAATTTTTTATTGATAAAAATGAATATTTAATGTTATATACGTTATGAAAAATAACAAAAACTAATCGAAGATAACTATAAATAACAAAATAACTAACAAAAACTGATTAGAATTTAATTGGGCCATACCACTTTAGAAGTGAGCCTAGTAATTGACCCTCATATTTCAATAATAAAAATCATTCTAAGGTATTTTATAAATATTTTAAAATAAATTTTAAACAAATATTAACCTGCTCATATATTTTTAATTAAGTTTTCATACTTACATGCTGAATATTGCACAGATCAAAATGAGTACTTTGTAACATAAACTGTTAGGAAACTACCAAAAAAATAGTTTTTACACACATTTTAAACTTAAAAATTTTTTTTTATTTAGTTAATATATTCTAAACTTTTTAAATTGCTGTTCATTAGACACAGAATAGATTACTTTAAATTAAGAATTTATTTTTTTTCTTATTTAAAATATAGTTTTTTTATTAATTTATAACAAAGTTGAAAAGTTCAGAAACTGGGCCAGGGTCAATTACAGGGTCTTTTACCTTATACCAATTTTTTTCTACTTTTTAACAACCTGTTAGGTAAAAAATCTAAATATGAATGTTTTTACTAGTGCAATTAAAATAATACACAATTTCAAATCCATTGTATCGGTCACGTATTCGTAAATTTTTTTATAATTTTCTTTCATCTTTTGGGTCTAACATTAGGTAGATACAAATTTTTTAAATAATATTTAAAATTTAGTTTATTAAATGATATAACTATATATACATTTTAATAGAATCAAAAAACTTGCATTTAACTGTAAATAGACACAAAGTATGTTTACTTAAAATATACATAATTTTATGGCCCTGTACACCTACAATTTCAAAGCCTTTTATGTTTGACACGTTTGTCCACTTGTTCGGTTCTATTGTATTTTTATAAAAATAGTTTTTATTAGGTGCCCGCATCGGTGTGAATGCCCAATTTAACCGTATTATGCCGCATGTCATGTTGCGGGCAAGTTACGGGCGTGTTACGAACGATGGTACCGGTCAGACCCGTCCTTAACTCTTCCACTAGTATAACAGTACTCCGTGGTGGAGGACTTACATTAGTATTATAGGTAGGTAAGTGAGATAAACGTACACAAGTATGTATATATAATTGAATTATTACTTTTTTCTTCTTCCGTTAAATTTCTTCGCGTTCACATTTACTTGCAGTAAGCAATATTTATTTCGTTTGTGAAAGAATGTTATTGAATGATGAAGTTTCACTTCACTTTTTTTTATTTGAATTAGCATAAATGCTTTAGAGCGTATTGTCCCAATATATGTATTTTCTTACTTTTTATTTACTTTTTTTATCGAATCACATAACGATGGTTAAACTCTAATATGTCATAGCCCACACTTTTTCAAAATTTGTTTGTATATCATTTTTCAACTTATTACGTGATTGTTCATCTGATTCGAAAAGGTCATGAAGCCTCGAACAACTGAAAGGCTTTATTTTTATAAATTTTAAAATGTCGTGTAATCATTAAATTTTTAATTAAATCAAAAAATTTTTAATTAAATTAAATTAAATTAACAATTAGAATGTATCGAGATAGATCTTAAATTTTTATCACTACTTATGTAAAAAGATATGTACTATTTTCAAGAGATGTCAAAACAGTTATTTGATTCGCTTATAAAATTCTATTATATAGGGATACGACATATTAGAGTTTAACCATCGAATTATGAAGACAATAGGAAAGAACGAAGGAAAATCAAGGTTTTTAAACAATGAGAAAAACACAATTTTAGTTATTGGCCAAAATATGTACATATATTTGCCATTTGCTATTTGTTTGGTAATATTTCTATCACTATGTGAATCTTAATTAACATAATGAATCGGTCATACTTGGCAAAGTAAATCGAGTGTTTAAGTATCAGCTAAGCTGGAAATTAAGTGAACATATTATGAATATTGATGTATGTATAAATACGAACAAAAGTTCGGCATACACAGGCACTCGATAATATTTGAAATTAAAAAAAATACCCTTCTCGCAGCATCTGCATAACATAGCGAATTTCCAAACACTGGGCACTGGCGGATCTCTCCTAAGACCTGTATCCATTTAAAATAGTTTGGCTTTCCAAAAGTGAAAAAATTTTCAAAATTAGTTAAGTAGTTAATTTTTGACGCTTTTGACTCCTCAGGACCCTAGTGGATCTCATATAGGGTAGCATATACCCATTTAAAATAGTTTAACTTTTTGATGGTGAAAAAATTTTCAAAATCAATCGGATAGTTAATTTTTATACCCGCATCTAAAATAGTTTAGCTTTCTAAGAGTAGAGGAATTTTCAAAATCGGCTGAGTAATTTATTTTTGGTATATTTGGGTCCCTAGAACCCGGACGGACTTTCTACTGCATAGTTGCTATCCATCTAAAATAATTTAGTTCTCTATCAGCGAGACAATTTTCAAAATCGGTAGCTTATTTCTGGCGTTTTCGGATACGCAAGATCCTAGTGGACCTTCTTAAAAAATCAGCTCGGCCGTATTTTCTGGGCGGACATTATGTAATACCACCTATATATCCATCTAGGATATTTTAGTTTTCTAACAGTGAAAGTATTTTCAAAACCCGTTGTGTAGTCTTTTTTGCCGCTTTTGGATCCGCAGGACACTTGCGGATCTCAGATAACACAACTTGTATCCATCTAAAATAGTTTACCCCTGTAACACCCCTATTACCCCTGAAAAAAATTTCAAAACCGGTAATTTATTTTACTTTCTGACTTGATATACCTATATTTTTTTAAAATAATTAATTTTTTTTCGATTCTGCACGAAAAACGTGTTTGGAACTTGACAGTTTATTTTGATTTCAATTCTTTTTCAGCTAAAACAATATAATAGAACTTTTCCATTTTTCTCATTTAGGTTTGGGTGGGATCTCACGACTTTTTGTAGGAAATGTAAGTTTAAATAATAGTTTAAATAATAGTTTGTTTCACAAACAGTTACGAAACGAGACGACGCGACGTAAGAGTGTTATTTGGAATTCAAAAATTCCAAAGGGTTATCCATGTTATGTACCTAAATAATGCATAATATTATGCATACTAATACATACAGTGAAAATATCATCACTAAAGTAAATTTGAGGAGTTTATTTTCATTTCACAATAAGTCCATTTTATTAACTTTTCGTAAACGTCAATAAACTGTATTTAAGGTTAGGATGGGAATTTTGCTATGTAACATTATACATAATACGGTTGGTATGTAAAAAGCGTATATAACCTCCTCGTTCCAACCGTCGACCGTAGTCGACATAAAACAACATTTCGTAGGGAATTTTTATTACCGCTTTAGAGTGGGTTGACAGCACTGACAGGAGTACCACTGTCTTCCTCATAGATAGCAGCACATTACAGATTTTTTTTTCAGTTGGATCCACGTTCATTGTTGATATTCCACAGCAGTTTGAAAATAGCGCATCGCTACAAAGGGTAGTTCTCAGCGTCTTCGTGAATGTTAGTACATTAAATAAATTATTTTTTAATATGTGGGGGTTAATATGTTATTATGAATGTCCAGAGAAGGAAATAAGATATTTGTTTAGAATGATTCATGAGTTTGGTTGTCATAGTAACGCCAGAAACTTTCATGTCTACTGTAGTCGACATTTGGAAACCGGCTACGTAATAATTAAAAAAATATGTTTATGTAAGTAAGTACAATCCTGAAAATATTTTCAATCTGGTTACAGAAAAAACTAATCGTAGCTATATTGAAAAAAGGGCGCCCTCTAATTTTAAATAATGAGCAAACAAAAAGGTTTTTTGGTGCCTCCATCAAAATGTCCGTAATGGGACTTCCAAGCACAAGAATGTACTATCATTCCAAAACAAAGGTTTCTTCCATTGCAATCTTGCCCAGAAATCAATTTTTTGCTATCATGAGAAATTTAAAACTTGTTTATGACAATGAAGTGGCTCCAGAGGAAAAGGCTGCTTCCAAATTTTGGAAAGTGAACCCTCTTATAAATGTGTAAACCCTCATGTGTTCATTATCATTACAATAATTATTTTGTAGTTATTACACATGTTTTCCATTCATCTATTGTGTTTCCTTAGCCAACTATTTTCAGAAATTCTTAAGAAATTAACATTGTTTTTAGATGACAATTGAGTAAGCGTTATTCCAAATGTCTACTATAGTCGACATCAAGTTTTTTCAGTAAAAAAAAAAAAAAAATTAAAAGTGGTTTTTTGATTTCTTTTTATAGTAATGAACACAAATTTTAGAAAAAATCAAAAATTTGAAAAAATTTTTTTTTATTTGGAATGAGGAGGATAAAGATAATATTTCAAATCAAAATGAAGCGAGCGCAGTTTTTTCCGCCAATTATTGTTTGGACTTGTACCAATATGAACATAAATTAAAGTAAAAAAAAATGTTTTTTAAGAAAAAGCTTTTATTTAAAAATAGGCTAAAAAAATAAACCAACTTTTGAGTGAAGTTTGAAGCAATATGCAACATAATTTATAAAAGCTTGAGGCGTTATCATTATTTATTTCTGTTTTGGATATAAGTGTAGCTATTTTACGTTTTAGTAGTTACCAAACTTAATTAAACACCTTAAGCTTTTATAAATTATGTTGCATATTGCTTCTAATTTCACTCAAAAGTTATTTTATTTTTTTAGCCTATTTTTAAATAAAAGCTTTTTCTTAAAAAACATTTTTTTTTATTTTAATTTATTTTCTACTTTTTAGTCTGATTACAATTAATTTTAAAAAAAAATTAAAGAAGTAATTTTTTTACTTGCATTTTAATCGGTTAAATTACCCTAATCAAACATAACTATGAAACAAAAAATTGTAATGAAAAATGAATGGACAATATTTGACAATTCGAAATGTCAAAAAGTTGCACAGGACTAAAAATCAACAATTTTCGTCTGGGACGATTTAAGACAAAACTAATTATACAGTATCGCATTGTCATCAAGGTTATACACGTATGCAAAATTTGAAACCTCTAGCTCCATTAGAACCTGTCTAAATTTTGATTCCAAGATTTGATCTAAACCAACATACTAACATAGCAAGTTAAATAAAAGCTTTTAAAAAGCTCGGGACTTGTTGTAATAATTATGAAGAAAATAAGTATCAGTAAATAATAATTATAAATTTTATTAACACTTTGCACTCGATAGGCGCCGCCACGGCGACACAATAAATACCCTTTGCACTTGAAAGGCGCCTCTCAGGCGCCATCCTATTCTTTACTTCAAATATCACACTAAGGAAAATTATAAAATTTAATATTAAAATAAAATGTTTGTAATATGCAAATAAAACTAAAATATGTAAGTAAACTACTTTTGTTTAAAATACTTATCTTTGATGTATTACTATTTTTTATTAAAACTACTGTCGAGTAGATGAGTACCTATACTAAAAAATGGTTCGAGTGCAAAGGGTTAAAAATATCGAATACAAATAAAAATTTTAAAACACTAAACTTGGCCAGACAAGTGATTATCTAAAGCAGGGTCGTGGAGAGAAATGGCGGGCCCTGGAAATAACCGCATTTTTTTAAATTTCCTCTCTAAAAAAATACATGGTGAACAAAAAAGAATTCTTAACTTTTTTCCGGGCCCTCTTCTTAAGCTCGGGCACCAGGACTGCAACCCCGGCTACCCCACCCTCTCGTCGGGCCTGATCTAAAGTGATGAAAGTTAGAATTTTTTAAGCCCCTCTTCCTCCTCAGTGCAATCAAAAAAAGGATCCTCTGCCATTGTAGCGTTTGTAGTTTGTACGGAATTTCCCAATTTTCTAAGTTGGTATCTAAAGGTTTAAACCTGAAAGTAGTAAAATAATCAAATATGCGATACATAGTCTCAAAATCTAACGTATCTTTCACATTTTTTTTTTCATGTCTGTGTTTTCCTTTCTAATTTTGGTCTATTTCTGCATCCACTGTTATTTTGCCCAACTAAAACCTTAAATTGTTTTAAATTGTTTCAATAAATAGTTGCTCAAATTTTGATAGATCACTACTACTGAAGTTAAGGCACGTCGGTTATAAGGACTTATTACATTTTGAAAAAAAAAATTATGGACGTATTACATTTTGAAAGAAATTATGGACTTGTAGCAATTTGAAAATAATCTTTTGTGGACTTATGGCAATTTGTGAGAAGATCTGAAATTTTCTTACTAATTTAACAAGGGACCTAGTTCATTTAGAAACATTCCAGATGTACTGACATGCAGAGATTTATTTTAAGAATTCAGTGCCATCTATATCTCAAATTTCGAAATTTTGGACTTGTTGCGTTTTGAAAATGAGCTCCTCATTTAATTTAGAAAAATAAATTTGAAGATCAAATTATTTTGTGAAAATTTACAGTTGATAATTATGTAAATTATTTAATTTTGTCTAAGTTTCACTGACTTTTTTAAAATTTTTAACAACGATGGTAGTGCAATCTTAACTGTCATTAAATTTTTTTTATTTAAAGCTTGTCATCAGTTATTTTTGATATTTCCTTGTAATTTTAGTGTGTTTTGTGATCTGTAAGATATTTCTGATATGTATTTAATTATTATGGTGGCTTAAAATGTCTGGTGATAACTCTTGTGCTGCTAAATTTTGTTTAAATCATTCAAAACAAAATTTCAATTTATGTTTTTTCTGAGTGTCGTTTGATGCAAATTTGTAAGTATTATTATAATTTGAATGCTTATGTAAAAATACGTTAAATAATAAATAATTATTAATATTTTATAATAATTCAGTTAATATTTTCGATTTTGACAGTGGTTGGTGCTAATAGGTCGTGACGATCTAAATTCTCGTGTTGAATACTGTCATCAGTTTCGCGTTTGCTCAATTCATTTTGAAGAAAATTGCTTTTAGTTGTTCATATAATTTAACATGACCATTATCAACCCTCAGTCTCACATGTACAAACACATACAATCACATAAGTAAAAAAGGACATACATAATTGTTTGTACTTATATCAAAAAAGGATAGAAAGTGCGTTTCGCTACTGCCTATGGTAATAATCTTTTATTTATACTGTGATGTAGTTTAATAAAAACTTGTTCAATTTAAGTGTTTATGAATTAATAATCTTATTATAGGTAATGTTTATACATTGTTTATACGACTAGTAGTAGGTAATTTGTTGCTATAAATAAATAATTATTTATTTTTCATAGTTACCAGCAACTAGTACATTTGAATACTTAGAAAGGCTTTGAGTAGCTTTTATATTTTATAAAATTGCCCTGTGTTTTTCGAAAGAAAAGGCCATAAATAACGAAAAATATTATGATTTTAGATTTTTCCCTTTACTTTTCGACTAAGATCTATACTCTCACCGAATTTCAATTTCCTAGGTCCACTGGAAGTAGGTCAGAGATTTGGATGATCTGTCAGTGAGTGAGTGCCAAAATTATCGATTTTTGGAGACCTATGTCTCAGGAACTACGAAAGCTAGATCAATGAAATTTGAAACTAGGAGTGATTTCGAGTATGTTATTGTGTGTATAAAATTCGATACATCAAATAGAACTAGAATTTTAGGGGGTCAAAAATGTCTTGAAATAGTTCGTGTGAATATACTTGGTGCACGTACGGGTGGTGAGAACTTGTCTACGCGCTTATTGATAAGGTATTTACAGATAAACCTACTAATAGCTAATTAGCCAATCCGGGATCGTATATTAATCCATAAACAGTCTGAAATTTCTTCCTCCTGTAGTTTCTTTTTCTGCTTTCTCGTTGTCTGGGCTTTCGGTATTACGCAAACAGCGTCGTGTGGAGTGAAAAAATTTTCAAAACCGGTAGTTGCTCAAGAAAGTATGCTGGATGAGTATGAAAAAACTAAGTTAGATAAAGAATCCCCATAACGTTACGGCACTTACGGAGACAAGGTGTTGAATGTTCCGAATGAGTTTTTAATTAACCCACCGGTTTATCGAGTCATCGTCATAGAATGCTCGCAATAAGATGGTAAATGCCACGCGTATTAGAGTTCATCCAAAATAAGAAGGAGGAAGAGAAGCATTGGAGTGAAACACTAATTTAAATCAAAAACATTAAATGAAATATTTCCCCTTAAATTCTTAAAAATTCGATTTTACAAAAATAACATAATTTTTACATTAATCTTAGTACATAAATTCACAGTTTTAGTCGAATTTTTCAAAGAGAAATTACACTATCACAGCCTTTATGACAAGACCAGGACGAGGCGAGAGTAGGGGCGTTATTTTTCTATTATATATTAGGGTGTGCTAAAAAAACATTGATTTGATTTTTTTGTTTCGCTCCCCGCTCAAAATATTGTAGGATGTGTCTAAACAAACATCTTGACCAAAGCGGAGCTCGTAATTTAAAATTTTAGAGGTGCATCATCGAACCTGAAGTTCTCCCATTAAAATAACACAGGAAAGACGAATTTTCATATTATTTATTACTGCAAGCTATAAAGATTTTTTTTCCGTAAAATGAATCAAAGCACCTTATTAAGCATTAAATATTGGACAAAAAATTTCATTCAGTCAAATTTTTCTCGTCGACATTTCACTTTCTACAGAGCCTCAAAATTTAAATTCTTTAAAATTTTGCATTTATACATTTTTAAGTTAAACTATTAGAGCCAAGACACACGAACCACGCCACGACCACGCGACTGCGACAAAATAGTGGATGCTCTGTGGCCGGGTATGTATGCATGTAGTTTTCTTATGGAAACACAAATTTCAAGACACACGGGTCACAACTTGTCGTCGTAATCGGACACAATCGCAATGTGTCGTCGTATTGTCGTTTTTAGTCGCTAAAACTTGCGACCAATGGACCACTTATAAGCGACAGATACATACTATTAGTACTACAGTGTCTCTCGAACATTGCAACAAATCATTGAATAATACAACTCAAGCAGGTGTTTTGTAATTTTTATTTTGTTTAGTTCTCTTAATACGGTACTTGACTGTATTCAAAATTTGTTTTAAATGTGAAATAATTTTATGTATTACCGTTAAATATATTCAATTTTAGCAGTGACAAATAAAAATATTCTTTAGTTATTTAAAAATTCTATTTTGAAAATTACAAATTTTTAGCCTTCATTTAAATGACTAAAAACGCGGTGGTATTTGAAAATGACGTCATTTTTTGTAGTAAATATTATTACCGTAGTTACAAATTGCATTTTCACATTGACATTTTCACAATTCTAATTGACCAAGTGAAGTTGTTTTCTTTGTAATTTATTTTGAATTTTTTTTTTTGTAATTAATTTTGCACTCAAATTATATTCATGGAAGAAATACACCGTCACTTAATATGTAAAATATCTTTATCAACTTGTTGTGAATACTATGTTAAAAATGCTTTTATTTTTGCTACAATTTTAAAGTTACGTAAAGTGCAATACTTGTAGGACTTGATGAAAATCTTACGGTGATGATGCTACTGATTACATCCCAGTGAAACCAGAGGGGATCATCTCTACTGTTAATTGTAAAATTTTGCTTGAAGATAAAATAAAAATCCAGAACATATTCTGTTACATTAGCTGTAAATGAAGAAGATAACAAAGTAGAAAATTGTAAATACCACTAAAACTAAGCATGATGACTGCTGAATATTGTGTACTAATTTAAAACCGTGTTGACATGAATGATAGCGACATCTGTTTGATTCAAATCGTGAAGTCATTGCATACGTCACTACGGCGAGTCGTTTTTCGCGCCAGTTTGTTTATATAAAATTAAACGGTGGTTTTTTCAAGATTTTTAAAAAATTTAGCAAAAATTAACTAATTTGTACGTAAGAACAAAGCATTTAGAATCATTTTTCAATTGCAGTCAAGTACCCTATTGTGTATTTTTTTTTTCTTTTTTTGGTCGTTTTTGATTTTTTTTCTGTTTTTGTTTTCTTGAAAAATGGCAATTGTTAATGAAGATTCGTTTGATACTGAATTATTCATTGAGGAAATCCGGAATTTACCTGCTGTCTGGGATTAAACATATTCGAGATATAGTAACCGCATAGAAAAAGTAAAGGCATGAGAATATCTTTGCTTCAGATTTTACGAAAACTTTGTGAACAAAAAAAAGGAGAAAAATATATGTGGTAACTGAAATTTATTAAATAATTTAATACAATGTTATATATTTTTATACTGCCAGGTATATGTATCGAAGTATATGTAGGTAACAGGATTTGTTTTTAATAAAGGTGCCGATTACTGCTCACCTTTTATTTAGGTAATAAAAAATAATTGTTATAAACGAATTTTGTTTAATAGAATATAAACATTTTTATGGAATGGGAAAACCCGTCGGTTAAGAATAAAAGCACGCTGTCATGTACTAGAAGCTCTCCTGCTGTTTGAACGTTGATTATTGAGTGTTATTAGATAAATAAGCTATATAATTATTTAAACCTTTTTAGTTTTATAATAATAGAAAAGAATTAAAAGTTTAAAGAAATGAAGGCTGAAAAATTTTGAAATGTTTTATCAAATAATTTTAAAAATTGAATCTGCAAAAATTTATAAGACCAAAATACCGATATTTTAAAAGAAATATTATTAGAAGCATCAGCTCTTTGATTAATTTTGTTTATTTTTATCCTAGCGTACCTACTTTACGCTGCAAAATTTTAAGTTTCTTAAATTTCAGTATTGATAAATCAATTATTGTACAAATACTTAACGCAGACACTGTATATGACAAACAATATTAGTGGCTTTGATGACGCCCAGCAGTGATTGTACGTCATTCGGCCACTAAAAAGTGGCTCGCAAGTCGCCGTCTAAGACACACGAACGACAGTACAACCACACGACAACCACAAAAAAGTGGTCGTCGCGTGGTTCGTGTGTCTTGGCTCTTAAAGATAGAACAAAAAGTGGGATGACAATTTTGTAGTTTAACTGACGCTTTACAAAAAAGTTCCTGACAAATTTCTCGTATTATAAATAGTTCTAAAGTTACAGACGTCCAAAATCTTATTTTACTCATTTTTAACATATTTCTTCTACTCCTGTTGAAGAACACACTCATTACATATCCGCTATTTGTTGAGAAAGTTAGGGATTATTCAAAGGTGTGGAGGAATGATAATTAATCAATACCTTTCGACTAATGATACCACCGTATTAACCATTATTTAATGGGTTTGCGATTGTTTTGTAGATAATATATCTATAAGTTTTAATTTTATATATGTTGCGTAGTAACGTGTAAGTAAACAAAATAATTAGAATTTTATTTTGATCGTTTTCATAGATATATATGCAAACATTTAATAAAATTAGAGATAGATTAACAATTTTATTCTTTTAATTTAAAATTTATATTCAATTTTATTTAAATCAAAAAGGAAGAAAGCCATAGAAAAATTATAGTATTCTAATCGCTCGCAATGGTTATTACTCACTCAGATGCATTACGACACTCGCCTCGTAAACTCGGCTCGTGTCGCAACTTCATCTTCGCAAGTAATAGCTATCATTACTAGCTTGTTGAATAATATATTGTTATTAACTAGAAAACAAAAGAAGGATTACTACTAAATTTTTTTATGCCCTTATAAATAGTTCACTTGATGAAAGTTAAAAATGAGAAGACTTTGAAGGTCTGAACTTTCCGGGGCATGGATCCAACGAGAGTTCCTTGTTTTTGTTTAAATTATGGATTAATTAATTCAAATTATGCCTCCTAATTTATCAAAAAAGAAGAATAGAAGAATGTATCTTGTTGTAATATTCAAGAAAGAAAAGACAGCAGAAGAAAAGTAAGAGTTTCCTTAATTAAATTCACTTTTCCTTAAACGAAGTATTGACAAATAAAATTATGTAACCGGGCCGTATGAATGTGTAATAATTTGAATTTACACTGATTTAATTTTGATATCTAATAAAGATCTGTGTTGCATGGGATCCTAGGGGCGTAAGTAAATATCGTACTTACTCAACTTTTTGTAAAAAAAGTGTAACCTATTTGACAACAACAAATTTCTTATTACGATTGTCATCATCATCAACTAAAATTATGTTTTTCATAGAAGAATTTACAATAATTACTTAACTATTATGTTATTTTCAACAGATTTATATTACTTTAACTCAAAACCCTAACTGTGACCATAATCGGAAAAGTACATATAGGTGTGGAATATTAACATCTAACGATGTATTCCATTTCCACAAAATATTTTATAGTGTGGCAGATCAAGTTGCTCAAGACAATTTTGTTCTGAAACATGTTAATACTACTTCAGTAAAAAGAAGACGTCCGAGAAGTGGTTCAAGAAAGCACAACTTTTTGAACCACTACTTTGTATATATAGTACATATAAAAAGAAGGAGGATGTGCCTGTTCGTATGGATCTTTTCTGTAAAATATTACGATTTAAAAGGGGAAGAGTTAAAGGTATCACGAAGAGGTTCTCGGACAGTGGTATTTCTGTGGTAGAAAGAAGAGAAGGAAATCGAAAATCTTATAATTTTCGGTCTACAAAACAGGCATAACGATATTATGCATAACATAAGAAGAGAGAAACGATATTGGTCAAGAAACGCCCATTACAAAGAGGGGGAAACCGATTGCTCACATTGTGCCGGTTCGAATTAAAACCCATGTACAAATTAAAGAGAAATTAGATAATGTAAAAAGTTACTAACTAAACATTTTGGAGAAGATTGGAAAAATGTTTCAGATTTTATTTATTACAGAAATGTATTTGAGCAGCAGAGAAATGAGCTGAATGTTCTAAAATATTATCTTAACAATAGAGAAAGATGACGCACCTGAAGAAATTTTGGATTTTATCTGATTGTTTTGATATTGAATTGAGTCATTTAGATATTTTTAAGAAAATACATATAGGCGAAAACATAACAACAAATACACACTAGTGATGGAGAACTATCGATAGTCCCGACTATCGATAGTTACGATAGTCGTCAAACTATCGATGGTTATCGATAGTTTATCGATAGTTTTTGATACCCAAGTTGAGCGGCATTTAGATAGCCGGCGAGCAAAAAAAAAAAAAAAAACGTCGCCGGTTTTACGCCGGGGCGGAATTATTGCTTTTTGCCCGGAAATTCCCTTGAAATGGTTGTTTTTATATCTCTGGCTATAATTTCTACGAAATTTTTATTATCTTTAGTATTTATAAGTAAACAAAATGACTGAAAAAAAGTATCGAAAACTATCGATAGTAAAAAAAAAAAATATCGATAGTTTTCGATAGTCAAAACTATCGATAGTTATCGATAGTGCTATCGATAGTTCTCCACCACTAATACACACACCGCAACTCAATAAAAATTCCGTTAACTTACATACACATAACACCTACAACTACATCATATATACACACACATAATAGTACAATACTACAACGAAAATAATACACACACACACACATCAACCAACCGAATACTCCAGCAAAGAATGTTCTAGCATACACCAACACAACATCAATCCCCGAGTGTTTACGAGATAATGAAACGTGATATTAAATACTTTGATACGTCGAATTACAGCGCAAATAATCAATACAACATGTCTAGACTAAATATGAAATTACCCGGGTTACTTAAGGACGAGCTAAACGGACGAATTTTTACAAAGTTTGTAGGCTTAAGATCGAAAATGTATAGTTGTCAATTTTGTTTATTTTTCAAATTTTGTACCTTACCTTTCTCCAACAAATTTTGGCGTCCCAACTCCGGACCGATTAAAAGAAATTTCAATTGGCACAATTGTTATTTGATTTGACTGTTATTTCATTTAATTGTTGAATTTTGAAACTAATATTTAATTTCAAATTTTAGGTAAGCCAACTGTTGCCAGTTCCAAACGTCATTTGTGTCATTTCTTTTGAAACTTTTCGTTGGATATTTGATTTTTTTGTTTTGTTTGTAGGCGTAAACCGTAAGTTTATTTAACTTAGTTTGTTTACTTTAGTAATTTACCTATTCGTATCTGTTTTCTTAAGTAACCTAACTACTATTATTTACTTTTATTTTCCTTTTACGTCAAAGAAAATTTAATTATCAAGTTGAATCATGCACCTACTTGGATCAGTAATGTATCATGCGCTTATCCATCTACCTCACAGCAGTCACCTACCAATAATTCTATCAATCGGTCTGTCCGTTTTGTAAGTGCACTAAATTGCTTTAACTGCAGCAAAACAGGTCACCATTTTCGTTATTGTACTAAGCCGCAAAACCGATATTGTTATCGTTGTGGTAGGGTAGACCGGGGTCATTTGGGCAATGAAATTTGTACGAGGTAATTTGAGCAACGATAAATATAAATATAAAAACTTAAATATATATTATAAATAAAAATTGTATACGGTAGACCGGGGTTATTTGGGCAATGAAATTTGTACGAGGTAATTTGAGCAACGATAAATATAAATATAAAAACTTAAATATATATTATAAATAAAAATTGAATAATAAAATTTTTTAATTATGTAGATATTATTTTCAAAATAAAAATTATAAAATTAAAAATAATGTTTTATTATATATTATTTACCCTTTATTCACTAACAAATATATTAAGAAATATAAAGTATTATTTTTATATTATTATACAACATTTAAAACTTCTGAATATAAAGAATATATTGGATGGATAATTAATAGG